>JARHVA010000636.1:4050000-4650000 GCA_037957365.1 Torreya grandis
TCATCCTCTATCTCTAGCATGGTAATAACATGAAACCCTCAATCTCTCAAAGAGAAAATTCAACTCCATTTTCATAACAATAAGCAAAATCTAATTTCTTTTCTATTTCAATTCATGGCATTTACCAATAAAAATAAACATAACATACTTAAAGTCATGAAATTCCATTTTAATTAAAAAAAATTGGGTACATTTACCCCCTCACTATACACCAAAAAGGGCATAATGTGACCAATCAAAAAAGATCAAATAATAAATCAACACTTTCCTAGTGTTAAAAAAAATAATTGATTTAATTTACACACAAAATAACCTGAGCTAATGCATGATGAGATTTTAAATAAATTAAGATAACAAACATAAATATAATTCTAATCAAAACATCCAGTTAGATCATATACTTCACATTCTATGAATATCACAACAAGTGATGAACTCAGATAATGTAAACATGCCTAATTCATGAAAAGAACAAAAAAGTAAGAAACATTCATCATTTAAGAAAAATTATCATTATCATTCATTTCACCCAAGCAAATTATAACATGGTGTGTGAAATTTCAGCTTAATTCTCTCAACCCCCAATGTTGGTATCTACACCCTAGTGTATTATGATATTCTCCCTCTATACTATCTGTGAGGGTGGGACATTACTCCAGCCACCTCAATCAAATAAAAGGGTACTGAGTTTGATATTATAACAATAATCAATACATAATCATCAATAAACTGATGTAATATAAATCATCTACAAATGAAATCATAGTCAACATGGTCATAAAGCATACTATAAACATATGAATATGTTCTCCAACATAATAAATGATAAAAAAAAAAATAATATGAATATCAATCATGCAACATACATACTCAGATCAGACATAAAAATCATAAGTATAAATCATTAGTGTATTAATCCACTACTAATACTTAAGTAGTTTTGTAGTGGGGGATTGGATCCAATACCCAATGGTATACAAACCAAGTTTCCACTTGTTAGATTTGATTTAATAAAATCATAGGGTGAACATTACCTAAGGAGATGAAATCGATGAAATAATGAGTTGTGTCATGCTCATTTTTGACTGATAAGATTACAATGATTACAGGTACAAACAAACTGATAAATATAAGCAGACATTTTTTAATATCTTAACTACCATAAATAATTTAATAGTTGAATGCAATTAGACATTGAAGTTTCTAATTTTTTATATTTGTCAAAATAATGAATATTCTAATGTTTAGTCTCAAGGAATGGTCACATGATCAAATTTTCCATGCGTCCAGTCTTAGAAAGGCTATGGACAATCTATACTCAACTTTTAACATTTAGTCATCCATCAAACTTAATCTCAGTGCACTATTGATACAATCAGTTTCATGTAACCCCCTCTAATTTTATCCCTAATAAATTTCCCATAGACCATGATCATGCCATTTAGCATGATCATATGCCCTTAGACCTTGACCCCTTGATCATGTTACCCCAGTTATTGAGTATTAGGATGCTTCCACTTGGTAGCATCTTGGGCCCTCAACATTGAAAGAATTTGAGATTCCATAGGGATCCAAGTCCTTGGGATGTTTCCACTTGGAAACTTCACATAACTCTAGATATCAGAGAGATTTATCCCTCTACCAACTCCTGTTGACTATTGCTAGCTCCCTTAGTCTCCAATCAAACAAATCTTACTTATTCCTATCCATGAATATAATATTTTAAAAAGCTTACAATCTTTTGATGGCATGTTCCATATAGTTAAAGATGTTTAAGTTAAGATAATTAATATGAAAAAGATAAAGTATGGGTAAAATCCTCAAACACCTTCTAATTTAAAGTTTTAAATAAAACTAACTTTAAAATATAAGGCAAATGATACTACAAATGAGCCTAAAAAATAACTAATGTTATTTCAAATTCTACTAATAAGCTTGTCATTTTTAATCCTCAAAGGAGAAAACTTGTTTACATGATTATCAAAACCTCTTCATAAGGCATTAAAAAATATACTAAAGTGAAATATCACCCCTCTCCCTCTACCAATTGAGGTTGATATGATAAAGGAACAACCTTGGGGTTTTATATTAATGCATATTGTGATTGGCATAAATGTGCATGGCATTCTACTAATAGATGTTATGGTTTGAGAGATATGATAAAATATTTAATTGAGGATAACATTATTGAATTCAATTATGTTTATAAACTTATGAATGATTAAGTTACACAATCTATTATGAAGCTTAAGATAATTTCATATCCATTTTCAAAGAATGGAATATAATAAACCAAGGCAAATCTTGAGGTACATATGACATACAATGTGCATCCTCCTCTATCTTCTTATGCTTCTGTAACTAAGGAGGCTCATCTTATATATGGTATTTTTGGTAAACTTAATGATACATAAGTATAAATACCTAAAATCAAATTCAATGACAATGAAATAATTGATGATGATTCTAATAGTGCATCATTTTCCATACTTGCTTTCAGTGACTCATATCTTGTACACAATGTTATGGTGGATAAAAGTTTAAGTTAAAACATATGTACTATGAAATTTATTATTAGTATTGGGTAAAAACATAAATATTTTATTTGTATGACTATTGCAGTAAAAGGATTAAAAAAAACCTTCTTGATGGAGTTGGGTTATCGTTTATGATAGGGCCTAGATGTATTTTTACTTGGTTATTAGTTCTGGCCAATACTAGGGAATTTAACATGATGTTATTAATACTATGGATACATAATATATGTACAATAACATCTTTGATACATGTATAATTGACTTATCTCTATATCAACCAAGTTGTTATAATTCTAGGTACTCCATATGAGTACCCCATTCAGCTAGATACATTTACTCCATCACCTCTACAATAGCCTATTATACAACCCATACAAACTCATCCTATGAAATAAAATAAGATAAATAAAATTGATATTTATTTAATGAATAGTTCTCAAATATCCATTACATCAAATATATATTAGAGTTCAACATGCAATACCTAGTCCATCACATTTTAGGATAGCTCTAGAAAATATTTTGTGTTTGTCACATAACAAACACCATCACATTTTCATATCATAAAACAAAGTCCATAAGTTAATATAACTACTACATATACATGATCATGTTCACTATGATGATTATGTTGGATATTTTATATCACATGATTATTTCTACACTTTAGACAATGATATAAATGCTAAAATTTACCCATGGCATATGACATTCACACTTATCTATCCAAGACTTACATGTGAGAATCCCATTTATGGGATCATTTTTTAAGTAGGATTTTTTTTTTTAAATTAAATAAAACAAAAGTAAAATATTAAAAAAATACAAAACTAGGACCTATGCATAACATGCTTTAGTAGTATACATGATTGATTGATGTTATTTATCATATACATGGTGAGTTACTATAATCACCTAAAAATTAAATTTGAGTGAGAAGAGTGATACTTGAGACCACCCATCCCTACCTTATCCCTAGACCTATTTTATGGCCTATTTTCACACTTGTCCAGCCTTTGTATGGGCCACAAGCATCCCTAGACATCCCTAAAAGTAGTCCCAAACTGTAATTTTGACATCATATCCCTTTGTACCTCAGGTTATACCACCTAGAAACTAGTGACATAATAGGGACCATATCACTACATGGTTTTAGTGTCCCAATTTTGGCACTATTGTCCTTTCCCTCTTATTTTTCACCAATAAATATCTTTTTAAATCGAAGATCACCTAGGGTCATCCTAGACCTATTTTTACACCCACACAAGCACTAATATAGTATATATACATGACTTTTAGTCTATAACCACTAGATGGAAATCAAATGTAAATTACACATACAAAATAAGAATAAGTTGTGCACAATCAAGGTTATCAATCCTTATTCTGCACTACTTCTGCATATAACCATATGCATCATTCCTAAGCTTAGATTAATCAAACTTATAATCTCCATGATAATACTTAAATATTTCCATGATAATACTCCACCATGAGATGAAGAAACCTATAATATTATTACTAATGCCCATACTCATCCTATCTATACATCTCTCCTATAGGGTGTGTGCCTACATGTTCAATCAGAAGCAAATATGGTTTACACTTGTGAGACTCTAAGGGATCAAATTATCATTATGAATAAGATAATATCATAATTAAAAAATTAAAATTAGTTACTAAGTGAAAAGGTCACATTATTGGAAAATCACATTACATGTACAAAGTCTTCAAAATATGCTAGTGTTCATCATGTATATGCATTTACACCTAGCAAAGTGGTGCTTAACACTGTTTCATATCCAAATCATAAAGTAAAACACAATACATCTATTATAAGTGATTAAAAAAGATTAAAATGATCCAATAAGAGTTCAAGTAAGGTACTAAGGGAAATCATTGAAGCTAAGTTGATCAACCTACCTCTTCTACACCCAATGAGGAGATTCAAATATTCTTGTGCATACCATAGAATGCATGGGCACCACACCGATTCATGTTTAACATTGAAAAGGAAAATACAACAAATAATGGATATAGATGACTCAAAAAGTGACACATTATACAAACAAAATACAATGGCACATCTACAAATTCAAAAAGGGACAAATTTAGAAATAGTACAAAAGTGGTTACCAAAGCATAACTCAAAACCAAAAAAGGTTCACAAAGCACAATCAAAGGAAGAAATAGTACAAAAAGCATAGGTAAATAAATTAAAATATGCAAATATACCCACCCCCCACCAAAAAAAATGAGGCTCAACTTTTAAATCAGTATGGGTTTGGTCAAAAATATCTACAATAGTTTGATTATGATGGTCAAAGTTTGGGCAAATAGGCCCAAAGCATCACTTCTATTTTAGAAGTTGATAATTTTGGTCAACAAGGTTTGAAATTTATTGAAAATCATAAGGTATATCATTCACAAATATAATTTATCAAGGGAAAATATCTAAATACACAAAAAATATTATAGAAATAATAAAAACTTCAGTTGTAAAGTCAAAATTAGGCTAAGCCAACAAACATTCTCATAAGAGGATTTATAGAAAATGAGCCTCCAAAGCACCATATGCATACAATAATCACACTTTAAAAGGGAAAATAACAATTACTATTTCAAAGAATAATTTAGAAAGGTCAACTCCATAGTATGAGGCAATTCCCTATGTTCATCTAAATACAACATAAATCAACACCAACATTCCAAATTATTATGATACTAACGATGAAAAATAATCAGATTCATAATGAAACACCATTAAACTAAAACATAAAAATCACACTGCATGAGAGATCACTATTTTTTTATTTGACACAAGCCAAATTGATAGTGAGTCTCTCATGAGACTCATCGATTAGTATTATTCCTCCCTTCTTGTACATACTTTCCTTATTCCTTGCTCCTTATATATAGTTTCATTTTTCATGTTTTTTATATATAGATTATAAATATAAAACTAAAAAATAAATATAATATGTCAAAAACATTCAAATATTTACTTAAAAAAGACAAAATTTTAGATTGTAGGCATTTCCATGTTTATACTTCTTATATTTTCCAAACACTACATATGTTATCTATCTTAGTATATTTAATTTTTATCATGCATGAATGCTTCCCTTATTCTTTTTGAGTGCTTTTAGATTGCATAAAGGACTCAGCTCCACTACACTGATCTATATTTGCTACTGTCTACCTACTAGGGGTATGCACACAGATACATGATTTTTTCATTAGACACATTCACCCATTTAGAGGCACCCTCTACACAATTTTGATTACCATGTTACATATTTCAAAAATCTACACCACATATTTAGCCTTTTTATATCTTGATATTGATCATGGTAAACCTACTCATATTTTTCTCTGACTCTTACTACTCTAAACTCATCCTCTGTACATCTTATCTCTTACATAGATTTGTATTACATGTTCATGCATACTTTCATTTATAGATTTCCTAGTTTAGAATTGATTATATCTCTTTCTTATTCTATTTGAGGGCATTTTAATATGCCATTTCTCTATGGCTTTACACCACTTATTTCCATTATATGTATGCTTTGGACATGTTCCCATGTCCTTATATATGATTTAATAATTATGTATGTGGACATTTGAACATGTCCTTCCATGTGGTTCTAATCCAACATATTTCCTATTTGCATATGTAAACATTTGAACATGTCCTTGTATGTCTTGATTTGTCAAATTTAGTGGCATGTTCCCATGTCCATTATATTGTGGCCCATTGGCCTACTCTTGTGCCTCATGTGTTGTAGGTATGATTTATTGTATGAATCATGGCCATGAAACTTATCTATTACTTGTTACCCACTCCAATTTTATATGCCATGAGGGACCTCATGCATCTCCCTTTCCTACTTGGGTGTCATGATGGACATCATTCCCCATCCCCCTAGGTAGCTACTCAGTTATTATTCAGATTTTCTATTCACATACATTTATATATATATCTTGATAGCCTTGTGAATTCTAGACCTAAAATACATTGCACATTACAATCTTATGCTTATATTATCTTTAATTTTGATGTTATGTATGCACATTATATTGGATTATTATGAAAATATCATATATGCTCTAGATAACATGTATTTTAGAGAGATTGTTATTTTAATGGTAGTTCTTGCACATGTTCAATAACTCCCCTCAAAAGTGGGGGAATTTAAAGGGGTTTTTCAGAGATATCATGCTATCTAGATGCATTTAGAGTACAATTTTCAGTTCACAAGCTCATAATATAAAAATCAAACTCAGGAAAACATAGCGAGAAATAGTGACATAAAGATTAGTTACAATTACGCATAAATTAGAATAGTCAGACATTAGCACCCAAATTGGGACACTATCACCACATGGATATACTTTTCAATATGTGGTGCAACTATATAGTAGTCTTAGTTTCATAAAATTCTATATTGGCTAGAAAAGTATAGCAGGTACAATCTATGTTTTCATAGGTTCAGTTATAGATTACTAATTTTGGCTCAGTTTAGCTTAGATTCATAGAAGTTTACTCATATTAGGGGCATCATGTGTGGTATGATCATTCCCATTTTATTTCAAATACTTAGATATAGATTATTACAACTAATTTCAACATTCATATGCTCAGATATTAGATTTGGGGACATGTACATAACACATTATTTTCATATACTCACACACAAATTGATTAGATGGAATGATAAAATCCATATCATTTTCTATGGTGTAGGGATCAAACAACATGTTTCATGTTACACACTAGATTCATGCCTTATTCCATCTATAATGGTTGGCATTATCGAGTATCCTAGAGTCACCTAATATACCCAAGTGGCTAAAAAGCTGACATCTCTATTTTACATCATGTAGTTTTAATTTCATATGAATCTAATATACATGGGTAGGCAATGATAAATTCATAGTCTAATTGAGTTTCTAAACCACCTACATGAGAGGGTCGGACACACCATCAGTCCAATCCAAGTTATTCACAGGTCATGATCCACCAAGTAGGGGTGGGTAAAAATGGAGTCAAAATTAGATTGATTTAATGAGCCACCCACACATGTGTATTGAGTAAGCCATAAAATTAATCCAAGTTATTCACTGATTGATCACTATATACATGGACACACATAGGTTATTACTAGTTTTATGCATTAGTCCACGTACCCAATAATGCATATTCATTCCTTTCCTCTCTCTTATCTCTTTTCATAGTTTTATATATAAAGTAAAGATCAATCTATGCACGTTTCATTTACATGACAGACGATGGATCATGCTTCACATACTTAGATCTGTATTCATGGGCTTCACCTCTTAGTTAAGTCCAAGAATTCTTCTTTTTTCTTTATTGTCAGGAATCTAGAACCACAAATAGCTCTGATACCACTTGATAGGACCCCAGAAGCACAATTGATTACCATATACAAGCAACTAACCATAGAATTAAACCAAAAGTAATAAGTAACTAGAAATCAAAAACAACACAAAATATGAGAGACAATACCCAATTGTATTAATACTCTTCCAGAAGGAAATACAACAAAGAAGATGCCACAGTCTTCTTCCTTACACACCTATAAGGCTCCCACACCTCTAGGGCATAAACAGTAAATCTCTTCAAGAGCTCACTCTCTCAATTACGGTCACAAAAAAAAACTCAAACATAGAGTTGTTGTTCACCTCCAACCATTCAGTATCACTATTGCCAGTACCACCAGTAAGTGACAATCACTACCAGTCCAGCCGAGTACTCCATGTACTCAAGGTCTGAGTACACCACGTACTCCAAGTAGATCTCACCTGATCTTGTTACCTATTGTGTTGCTGATCACCTTGATCCTACTGCCACCTACAGATCAACTTGGTTCTACACACCTACAAACCTAGACCTTACACACACACACACACACACACCTACAGATCAACTGACCTTACTTACACATGTAGATCTCCTTCCTGATCTTGCACACCCGTAGACCAACCTGATCTTACATACCATGAAGAACACTTGTCCTCCAAACCAGCACCCCTGTGGATCTTCTACTAGACCTTGCTCTCCCATAGATCTACCTAATCATACACACTTGGCACTATGGCACTATGAGGAGCCAAACTTGCTCTATCTATCTAGCACCCAGGGAATCCCTGCTTTGATCCCACACACTTTACAATACAGCCTATGAGTCTATTACATAGATCCCATGCAAACAATAATTAGACATCCAATTATAATAATTAGATTTGTAGCTCCAAGACTAAAATTATCTTTTTACATGCAAACAACCAGTTTGTTAAACTAACTGTTCGTCAACTAGCAGTTCTAGAACTGCACAGGCAACCGATGTCGATCGTTGTCTATCTAGAGATGACCAACATCGGCCGATCCATGACCGATGTCGGTAGCCCTGTGCTCTAAATATGACCAATGTCAATTGGCCTGACTGATGTCGGTTGCTCTACACCTCAGCAACCTCCTCCATGTTTGCATACAGTGAAGCTTTTAGCTCCACAACCTAACAATCTCCCACTTGGAGATAAACAGCTGCACTGTACCTGTACCTATACACCATCTAATTTGTTTCCTAGCTTGTATCCATCTTCAAGCTCAATCTTGAAGACCAACCACCACACATCCTATGGTGCAATACCTATCATCTAAGTAACCTGCCATATCCGAAGTGCCTAACCCTACATAACATGTTAACCTACTACTGGTCCCTCTCAGATACCTGAAAACCCACTAAAATACTCTCCAATGCTTATTTCCTAGATTGGCCACAAACCTACTGACAACTCCCACTACTGGGGCAATATTAGGGAGTACACATGTACTCAACCTCATCATGTGATTGGGGACCCTGTTCTGTGAACTGTCCATCCATAGGTGCACTTACCATTCTGCATCCTGCACTACCTTCACACAATCATCTTGAGACAACATCAACCTATGATCTTCCCTGTCTCTAAGAATACTCATGCCAAAGAATTTTGCTGCTTCCAAATTCTTCATGACATACCACTGAACTAAATTTACCCTTAGCTCAGTAAATCCTTGTATGTATGCACCTGAAACAAGCACATCATCCACATACAGTAACAAGATAATGTAGCGACCATTATCCAACCTGGTAAAGAAACCACAATGGTTATAATGACATTGACTAAAGCCATGCTTTGTCATCCACCTGTCAAACCTGTACCACTGTCCTGTAGCTTGCTCAAGACCATATGACTTGGCCTTCAGTCTCACGTGTCCATTCTCTCTCTTCTTTAACTCTGCTAGCAACTCTACCAAACCTCCCATTTGGTTCTCTCCCAAGGAATCAACTTCCTCATCCATGCCATGCTCCCACTGTTTGCTGGATTTTACCTGCTCTACTTCTTTAAAACTTCCTAGTTCTTGACCATCAGTGAGCAACAAGTAGTGTAAAGAAGGAAAATAACAAATTTGAGGCTTACTTACCCTTTCAGTCCTCCATATGGATGTTTGAGACTCCTTGACAGCTTGTTGTCCACCCATAATCCATTTTAATAGTGACCGATGTTGGTCACTTCTCAGTCTGCATCCGACCGACGTTGATTCCATGTGACTAACCTGACTGTCGATGTCAGTTTCCTGACCAACGTCAGTCTTAACCTACCTAACACCACTGACTCTGGTCTGCACATGACCGACATCGACACCTATCTGTTCAATGTCAGTTCCCCCTGACTGATGTCGGTACCTATGTTTACCTATGAGTGATGACTTTTTACCTGCGAGCTTACTTTGAATCATTCCCTTGTTCAAACTGCCTTGCTCAAAATTATTCAGCCCCTATGACAGATCTCTGTCTGTCATCTCCTCCTTGAACACCAAGGCTTTCTAGTTTTTAATTTTGTCAAACACATCTGACTTCCTCTTAAGAACATGCATCTCCCTTTTGCTCATGTGACCAAGCCTACAAAGCCACGTCTTCACAACAGAACAAGAATTAGTAACACAAGCAAGTAGATAAAGAGTACCTACTTTCTTACCACTAGCTAATTCAAGTGCATCCACTATGAGATTTCCTGTGCATCTCTCATCACCCAACTTTCCTGAAGAAATTAGCCTCATCTTTAGAACTGGGACCTGCATGACATCCTTCAACACCCATGTGTTGGCCGTCTATAATTTTAGCTGCACTTCGCCTTTGCCAATACTTTGACAAGGCTCACCAACCCCTCTATTTGGGGCTGCATGGAAAGAGGCAACAGAATCTATAAACCAAGATTCTACTTTATCCAAGGAAGATACAAGAGCAATCCATGTAACAATACCTGCAACACATGCTTCTTCATTCCCTTTATGTTGATCCGCTATCAACTAACAATTTTTCTTTTTTGCTATTTCTTTCCATAACACCGTAATTGACCATTCATGCCTTTGAATTCCTCCATTCTTAGCTTACTTTCTTCTACCATTGCTATACTCCCACTCAATCAAAAACCCCTGAGAGTGACCTGTAATCAAACACAAACCTGCTCCCTGCAAACTTAGCTTTGATACCACTTGTCAGGAATCTAGAACCATAAACAGCTCTGATACCACTTGATAGGACCCCGAAAGCACAATTGATTACCATATACAAGCAACTAACCACAAAATTAAACCAAAAGTAATAAGTAACTAGAAATAAAAAACAACACAGAATATGAGAGATAATACCCAATTGTATTAATACTCATCCATAAGGAAATATAACAAAGAAGATGCCACAGTCTTCTTCTTTACACACCTCTAGGGCTCCCACACCTCTAGGGCATAAACAGTAAATCTCTTCAAGAGCTCACTCTCTCAATTATGGTCACAACAAACAACTCAAACACAGAGTTGTTGTTCACCTCCAACTAGTCAGTATCAGTACTGCCAGTACCACTAGTAAGTGACAATCACTACCAATCTAACCGAGTACTCCACGTACTCAAGGTCTAAGTACACCACGTACTCTAAGTAAATCTCACCGGATATTGCTACTTGTGTTGCTGATCACCTTGATCTTGCTGCCACCTATAGATTAACCTAGTTTTGCACACCTGCAAACTTAGACCTCGCACACACACACACCTACAAATCAACTGACCTTACTTAGACATGTAGATCTCCTTCCTGATCTTGGACACCTACAGACCAACCTAATCTTACATACCATGAAGAACACTTGTACTCTAAACCAGCACCCCTGTGGATCTTCTACCAGACCTTGCTCTCTCGCAAATCTACCTGATCATACACACTTGGCACTATGGCACTATGAGGAGCCAAACTTTCTCTCTCTATCTAGCACCCAAGGAATCCCTGCTTTGATCCCTCACACTTTATAATATATCCCATGAGTCTATTATATAGATCCCATGCAAACAATAATTAGACATCTAATTAAAATAATTAGATTTGTAGCTCCAAGACTAAAATTAGCCTTTTACATGCAAACAACCAGTTTGTTAAACTAACTGTTCGTCAACTACCAGTTATAGAACTACACAGGTGACCAATGTCGATCACTGTCTATCTAGAGATGACCAACATCGGCTGATCCATGACTGATGTCGGTAGCCCTATGCTCTGAATATGATCAATGTCGATTGGCCTGACCGATGTTGGTTGCTCTACACCTCAGCAACCTCCTCCATGTTTGCATATAGTGAAGCTTTTAGCTCCATAACCTAACATTTATCATAATAATTTCACTTTGTTTCATTTATAGAATTAAGGGGGGGAGGGGGGCAAATGTAATCACCTAAAAAAGACACTTGAGTGTTAAGAGTGATACTTGAGACCACCCATCCCTAGTTTAACCCTAGACCTATATTAGGTCCTATTTTAAAACTTATCCAACCTTCATGTAGGCCATTAGCATCCATAGACATCCCTAAAGCAATCTTAGACCCTCATTTTGACATCCTAACCCTTTGTGCCTCAGATCTGCCACTTGGACACTAGTGCCATAATAGGGATAGTAGCACTACATGGTGTTAGTGTCCCAATTTCGGCACTACTATCCTTTCCCTCCTTTTTCCACTAATGTATATCTTTTCAAATATAAGACCACCTAGGCTTAGCCTAGAACTATTTTTACACTCACACAAGCACCATAATAGTATACATACATGAATTTTAGCCCTCTAACCATTAGATGGAAATAATTCAAATTAAACATACAAACTTAGAACATGTTGTGCACAATCAAGGTTATCAATCCCCATTTTACCTTACTTCTGCATATAACCATCTACAACATTCATAAGCTCATATTACTTAGATTTCCAGTCTCAAGCACATTCAAAGAACTCAAGTCAATAATCATACTAGTTTCACTTACACTTGCACCATCACTTAGGTAGGGATAACTACATTAGTCTTGATCCCTCTTCAGAGTATTAGTATGTAGGCAAATCTCATCATAATGGGGTGTTGAGGATGTCCATCCTATCCCAATAATAACATACTTTACTGCTTGTATCAACTGGATGTCTTAAAAACATGGAAAATTAGGGTTTACTCATAAATTCAATCAAAATAGGTCATATATAGAGATCTAAAACTCATGCACATAGTAATAGGCTTGACAAACCTAGACATAGGTGCACCCAGTAGCTTGGAATAATTTTACATAAAGGACACTATCACCAAAATAGGTACACTAGCACCACATAACACAAATTTCTAATTAGGGTGCTACTATCCAAGAGGTATTTTGACACCTAGATCTTATTTGTGACACTTATACTAACCTATACCTCAATTTGTAGCCTCCATATCATCTATCTTAGTCATTTTCTAGCTAAGTTCTTATTTACATTATCTATTGTTATTTTTAGAAAGGTCAAATTAAATAAATTATGTAACAAATTAGTGGTTGTATTTATTGTATATTTATAACTTGATTTACTATAATCAACACTTTAACAACATATAATTTACATTCACTAAGTCCTAAAAAGTAAAAATAGTTACATATATATTTTATATGCACATTATTTTCACCATATAAATGAGTGAGAAGCAAGACATATCTATTACATATGATACATGGATATATAAATGTGTAGAATTATTTACACCCATGGGATACCTTTTTACATTGGGGCATGCTTACACTTGGGGCATAATTGCACACTTATCAAGTTATATCTTTTTATATTGGTCAATTGATCATAGAATATAATTACAGATTATTTGTTCTTGCTTTTTTTTAATTATTTTTATATTTAGGTGATCTTAATAACATAAAACTATTAAAATTTGGATTACATAAAATATATCATTTACTATATAAATTTTAATTCTAACTATTAATTTATTTAAATAAATAAATGATCAAGGAAAAAGGCACTTATCTAATTTTTTTATGCACTACACATATACAATCATCTAAAAAATTCTGAAATGGTTTTATGGTTGTTTGGCTCAAGAAAAAGATTATCAAAACCTTTGAGAACACTGTCAGTGAATATGTAGGCGCATGTGGAAATTGGATATGTCCCCCTACCTATCAAAAATATCCCTATGTAATTTTACAATCTATTCTACCATAATTCATTGCACTTTTCTATCAAGTTAATTTATGGGTGATTTCTGATCCACATCCTACACATAAATTTAGATTTTGTCCTCATTTTCCTTAAAACCCTAGTTCAAATTTTGAAACTTTATTGACATATAAAAATTGGTTTTAAATATTGGTAGGATAAACCTAACCACACCCTACTGAGTAGTTAGACATTACCTACATTCCAATACCCCAAAGAGGGATCCAACTACACATAGTCTCCCACCTATGTATATGTGTGTTCAATAGTGTGCCACTAGAATGCAATGCAAAGATTTGGATTTTGATACTTTAAAAAATGAAAATTTTAACTTTAAATTAGTGTTATGACTTGGATTTCATATCATTCCTTTGAGGGTTTTTATATCAAAATGATTTTGTATAGTGACTCAAGGATGTCAAAAAGTAATACTCAATGTGCAATTTAAATTATAGATGCCTTCTAAATAGGAATGACATTAGAATTTATGTGTATATGTAGAAGAATCTTTAGGTAATCTTCCCTAATAACCAAAATGTGAATTATATAGGCTGACCTAAGGGAATTTTTTTTTTTTTTTTTTTTAAAAAAAATATGTGTGTGTGTGTGTGTGTGTGTGTGTGTGTGTGTGTGTGTGTGTGTGTGTGTGTGTGTGTGTGTGTGTGTGTGTGTGTGTGTGTGTGTGTGTGTGTGTGTGTGTGTGTGTGTGTGTGTGTGTGTGTGTGTGTGTGTGTGTTTGTGTGTGTGTGTGTTTGAGGGACTTGGGAGATGATAGGTAAAGGCAAAAAATGCTTATAACCACTAGTGTCTGATTATTTATGACATTGTTTACGGAGGAAGAAACATTGATTTATATTGTGATGATAATATACTTAGGATAATAAAGCATTATAGAATAGACTAGGGAGGTCTTGTATATGAATGATAGTAAATTAGGTTGGCCAATTCCATATATATATGAATTATTAAGAGAGAATATGAGCACAAGTCACATGTGTTTTCACAAATCATGTATGTCAAATATATGTCAAAACTAATGTTTCCAAGTGTATAACACCAAATTTATGTGTTAAAAAATGCCCCTTTTATTCTTATATTAAAAGTTATAGTTTAAAAGGATAAAATAAATAAATTTTCCCCTTTAATATAATCTCACTTGATGTTAATAGGTATGGCTAAAATATCCAAGTTTCTCCATGCAAAACCTATAAGGAAAGATATATAAATCAATGTACACTCATGATAGAAAATCTAAAATAATCTAGGTCATTGAAATATTTAAACATGAAAATTTTAAGGAATGAATACACATGTGGTTATGTTATGAATCAAGTTTAATTTTGTTGATCTTATTTAGATAATGAGGTGATTATGACCCAAGGAGATGTCACTACTAAAAACATGGGTTGATAAGATAAATGCCTCAACCCTAATTGGAGTAAGAAGTTATAATAATTAAGCGTCATATAATCCTCAATTTGACTACTCAAAATATTATAATATTTACTTTAGTGGAGCCTATTCAAGGTTCCTATGCTAAGGGTGTGGCCTTATATCATGATCTTATGTAAATATAAAAAATCTGAATCACCCACTATATATGTATTTTATATTCAAAGTGCTTACATAGTACCATCTTTCCCCATCAATAAAAATATAAAATTGCATATATGAACAACATTGATGCCCAAAACTCTGATCCATCTATACCTCAATATGATATAAAATGCCACAATGTATATGTCACTTTATCCAAAATGATAAATTTAATGACATGCTCAATCTGACCCATGTAACATAATAAATTTGTTCAATTTTTTCCATACAATGTGTCTAATTATATCATATAATTTGTCAATTGTCCCTCATGATATTGAAAAATGGCACATACATGCCTCACATATTTGTAAATATGTTAATATGCCCCAATTTAAATAATAATCTATCCCAATATGAATCATACTTTGCCATAATCTATCTCATCTAAATCACATTATTTATCTCAAAATCTAAATCAACTATCTATTAAGGCCTATATATATAGGATAATCCCACTAGTATGCCTCACTTTTGAGGTGAGGGATAAATCCTATTATTCATTTGTCTCAAAAGAAAATATTTATATGCATCATGTTATATAAAATATATGTAAGTATGTGTGCGATCGTGATTAGATTATGACATCTTATAAATATTTGGTCATTCACTCACATATGAAACATACAACCCAAGGCATACAAGTTTCATGTTAAGTAGATATAATAATTGGGTACAAAATAATATAAATTGTAGTAATAAACACTCAACAATAATCCATGAATAAGATTCATGATATCCATCATGGCATCACACATATGTATAGGAATGTGTGATAGCAATCAAGACACCACATAGATACACACATAATGTCATGGTTATGATGGAAAAAAATGCTCAAGACATGGCATGGCTATGAATTAACATAGACAACAAGTTCATGACTCAAATTATAGAATCCTTGACATAATTGATACATGATGTGACAACACACAATCAAGTCACTCATATAAATACATATTCTAATGCTTAATGTAACAAACATTAATGGTCACTTAATGCAATATCCATCAATATTCACTCATAGAACACATAATGTTCACAAATAAAACACACAATGTCACACACAAAAATAATCACATAATGTAACACACAATCAAGGATCACACCATGTAATAATCATCAACATCAAACATGCATAAAAAAAGTAATTATAGTTTATAAAATTAATCCATGCCAACATTAAACCATATAAAAATACAATTTCCATATAATATAGTACCCTAAAGAGTATACACAAGAATATGTTATGTATAATTAGCCGATGTAACTCTACATGCTTAATATAGTGGTGATATAAAGATGTAATCTATAAAGTGTATTAAGATTCCCCCATTGTAGTCATGTGGCTAGTGTATAATGGACCCTTAGACATAAGGAATGATTTACATTATGTTGGCTAACGGATTTGTCCTTATATAAATATATTTTATTTTAACTCTGTATCTTTCTCTCAAGAACAAATAAGTTAAACAACAGATGAGTGAACTATCAAGATTAGTTCCCCTCTAAATTAAGGTATAGCTCCCTTTAAGATTTTCAATGAATTTAAATAATCAGATACACTTTTAACAAGAAAGTGTTTAAAGGTAGTCTAATATCCATACATCATGTTATGAATACGAGATTTTGTAGAAGTAATTGGTAACAAAATACACAGATTCTATTTTCAATAACAATTAAATAGATAAACATATATTACTGAGCCATTAAATAATAAATAACATATAATGAATTGTCTTAATGGAAGAATAATCACTATATGAAAGAAGGTTTCACATAGAAAACCTAACTTCAAATACTTAAACACATAGATCCAAGTATGCAGTAATTAATTATCCTTTTCATTCACAGACAAAAATGTTTCAGACAAAACATCACATATATTATTAACAACCATGGTTCAATTATCTCCTTTCTAATTTATTTTTCCCTCCTTTTTTTATACTTATTTATCTGCATCTTTTATATTTAAAAACATATATAGTTTCCATAACTGATCCACCTGTCAAACTAAACCAGAGTTGAAGTAACTCTGACCCATACAAGATTTTTTTTTTAAACAAATTCAATAAAAGTCAAGTTTCAAATAGAAAAGTAACTAAATAACTAAATAAAGAAACTATGTAAGAAAATTCAATATTGAAGCGATGGGTTAGGATCTCCAAATTTACTCTGTTCAGCAGGGTCGACACGTCTAGCTTTCCACTCCTAAAATGTTGTAACAAACTCATAAATTTTTGAAAGATTGGGAATGCTAACGTGTTTAATCCTTGCTTTCCAGATGTTTTCCTCCCTTCAAAATTTTCCCATCTTTTCTATATGCTCTGGGAGTATGTCAATACAGTGGCTAAGAAGTGATTCTATCTTTGAAATTTGAGAGAAATTTTTAGTTGATAAGCTGTCACTTTCTTTGATGAAGATAATCTTTTCTCTAAAGGACTGAGTGATAGCATTGATGTCTTTCTCTGGTTTTCCATCATCTTTTATGTAATTTATATCAATGCTCTATAGATCATGCTATAATGATTAAATAAATTTAGTTATTTCTTTGATCATTTTCATAATTTCCATTCGTCCTTATCTGGATATTGAATTTCTCCATTCAACATTTTTCTTAATTGCATATAATATATCTCCATCCATCCCTATCAATTTCTTTTCTGACAAAAACTTTGTTGTCCCATATTTTTTCACTTCATCAATTTGATTCATCATGCTCATCCACTTTCCTTCTTATTTTATCCATAAATTATTCTGAGTCTTCAAATCTTCAACAGTGATCATGGTCAAATCATATACATCTTTCAATTTATGAATATATTTTGTACCTTTCAAGATGATGCCATCCAACCAATTATCAAATACTCTGGTAATCATTTTACTCCTATATAACTGATCTAGCATTATTTGATTAACAGGATATTTTGGATCAAAAGACATAAGCATTCGAGAAATTGGTTGAGGATCTAGATTATGAATGGCATCAATATATTTTGCCATTGAATGCACAGTCTGTTTTAACTCTCTTTTATCCTTTTCATCTATCCAAGTTCTACTAACTATCCTTTTAGTGGATGCTTCTAAATGATGTACATCCACAACATCTGATGTAGTCCCAAGGTCTACCTTTTCAAATTTAAAATCCTAAACAGTAGAATCTTGAACTTATTTATTGGTTTTTAGCTAGGAAATTTTTGCATTCCAATTCCCTGTGTTTGGGTCAACATCTACCCTAGATGTTATTTACAACTTTTTACATTTAGGGACTTTCCCTAAACATTTTCTCACCATATCTTCTAAGGGTATAGAAAATGGAACTACTTTCCTTTTATGACTGATTGAACTTTCTAGCCATTTAGGTGCAGAAGCAGAGGCTTCTCTATCAGGATTCAATTGGTCAAAAGGTACAGTTGAAACAATCATCAATTCAATAGAATCAGAAGGAATTATTGTTTGTTGGTCTGTGCTAACCTTTCCTACCATTGGTGAATTAGATTCTTTATCACCTTTGACTTCTCCTGACTCTTCTTCAAAATTTAAATCCATGATCACTATTTCAAAATTTTGATTCTTCTTCTTACTTTGTGTCCTTGACCTAGTGATAGGAGAAGGCAGGGTAGTTATAAGGGCCTTCTCAGATTCTTTGATGATAGGTTCCCTTCTAGTTTTTGACTTGGAAGCACCTGCATCATAGATAGCAATAGGCTGGTTAGATGAGCTTATTGGGAATGGAAATTTAATTATTGATGTACATTGTTGGGAGACTATATTTTGAGCTCCTCCCAATTTTTCTTCTCTCAGCCATTTTTCAATTCTCCTTGTCACTAGAAGGGTCTTGACCTCAATTCTATCTTCTTCACTTTTCTCCCAGTCAATTTTTGGAATAGGTGATTCTTTTATTTGCTCAAATTGTGGATCAACCACCTGTTCATCATTGTCAACAATTTCAAAAATGTCTATGTTTAATTTGAGAGTAATTATCTACCCTAGGGAAAATCTAGACCACAGTCTTCTTCTAACTTCAAATTCATCTGAACAATCTTCCCAATAATCTTCCAATTGGTGAATATGTGAAAACCCTGCTCTAAAATCTAAATTATCCCTAACAAAACCTTTGCTATCAAATTGGGACCTAGCCATGAAGGACTAAAAATTGAATTTCATAAAGTCCAATTCTAAATTCAAAGCATCAGATGTTGTTTTTCATGAATAACATCTAATTTCAATAGGAAAAGATATACTAGATTTATTATTTGTTGGGAATTTTTTATCTACATGTGCTAATTGCCTACAAACTTCTATTAGCACAAATTGGTCAAGAACATACCTTGGTAAATTCAAAGGTGCACCATCAAAACCCCCAACTCTAATGTAAGTGAACATGGAAAATTGAATAAAAAAACTACCATAAATGTTAATTAGATACATAGCTTCTTTAGACAACCTTTTATTGATATTGTCTGACAGTTCAAAAGTCATTTTCCCAGTAAAGACATCATTAACTCTCCTATAATCCTCATAGCAATTATGCATTTGCAACTATGGATAATAATCATAAATTTTACTATCTTCGGCCAAAGGTGCATGTGGTAACCCTACCCATTATCTCATAGAATCCAGGCAATAGAGGAGGTATGAAGACATAAAATTCTCTATTTCCCAAACAATTACTTAAACCCTGATGCAAACATTCAGCTACAATTTCCACCCAATCCAAAAATTATTCTCCTTGTAGAATTACCTGTATGAAGAAGTAAATCCAATCTTCCCAATAATATGCATGGGAATTACCTTTCAGCATGTGCAGTGATACCACAATATCTTGTACTTCTGAAATCATATGATTTCTTATTAATGGCCTAGGTGGTCTTGAACCCCCTTTTTGGAATTTTAAAAGCCAATTCCTAGCAATCAAGCTTTTGTAAATTGATTTCTTCATTAAAAAATAACCATATGAAGAAGTAATACTAAGGCCAGAGTATGGTTCCTTAGGAGGGATTCTCATCATAGACATTAGGGTTTGTTTGTTGATATATAGTAAAACATTGCCATCTGCAGTCCTGATGCACCTGTTTTGAGGTTCATATATATTCATGCATTCAAGGACTAACTCAGGGCATTATATGGCCATGGGGAAGGCCGCAGCTTCAATCAAGCCACTTTCTACTATTTTTTGCATCATAAGATTTATCACAGGATTTCTAGCCCTCTCTTTAAAATCTTCCAAATCATATTGGACTAGAGAAGTGTCCCCAATTTAAAGTGGAGAACATATGAGACCAGGGCCATGCTCATAATCAAGACAAGTAGATTTCATGGCTATAGATTGGAGAAAATAATGAAAAGAGAACGTTTTGAGTTTTTAAATAATGTAGTAAGTTTAAAAGGATCCTCCTTTCCAACCAAGTAAAGGAAATAGCTTAAAGTAAGAGCAAAACTCACCTTAAATTTATCTAAAATTATCACGGATTCAAGCAATCAAATGTCTTATATCACATGTACTATTTTCTTTTGTATCACCCAGTTATGCTTGAATTATTCTCTCTTGATACAGATATTAACCAGATTGCAAAATTAAATCAGGAGAATACGTACTAAATATGATTGATAAGATGCGTATTCTAACATATGCATTAATGGAAAGTGTATTTTACGTGCGATTTAGATGAGTAATGATTATTTGTAACCTCGTGAAAATTCAAAATTTTCCACTTTAAAGTAAGTTTTTGATATATTTTCCTCCAAATCTTCCACTAATTTTAATTAGAGAAATCCTCAGTGCAAGATAAGAATATAGCTATTGAATCATTTGAACCTTTGAAAATATGGTTCAACTTCAGGGTTCAATGGTATGAAATGAACCACACAAATGAACAATAATCATATGATCTTTCTAGAAACTTTGGACTTTGATAGAACTGTTGAACTTTTTTGACATGAAACATTGAACTTTTTAACTCTGACAAAGGGTTCAATTTCAACCAAAAATTTCAAAGACATAATTGAAATACAAAGGAACAGTGCATTTTGAGAAACATTGAACCATTAAACTTTGCTATGTAGGTTCAAGCGATAGGTTCAAGCAGTGTATTAATTTAGACAAGGGAACTGAGTGAACATGACTATTTAAAAAACATCAAATATTGAACTCTTTAAACTATCAAACTCTAAAAAAGGTTCAAGTTCAACCGAAAGGTTCAAAGATATACTTGAAAAACATAAAAGGATAAACAGTTCACTTTGAGGAACATTGAACCATTAAACCATTGAACTCCTTGAACTTCTGAGAAAGGTTCAAGTTCGAAGGTTCAATTCTTTTAGAAATTTCACACATGGGAAATGATAGGTGGGTGAACTTATTTTATGGCAAAAATCATGAAGAATTGATTCAAGGCAACTCAAAAACTAACATTGGCTCTGATTGGGGACTGTATTTTATGGCAAAATATAGAGAACTTAGAAACTCTGGTTACGCAAATCGGGGAAACAAAAATAAAAGAAGAGAAAGACAAACCAAAAATGGGAAAGGAAAACACAAAATACAACAAGAAAAGAAAAGGTTATGTACAAAATAGGGGATACATGTTTCACAATCAATACAACTTAAGATCCTGTCCATTATAGGATAGGGGTAAAACAACTTCATCCAGATATTCCAATTTAAAAGAATTAAGACCAAGTACTTTATGTATTTTGAAAGGCCCTTTCCAAAGTGAATCAAATTTACCATGTGCTCCTTTAGGTTCTCTTCTCTTGTCCCATAGCAATACTTCATCTGCTTCCATGAACTTTTTGGGTCTAGTTTTTTGATCAAAAATCTTTTTAACTTTGTTTTGATGAGCAGTGATATGATCAACCAGTTCATTCCTCTCTTCTTCAATTTTAGTTAAATACATAATTCTTTTTTCTAAAGAGTCTTGAAATTACTGATCTTTAATAACATTATGTAATCTGGCTGTAGATAATTCCAGAGGTAATGATAGTTGTGTTCTTATTCCATAAACCAGTTCAAATGGTGCCATTCCTATTGCTCTTTTCGGAGATACCTTGTTAGCCTAAAGTGCTTCATATAATTTCTTATGCCAATCTTTGGGGTTATCACTCACCAATTTCTTCATGATGGCTATCAAATTTTTATTACTGGACTCTACTTGTCCATTCCCTTGAGGATAATAGTCTGATGAGTGAGAAAGAGAAATACTATGTTCATAGCAAAATGAAGTAAGTTCTATTGAAGAAAAATTGGTAGTGTTATCTACCACAATCTTTAGAGGTACACCAAAATGTACCAATATATTTTATTTGAGAAAATCACATACCACTTCTGAATTAATTCTCTTTATAGGGATCACTTCAACCCATTTTGTAAAATAATCAGTTGTTGTTAAAATGTGTGTATGAACAGCAGTTGATGAGGGTGAAAGAGGACCAATGAAGTCTAATCCCCACTGTTTGAAAGGTTCTTCAATAATGATAGGTCTTAGAGGTAATGTTGCATGTTGTGGTCTTCTCAAGAACAATTTACATTTTTCATAGTTATCTACCCATTTATATGCATCTTTGAACATATCTAGCCAATAATAACAATTTCTAAGAATTTTGAAAGTTATGACTGATGAAGAGAAATGTCTGCCATAGGCTTCATTATGAAAAACTTCTAACAGTTTGCATTGTTTCTCTTTATCTACACATCTCAAGAAAGTTCCATCTAGCCCTCTTTTGTATAAGACATCACCCCAAATCACATATTTTTCTGATTTTAACTTTAGATTTCTTTTCTCTTTCAGGGATAAATGACTGGGACATTCTCCATAAGTAAGATAATGTGCCACATTTAGGAACCAGGATCTTGTAAGATCACCAATAGGATAGTAGGGAGTTCTTCTTCATCATCTTCACTTCCAACTATAAATTTGCACAAACCTTGACCTCTAACTAATTTGGTTGGCTTAATCTCTAGATTTTATTCTTGAATTTTAGCAACCCAAGTTGCTCTATTGTTCATCCCAACCTCTTGCTAAGTCAGAATGCTTTTCACAGCTAAATTAGGAATAAAACAACTAAATGAGAATGAAGTATATAATATCTGAATTGTTTAACAGCTTTCACTATAGCAAAAGCTTGTTTCTTAGTCAAAGAATATTTAAGTTCATGCTTTTTGAGAGGAACACTCATAATATCTATTGAGACTTATATATCTACTTCATTTTTCTGTAACAAGATGCTAAACATAGTATGTTCTAAAGCATAGTAGTAAATAATAAAATATTTTTGGAAATCAAGATTTACCAAAGTAGGTTTTTGTGCAATTACTTCTTTAATATTTACAAATGATTTCTTAGCAGCTTCATTCCATTTGAATACTTGTTTTTTGCTCATCATTCCCACAATATGTTTTGTAATCTCGGCAAAATTAGGAATGAACCTTCTGAGAAAATTAATCTAACTAAAGAAAGACTTAACCCCAGTCCTATTAAAAGGAAGACTTAACTATTGTATTGCTTTGACTCTTTATAGGTCAATTTTGATTCCATCTTTAGAGACTAGGTATCCCAATAATTTCCCTTCTGTAACATAGAAAACTGATTTCTTAGGATTAAAAGATATCCCATGAATGTGGAATCTTTGTAAAATAGTCTCTAGATCTTCCAGATGATCTTCTCTTTTTATAGAATAAATAGTCAAATCATCAAGATAAATGACAATAATTCTATCTTTCAAATCTTTAAAGGATGAATCCATCACCTGTTGAAAAATTACACCAGCATTAATCAAACTGAAAGGCATACGATTATAATCAAAAGTTTCTTGAGGTGTAGTGAAAGAAATTTTATGTTGGTCAGCTGCAGCTACACTTATCTAGTTATAGCCTGAGAACCCATCTTACATGGACATCATTTCTAATCTAGCAACAATTTGCAAAATGTGATCCATCATAGGTAAGGGATAATTATCTTTTAAGCTGGCTTGGTTCAGGTTCCTGAAGTCAACACAGATTCTTATTTCTCCATTCTTTTGGTGTACAGGAAAAATATTTGCCACCCAAGTGGAGTGATGAATTGGATAAATAATCCTGGCCTTCAACATCTTATCAATCTCTTTAAAGATGGCCTTAGAAACTTTTGGATTGTAATTTCTCAATTTCTATCTGAATGGAATTGCATTTTCTTTCAAAGGAATATGGTGTTGAAATTGCCCACGTCTAAAGTCTTTAAGGTCATCATAGCACCAATCAAAGACATCTTTATAACTAATCAATAGATTAATTAATTTATTTTTCTCTTCTAGTGAATCACACCTTCTAATAGAGATCTATTTAGGGTTAGTTTCACTTCTAATATTAATTTTTTCATAATCATCCATTTTGTTAGTATTTTGGACATGTTTACCTTTACTATATTCATCTTGCCTAGTGAACAAATGTTCAAGAGAGACTAATCCTTTAGGGATTTTTTTTTCCTTTTAGCTTAATTACAACATCTTTTGGATTGGTCACTAGATCAGGAGTGAATTATTTACATTCTATTTCAGATCCTTCAAAATAGGTACCAGAGAACATATCAGCATTCTCCAAAAAAAAATTGATCTATTTACTACTCTCAAAAACTTACCAATTTTTAGCATTATCTAGGACACTAGGATAATAAACCAATTCTATTCTGTAAGAATCCTTTTTAAAATTAAGGTGTGGGAGAAGAAGAGAAGTTGACACTGCTAGAGAATCTGCCTGAGTGTTCTGATCTCTGGGAATTGCTTCAATAGAAAAGGCATCAAAACACTCTATCTCATCCCAAACTCTATTTTTGTAATTTCTTAATTTGTCATTTTTGACTGAGAAAATACTTCTCACTTGTTTGAAAATTAGTTCGGCATCTCCTTTTGCCTTGAGTATTTTTATACCTTTTCCTTTAGCTTCATTTATCCCAAGTAATAAAGCTTCATATTCAGCAGTATTATTAGTATTTTTAAATTCTAGTTTGAAAGAGTAAGGAAAAGTTTCACCTTCAGGTGAGATCAATACAACTCTTCCTCCTAAACTAGTTGTAGCACAACTGCCATCAAATTTGATGGTCCATAGATCATTTGAATGAACATATTTTGGGATAGATTCCTCCTTTGAATCTTCAGAGGAAAGAAAATAGTTGCCAATATCACATTCTTCAAACAAAATTTGAGACTTAGGATCATCAGAAGGATATACAGTGAACTTGCATTTAGGTTCAGGTTCAAGTTTAACATTCTACTTTCCCACTAGAATTATAGCTTCTCACCAATCCAATTTAATCTGCCCTCCCAAATCTTTGCAAAAATTTCTGCTCAACAATATTCCATAACTAGTGGGAATATTTGCTACCAAGATAATCAACTTCATCTTTTTATCAAGGTAGGCTGCAAGAGCAACTCATGCATCTTTAATTTGTACGAGCAAAGAGATCTATTTTCCATCCATTGAGTAACATCTACCAAATGTTTTTTTAAGGGATAAGCCTAATGCTTTGGCTATAGAAGAAGGCATTATATTATCAAAAGCACCTGAGTCTATGATACAATTGCTGAGTTTATGACCATTTATGAATAAAGAAACATAAAATGGATTGGGTTTCATATCAGCTGTATAATAAGTATCATTAGATGAATTGAGGGTCATTCTAGAAGTATCAGTGGATGATTTAGATGGAGAAGTAAATAATTGGGCAATCAGAGACTTAGTATTAACGTTCAACTGACTTTCAAGTTCAACTTGTGTAGGATCATTTTTGACATATTTGACCAATTTATCAAGCTCTTTGGGTTTTAGCCTGAGGTATTTAGCAGGGGATATTTGAATTTTTGCTAACTTACAAAAATCTAAAATATCAAAAGGAGTTTCACAATCATTTCTTTGTAACAATTTATTTTTTTGTGTTTTAGTATTAGAAGTTTTAGTAAAAGGTTCCTTACCTTTAACAGACGCTTCTTGAGTATTACAAAATCTCAATTTTTTTTTACCTATAGTAAGTACAGCACATGAAGGATCTTCAAGCATAACCAATATTTCACCTCCTCTTTTTTAATCTGAATCATATTCAAGGAAGTGTATTTCATAGTTGCCAAGTCTCTCAGAGTTCCTTTCTTCTTCAGTAATTTCTCCTAAGACATCTTGAGTAGCAGTCATTTGATTAAATCTAAGCTTCTCAGGGCAATAATTTCCATCATGATCAGTAGTTAAATGAAAAATACACATGTTATTTCTTCCAGGAGGAGCTTCAATAGCCAATCTTGGTTGTGTTGATGCAAGTGGTAATGTCTTACTAGCATTTGCTTGTTGATTTTTCCTACCAATATCTTGATATAGTTGTTGGAATGAAGTACTAGCCTTTGGTAATTGTATTTTAAGAGCAATAATACCATTGACTAATCTTTAGACTATAGGATCTATAGAGGATGAAGGATTAGCATTGGGTACTCGAACTTCTTTCTTCCATTTTCTAGCCATAATAAGATCATCCTCTAACTCAATTGCCAATGATTGTGCATCTGTTAAATTGATAATTGTGCCTCTTCTAAGATGAAAACTTATATCAGGAGGCATAGAATTAATAAAGAAGCATTTATAATTTTTAGCAGTCAGTCTTTTAGTAATAGGAATCTTATGCACAATCCTATTAAATTTGGCTATAAATTCCCTCATGGGTTCATGAATCTCTTTTTTAAGCTGAGTTAACTGAGCGAGAAGGGAATGCTCATCTTCTGCACTTTTAAACCTATTTTCAAATGTAGTTTTCATATCATTCCAACTTGTGATTGAAGAATCAACTAGATGATAAAACCATTGTGTTGCAACATCAGTTAAAATTTGCACAAAAAGCCTTATGGCTACATCTTGATGTTGTATGCCTAACACACCACATGCCACTGCAAAGGCATTCAAATGTTCTTCTGGTGATTATTTTCCATCTCCATTAAATTTGGGAAAATTTTCCCTTGCATTTTTAGGTAAAGGATGGAGGTTAGCCCCTAAATTTAGAGGTCATATGGCTGCGCCCCAAGGTTGAACCATTAGAAGAAAACTTATGGCAGAAGGAAAAATAGTACTAGAAAGGGTTAATGCTTGACAGATAGAGAATGTAGATGGTTTAGGAGGACTAGGAGGTCTACTTCTAACTTTTCTAATGTGAGTAGGAATATAGGGAAAATTTAAATTATAAAATTCTTGAAAAGTAGAATCTTCAATTCTTTCTCTTCTTAAAGACCTTGTGTACCTTCTAGAATCTAGCTTAAGATATAATAATTATTAACTTTGATGTTGCTCTTAATCTTTTCACACTTTAGAAGGTTTTAATTCCTTACTGCATTTTCTACTTTTCTTCTTCTTTGCCTAAGTAATAGCAATCTTAAATTATTAGCCAATTCTTCTTCTTTTTCTAATACTCTACTTGCCAATCTATAATCATTAATATTCTGATGAGAACGCCAAGCAAGAGTATTTAACTGGCTAATTATATCTTCCTGTTCATCTTAAAAACCAAGATCAGGTTGTAAAATAGGAATTATATTTTCATGAGGAAGTACCATTGTTGCCTCATATTAAGGTGACTAAATCAATTTCATTCCCCTGTGGAGTCTCCAAAAAAAATGTTGGCTAACAGATTTGTCCTTATATAAATATATTTTATTTTAACTCTGTATCTTTCTCTCAAGAACAAATAAGTTAAACAACAAATGGGTGAACTATCAAGATTAGTTCCCCTCTGAATTAAGGTATAGATCCCTTTAAGATTTTCAATGAATTTAAATAATCAGGTACACTTTTAACCAGAAAGTGTTTAAAGGCAGTCTAATATACATACATCATCATGTTATGAATACGAGATTTTGTAGCAATAATTGGTAATAGAGTACACATATTCTATTTTCAATAACAATTAAATAGATAAACATATATATTACTGAGCCATTAAAGAATAGAACACATATAATGAGTTGTCTTAATGGAAGAATAATCACTATATGAAAGAAGGTTTCACATAGAAAACCCAACTTCAAATACTTAAACACACATATCCAAGTATGTAGTAGTTAATTATCCTCTTTATTCACAGACGAAAATGTTTCAGACAAAACATCACATATATTATTAACAACCATGGTTCAGTTCTCTCCTTTCTAATTTCTTTTTCCCTCCTCTTTTTTTAAACTTCTACATTTGTGTCTTTTATATTTAAAAACATATATAGTTGCCATAACTGATCCACCTATCAAACTAAACAAGAGTTAAAGTAACTCTGACCCATACAGGATTTAACTTTTTCTAACAAATTCAATAAAAGTCAAGTTTCAAATAGAAAAGTAACTGAATAAAGCAACTATGTGAGCAAAGTCATTATTGAAGTGACAGGTTAGGATCTCCAAATTTGCTCTATTCAGCTGGGCAGACATGTTGAGCTTTCCACTTCTAAAATGCTGTAATGAACTCCTAAATTTTTGAAAGATCGAGAATGCTGACGTGTTTAATCCTTGCTTTCCAGATGTTTTCTTCCCTTCAATTTTTTCCCATCTTTTTTGTGTGCTCTGGGAGTATATCAATACAATGGCTAAGAAGTGATTCTATCTTTGAAATCTGAGAGAAATTTTTAGTTGATAAGCTGTCACTTTCTTTGATGAAGATAATCTTTTCTCTAAAGGACTGAGTCACAGCATTGATGTCTTTCTCTAGTTTTCCATCATCTTTTATGTAATTGATATCAATGATCTATAGATCATGTTGTAATTATTAAATAAATTTAGTTATTTCTTTGATCATTTTCATAATTTCCATTCGTCCTTGTCTAGATATTGAATTTCTCCATTCAACATTTTTATTACTTGCATATAATATATCTTCATCCAGTCCTATCAAGTTCTTTTCTGACAGAAACTTTGTTGTCCCATATTTTTGCACTTCATCAATTTGATTCATCACGCTCATCCACTTTCCTTCTTATTTTATCCATAAAGCATTCTAAGTCATCAAATCTTCAACAGTGATCGTGGTCAAATCATATACATCTTTCAATTTATGAAGATATTTTGTACCTTTCAAGATGATGCCATCCAACCAATTATCAAATACTTTGGTAATCATTTTACTCATGTATATCTGATCTAGCATTCTTTGATTAACAGGAGATTTTGGATCAAAAGACATAGGCATTTGAGAAATTGGTTGAGGATCTAGATTATGAATGGCATCAATATAATCTACCATTAAATGCACATTCTATTTTAACTCTCTTTTATCCTTTTCATCTTTCCAAGTTTTGCTAACTATCCTTTTAGTGGACGCTTCTAAATGATGTACATCTGTGACATGTGATGCAATCCCAAGGTCTACTTTTTCAACTGTAAAATCTTGAACACTAGGATCTTGAACTTCTTCATTGGTTTTTGGCCAAGTAATTTCTGCATTCTAGATCCCTGTGTTTGGGTCAACATCTACCCTAGATGTTATTTTCAACTTTTTAGATTTAGGGACTTTCCCTAAATATTTTCTCACCATATCTTCCAAGGGTATAAAAAATGGAACTACTTTCCTTTTATGACTATTTGAACTTTCCAGCCATTTAGGTGTAGAAGCAGAGGCTTCTCTATCAAGATTCAGTTGATCAGAAGGTACAATTGAAAAAATCATCAATTCAATAGAATCAGAAGGAATTATTGTCTGTTGGTATGTGCTACTCTTTTCTACCATTAGCAAATCATATTCTTTATCACCTTTGACTTCTCCTAACTCTTCTTCAAAATTCAAATCCATGATCACTATTTTAGAAATTTGATTCTTCTTCTTACTTTGAGTCCTTGACCTAGTGATACGAGAAGGTAGGGTAGTTACAAGGACCTTCTTATATTCTTTGATGACAGGGCCCCTTCCAATTTTTGACTTGGAAGTACCTGCATCATAGATAACAATAGGCTGGTTAGATGAGCTTATTGGGAATGGAAATTCAATTATTGATGTACATTGTTGGGAGACTATATTTTGAGCTCCTCCCAATTTTCGCTTTCTCATCCATTTTTTAGTTCTCCTTGTCACTAGAAGGGTCTTGACCTCAATTCTATCTTCTTCACTTTTCTCCCAGTCAATTTATGGAATAGGTGATTCTTTTATTTGCTCAAATTGTGGATCAACCACCTGTTCATCATTGTCAACAATTCCAGAAATGTCCATGTTTAATTTGAGAGTAATTATCTACCTTAGGGAAAATCTATACCATAGTCTTATTCTGACTTCAAATTTCTCTGAACAATCTTCCCAATAATCTTCCAATTGGGGAATATGTGAAAACCCTACTCTAAAATCCAAATTATCCCTGACGATACATTTGTTGTCAAAGTGGGACCTAGCTGTGAAGGACTAAAAATTGAATTTCATAAAGTCTAATTCTAAATTCAAAGCATTAGATGTTGTTTTACATGAATAACGTCCAAGTTTAATAGGAAAATATATACCATATTTATTATTTGTTGGGAATTTTTTATCTACATGTGTTAATTTCCTGCAAACTTCTATTAGCTCAAATCAATCAAGAACATACCTTGGTAACTTCAAAGGTTCACCATCAAAACCCCCAACTCTGATGTAAGTGAACATGGAAAATTAAATAAAGAAAATACCATAAATGTTAATTATCTACATAGATTCTTCAGACAACCTTTTATTGATATTGTCTAATAATTCAAAAGTCATTTTCCCAGTAAAGACATCACTAACTCTCCTATAATCCTCATAGCAATTATGCATTTGCAACTGTGGATAATAATCATAAATTTTATTGTCTTCGGCCAAAGGTGAATGTGGTAACCCTACACATTGTCTCGTAGAATCCAGGCAATAGAAGAGGTATAAAGACATATAAAATTCTCTATTTCCCAAACAATTACTTAAACCCTAATGTAAACATTCAGCTACAATTTCTACCTAATCCAAAAATTGTTCTCCTTGTAGAATCACCTGTATGAAGAAGTACATCCAATCTTCCCAATAATATGCATGGGCATTACCTTTTAGCCTATGCAGTAATACCATGATATCTTGTACTTCTGAAATCATATGATTTCTTGTTAATGGCCTAGGTGGTCTTGAACCCCCTTTTTGGAATTTTAAAAGCCAATTCATAGCAATCACGCTTTTGTAAATTGCTTTCTTCATTGAAAAATAACCATATGAATAAGTAATACTAAGATCAGAGTATGGTTCCTTAGGAGGGCTTATCATCACAGACATTAGGGTTTATCTATTGATATGTAGTAAAACATTGCCATCTACAGTCCTGATGCACCTATTTTGAGGTTCATATCTATTCATGCATTCAAAGACTAACTCAGGGCATTGTATGGCCATGGGGAAGGTCGCAGCTTCAATCAGGCCACTTTCTACTATTTTTTTCATCATAGGATTTATCACAGGATTTTTAGCCCTCTCTTTAAAGTCTTCTAAATCATATTGGACCAGAGAAGTGTCCCCAATTTTAGGCGAAGAACATATGAGACCATGACCATGCTTGTAATCAAGACAATCAAATTTCATGGCTATAGATTGGAAAAAATAATGAAAAGAGAATGTTTTGAGTTTTTAAATAATGCAGTAAATTCAAAAGGATCCTCCTTTCCAACCAAGTAAAGGAAACAGCTTACAGTAAGAGTGAAACTCACCTTAAACTTATCTAAAATTACCATAGATTAAAACAATCAAATGTCTTATATCACCTGTACTGTTCTCTTTTGTGTCACCCAGTTATGATTGAATTGTTCTCTCTTGATACAGATATTAACTAGATTGCAAAATTAAATCAGGAGAATACATAATAAATATGCTTGATAAGATGCGTATTCTGACATATGAATTAATAGCAAGTATATTTTACATGTGATTTAGATGAGTAATGATTATCTTTAAGCTCGTGAAAATTCAAATTTTACCACTTTAAAGTAAGTTTCTGATATATTTTCCTCCAAATCTCCCACTAATTTTAACTTAGAGAAATCCTCAGTGCAAGATAAGAATATAGTCATTGAATCATTTAAACCTTTGAAAATATGGTTTAACTTCAGGGTTCAATGGTATGAAATGAACCACATAGATGAAAAATAATCATATGATCTTTCCAAAAACTTTGGACTTTGATAGAACCGTTGAACTTTTCGGACATGAACCATTGAACTTTTGAACTCTGACAAAGAGTTCAAGTTCAACCAAAAGGTTCAAAGACATAATTGAAATACAAAGGAACAGTGTATTTTGAGAAACATTGAACCATTAAACTTTGCTATGTAGGTTCAAGCGATAGGTTCAAGCGGTAGGTTCAAGCAGTAGGTTCAAGCAGTGTATTAATTCAGACAAGGGAATTGAGTGAACATGACTCTTTACAAAAAATCAAATATTGAACTCTTTGAACCGTTGAACTCTGAAAAAGGTTCAATTTCAACTAAAAGGTTCAAATATATACTTGAAAAACATAAAAGGACAAACAGTTCACTTTGAGGAACATTGAACCATTAAACCATTGAACTTCTTGAACTTCCGAGAAAGGTTCAAGTTTGAAGGTTCAATTCTTTTATAAATTTCACATATAGGAAATGATAGGTGGGTGAACTTATTTTATGGCAAAAATCATGAAGAATTGATTAAAGGCGACTAAAAAACTAACACATTAGAACGCCCATGTATCACATACAACCTAGATGTCATGCATCCCACTCATGTATATCTTGAAAAACATGTGTTATAATAAATAACATAAATTAATCATGTAACTAGAAAATCATGTCATGCATAGGTCTTGATATTTATTTATTTTTTAATATTTTTATATTTTTGACATTTTGGGTTTTTTGAATTTTTTTATTTTTGAAATTTAAAAAATCCCATACTAACCAATGATTGAATCAACATGATGCTCACATTCATGCCCTAGATTTATTCAAACAAATGTCAATCATTGTGTGTAATTAGTCACATGTGTGTATGTAATTGAATCTTAGAATTGATCACACAACATAATATATCAATCATTAGCATCATAACCCATATGAAGTTGTGTAAAATGTGTAGATCATAAACCATAGTAACATGTGAGCTACACTGTACACAAGGAGTATAAAATGGTGTTTAGTATGGAACATTCAAAATAACCTATACTAACAACTTATGATGTGACATATTAGTCAATGTCTACTATAGAACTTGAGTAAAACTATGATGTAATTGACATTGAAACACTAGTCCTTGGGGAAGAACAATTACCTATCTCTGAGTTTTCTACATAAAATGAACATGAATAAGTTGTATAATAGGTTCTAGAGGAGGATTAATAATAAATGTCTTCAACTAAATATTATACTCATATGGAATACATGTAATTGTAACCACTTAGTTTATATAGATAAAATTCACACATCGATGTATGGAAGATTGTACTACTTGTATATTATGTATCCACAAATTTCTTAGTAACATGTTGAATGGCCCATGTATTGGATGAAACTAAGAATCAAGTAGAAATTTATATAGGCCCTACCATATGCTGTAATACAATGCTCCCAAGAGAATTTTACCTTTCCATAAAAAACTTTCAATGTATTTGTCATAAAAATCAAATCCCCATGTGTGCATCTAATATTATTAAGCATTTTCATAGTGCAAACATTTTAACTTGACCCTTTATCTACCATGACACTATGTATAGGTTGTGAGTCAATGTAAGTGGATACAAAAAAATGATGTGTTGATAGAATCATCACCAACAATCTAATGCTATTCAAATATTATTGTATGTATATATACTTGCATATCCTTAACTATACCAATAAGACTATTAATATAATGTTCCTCTTTAGTGTTATAAGTGTAATAGGTTGGAGAAGGACTTGATTTGTAATCCAAATGTACCTCAGGATTAGTCTTGGTATCTTTTGTTGTATGATTTGGGAAGGGATTGGAAAATATATTAAACTTTTCGTTCCCATTATTTTCTGTCATTAAATTATTTTTAGGTGTGCAAACATTATTTTTTTATTGATTAGATCTTATGTCTTATGTCTTGACCTAAATAATTTGTTTATATATTGCCATGCACATCTATGATAATCACAATATGCATTGATATTGAACCCCTTAGATTGTGCCTTATTCATATCAACCTCATTTTATGAAGGGAGAGATATGAGATTGCACTCAATTATCATTAGTAATATCTTATGAGGAGGTTAATATACTTTATAAATTACTTTATTTATAGAGATGATAATACAAGTGTTTTATTAGGTTGAGACTCAATTAATTTTTTATTTTACTTAAATCTTATTATCATTTTATTTATATTTTAAAGTTGGTTTTATATGATTTTTTTTAGTAGAAGATGTTTGAGGATTAGACCCATAATTTAACTTATTTATAGCAAGAAGCTTAACTTCATGGTCCTTGAATATATGGGATAGGTCATCAAAATATTAGAAGAATTTAACATAATAGACTCGTGGAACTGATAAATAAATAATTTCTTGGTTATGTATTACAACTCATTAGTATCCATATGATTTTTTTATTTTAAAGAGAATAGTCTTGTTATGAAGCATATAATCACTAATGGATTCATTGGATCCCTATTTAATTTTTAAAATTTCAGCATAGGAAAACTTTTAACTAATGTTGATATAAAAGTGCACTAAAAACTGATTATCCAAAGGATTGATGTCATGTACTGATTGTAAATAAATTCATAGAATCATCAAAAAACATAGTCCTTAAGACTCTTTATAAATAACTTGCTCAATATCTTAACATTGGATGCATATTTCAAACATGTTGTGTGAAAGGATCTAAGATTCTATTTTGGATCACCTTTGCCATCATATAATGAAATATTAGGTGTGAAAAATTATTTATATAAGGGTTAATATTAATTTTTTATATGGCCAATAGGTTATGTAGTAATTTTTGATAATTAATCGAATGGCCCACTCTATAATAATCTTGTACCAATTGTAAAACATGAACTTGAAGATCAAGGATTATTTACACCAAGGTTTGAGCATTAGGCATAGAATACTATGTAGAAATATATGATGTCACATGATTATAAACCCTTTAAGCCACACAATAATTTTGAACAATAAGATCCATATAAATTTGAGGAGTAGGGTGTGTTTCCCTCACATAACAAGTGGGTATCACATGTGTAGTTGTAGGTTTAGATATATGAATAGTAACAATAGGATTAGTGGTCTAAAAACCTATTATAAAATGTGTGCCTTTAAAAGGTAAATTGGTATCATTTAAGAGTTTAACATTTTGTTCCTCAAATCTATGATCTTTAGTAGTCTTTGAATTCTTAGTCTCTACGATTAATTTAAAGATCGTATCAAAATCATAAGGTTTCTTACTAATTCAATCTAAAAAACTATAAACTGTTGAAAATTGTGTAAGTTTTATAGCATTGAGTTCATTAGGATGTTTTTTACCATCATGTTCATTACCTTATTTATAATAATTTTCAATTTCATGCATATCATCATTAACCACATGTTTTTCTACTTCTATGAGTTCATTATTGACATTTACATCAGTAGAAGAAGAAGAAGAAATTTTCATTTAATATTTTTAAGAATTTTATATCATGCACACATGCATGGTTTGATGCATGGGATGTTATTATAGTCAATTTCAATACCACTTAACTTATCACTTTGACTTATGGTGAGAATAGAGCTAACCTTATTATATGGTGTAGAATATGATCATGAAAGCATCTCAAAGGCTAGGGCCAAAATGAATAGATTAATGCCTAATAAGGGGAACTTAGACTTTAGATCTAAACCCATAATGTAGAATAAATATGAAACCCTAATAAGCATGGATGAAATCCTAAGGGCTAAATACCCATGGTTTTCCATGCTAAAAAAATGTTGGGTTCACTATAATGTTTTATTTATTTTTAGATTTAGGTGATTTACATAACATAAAACTATTGAAATTCATATTGTATAAGACATATCATTTACCACACAAATGTGAATTCTAACACAATATTTATTTCACTTAATAAATATATAAATGACCATGGGAGAAGTAATTTAGCTAATTTTAATTTTATTTTGCTTGCAACCTATACACAATCATCTAAAAAAGTATGAAAAGGTTATGTGATTGTTTACCTCAAGAAACAAACTATAAAAACCTATCAACATGCTATTGGTGAACACTTAAACACCTATGGAAAATAGATATGTCTAGTATCTCTTGATATTATCCCTATGTAATTTTATGATCTACTCTACCACATATCATCATGCCTAAATATCAATATTATTTTTGAGTGATTTATGATACTTTGTCCTATACATAAATTCAAATTTTGTCCTCCTTTGCCTTAAAATCCTAGTTTCACTTTTGACACATTATTGACTTATAAAAATGGGTTAGATAACCCCAACCACACCTCACTAAATGATTAATCATTTCATATGTTATAGTACTCTAAAGAGGGATCAAACTACATGTAGTTCTCCCACTTACATATATTTGTGCTTAATAGTGTTTCACTAGAATGTAATGCATAGCTTTGGATTTCAACACTTGATAGAATGCAAATTTAACCTCCTAATTAATGTTTAAAATTATATTTTGGAATTTTTTAGGGGTTTTATATTTGGATGCTTTTAAATAGTGTTCAAGGATATGCAAATGTATTCCTCAATATTCAATTGAATTGATAGATGTATTCTAGATACGAATGGCTTTAGAGTTGAAGTGTATATATGGATGACTCTTTGGTTAATTTACCCAAATAATTGACCTATGGAATGTGTATAAAAACCCAAATAAGGTATTTAAATTTGAAAAATATCCATTTGAGGAACCTAGGAAATTGTTTGTAGAGGCAGACATTACCATCTATTGGTAGCATCTGACTATTTATGGCATTGTTCAAATAGAAAAAAAATGATCTGGATTGTGGTGATAATTTTCATATGATAATAAAGAATTATGGCACAAAATAGGTAGATCATGTATATTAATGATATAAATTTGGGTTGGTCGAGTCCCTATTTAGATGAATGGTTAGGAGAAAATGTGGGTAAGAGTCAAATATGTTTTCACAAGTCATGTATGTCAAATATAGGTCAAAATTGATGTTTTCAAGTGTCTAATACCAAATTTATGTGTTAAGAATTATAGATTATGGATTGTTATTTTCTATGGATAGTTTTATTTTCTACACTAAATGATCACATTTATTGACTAAGTAGATTAACATGTTTTGCTTCATGTGTGCTTGATGTTGATGATTATTACATAGTGTGATCACTAATGTAATATATATTATGCATTTAATGAGTGAATTGATTGTCCTTTTTCACATTGTGTGTTAGTTGTGTTATAGGATCCTATAGTCCATGGCATGGCCATGTTTTGTTTGTGTCAAGTTAGAGCCGAGTAAAATTTGAATCTTGTCTTGAGTGCTTGTGTTATTTTTGATCATGATATCATGTGCATGTGTGTGGCTATATATATGATTGGTATTAAGCTCAGTGTCATGATTTATATCATGTATGTTTATATTGTGTGTGATTTCATGATTTTTATCATTCATCTAATGTGTTACTTATTATTACATGCTTAATTGATATGTCTACTTGACATGACACTTGTATTCCCATTGATTTAGATTACATGTTTCATACATACTTTAATGATAAAATTTTTATATGATGACATATCTTATCATGCTTGTATACATAATCTACATGATTACATTTTTATATATAATACATGGTGCACATAACTCTATGTTTTGAGATGATTTATTCATAGGCTTTACCTATCATATCAAAAGGGGTCATATAATGGGTTTGTCTTAGAGATTCAGACCATGATATCCATATGGTTCATACTCTGGGTTAGATTGAGAATATTTAGGTATATGTGGGGCATTCTACATTATTATAATGAACATTTGGGATATTCTATGACATTATGCCATAAATTATATGGGTAAAACTGAGTAGGTTTATCATATTTATCAGATTGAGTAGATTTATTAGATTAAGAAGATTAATATATATTCTATGATACTATGTAAAATATATGATGCAATTCTATATCATTTTGAGGCACATTTGGAAAACTAATTGGGGCATGAATGTTGTTCATGTAAATAATTTTCTATTTTCTAGATTGAGGATCGATGTGGAATGATGGTACTATGTAAGCATTTCAGATATAAATTCCATCTACATAGATTGATTCAAGGTTTTAATTTACATACAAATATGTTTCAAGGCTTCAAATTTGTATATGAACCTAATTTGAGGTTCTATCTTTGCATATGGACATGTTATGGGATTTCACCTTTGCTTATAAATATATTTTATTGTTACACAAAAAGAACTATGATATTTATGGTAGTGTAGTTGAGGTTTTTGTGATGCTCAATTTATAACACTTATCCTTCTCCAATTTGTTTGAGGAATTAACATTTCTTAACACATGGTTTTAGTGGTTTTATCTCTTTAGGGCATAATAACTTCATGCAATTCTTCAAAAAGATTCAACGAGTGGTAGCTTGGTCATGTATCCTTAGGCATGAGTGGATATATATCTATACATATTTCCTTGTAGGTTTTACATCGATCAAGTGGGACATTTGGGGAATACTTATTAACACCAAATGTAGTTAATTTCATGTACTATTAGAATGCTTCAAGATATCATATATTGACAAAATTTATTCTTTTATCATTTTAATCTAACATTTTCAATAATAGACCACAATGGTGGCATTTTAAGACACTTAATTTTGGTATTAGATACTTAGAAATGCCAAATTTGGCATACTTTTACATGCTTAGACTTTATCTATATATTTGATTCATATACACACTTTCCCCTATCCATATACACATTTATTATCTTAGCTAGCCCAATTTATTAGATACACATATTTAGGATCACCCTAATCTATGTAATAGCCATTTAGAGTCCAAAATAGATTATTTAACCTTAGATCATTGATTCTCACTCTCAAGATAGTACCAAAAATAGTTACAAAATTACATTTTTTTATGTGTCTACCTTTGTCGATAATGTCTAAAAACATTCAATGGATACTTTTAAAAGTGGAAAGTCTCCATTAGATCATACTAGAAACATTTCATGTTCAGTCATAGTGGGAAACATCAAAGATTTATCTATAAATAAAAATAAATCCTAAGGTTATACCCATCTAGGTAAGTCCTCACAAGATTGAGAAATATATTATCACTCTCCTGAAACATTATCACAAAGGCATACATATCTGAAAACCCCTGTAAGGAAAAACCTTAGAGCCAAGTATGAATACAAACATAGGAAAAATTTGCATGGTGCAAAGTGTTGAAAGCCAAAAATTGTATTCCATTATAGCATCATCATGATGGTACACACACACCTAGGTGGGACAACTTTGTGCAGTTTGAGCCCTTTTGGTTTATTATAACATAGGTAATGTTTAGTCACTCGTCAAGTAGTGATTGGGGCCATCCAACCAAAATTTATAACCCCCTTTATAAGGGTCATATTATGTTGAGAGTTTAATTAGAGGTTTAATGGAAGGAAAATAAAAATATGGATTATTTCATAGGACCAAGGGCGAGCACATAAAATAATTATCTATAGGTGTAGGTGTAACAGTTTAAGGAGGCACAAACAAACACATTCAGTTAGGACAATACCAATAGAGCCTAGATAATACTAATGGTCAAATGCATTTAATATTTGCTGGTAAATTCTATGCAAGGTTTGAGTTCTTATTCCCTGATCTAAGTGGTTAAAAATTAGATACAAAGTCATTTTAGGGACTGATATAAATACGATGAGCAACATGAATCATAAATCAGCTAAGTGCATCTCTCATTCTTTATATTGTCAATGATAAATATAGTAAGTAAATATCAATTTACCCTTTTACGTGTAGATTTATATGATTATTTACCTATTTTATATATTCTAAGTATTCATAATTTTATCTTATTTAAATCACATCGATCACAAAATTATTAAAACATCAATATCCCTAACTCTCATTAAATTTTAATTCAAATTATGAGTTGAAGTGGGGTTTTGTAACCTCTTGGCAAAACTTCAAGTTTCCCAAAAAAATTATTATCCTTTCATAATATCCATTCCAAAATAATCTTCTTATTCACTAAGTTTCCCATTAATACAAATTTAATATATACTACATGGTCATGATCCATGCAAATATTTCCACGTTATAAGTTCACAATGTGTTCTATGACAACTTCCGAATTCCAAGTCATGGTTTATAACCATGAATTAATATAATAAAATGTTATAGTCTGAAATTCCTGAAAGGATTCATAATATGTAATAGGAATGGAAGCGTATACCATATTTTACAAAGCCCCAAAGGATATTACAATTTTACATATTAAATATAGAAACACTAAATGCTTTGAACACTTTATATGGCTAATCAATATAGATTTATTTCCACCTTTATACCTAATGTTTAGTATAAACATGATGTAAGAGGTATTTTATATTAAGTAATTTTATAAGGGTAATAAAAAAATTGGTGCTGAGATCATTTACCAACCCATTAATTGCAATGAAATTGTTGTACAACAAATGCTTAGTGATTTTTTCAGATCACCTTATTGTGAATGTAAGACCTTTATGGTTCAAAAAATTATTATGACTATCTGCCTTCATTAGTACTTAAAAAATATTAATATGTAAATGATTAATATTAATATCTATATTATCCAAGGCTAAATATAAAGTGACTGCATATAAAATAGACTACAAGTCGAAAAATAAATAAGACATTTTGCGACCATCTAAGCAAGTCAACCTTGAATGAAATAACTCAATTTTAAATATTTTAAAAAGCTAGAATCAAAAAAATTGACTATAAACAAATATATAGATTTATTAGTACAATAGCCTTTGGCTATCTACATTAATAATGTATCAATTCTAAAATCAATAACAAATTGATAGTCCAATCAAGCATGCCAAAAATTCATATAAACAAAATAGGACATGTACAAAAAGCATGTTAGTAACAAAATAACTAAAAACATGAATCAATAGGTATGATAATATTTAAAAATGTGATAACCCATACATAAACAAAAACATCAGAAAATCTAAGCGGTCCTATGGGTGCATGCTAGAAGGGGAGATAGATTTCTCTAAGGTATGCCCTCTCAAAGAAGTTTGTTAGTCATTCCACCCTACACCATGACCTAATATAATTATATTCTTACACACATATGCATAACCTATAAAGACAAATAATACTTATTGGGTGTTGGTCAAATGATAATTGATATCTTGATTATCAATAATCAATATTGCATAAATAACTAGAGTAATAATAACTGAAAAAAGCATTATAACTAAAATGTATAAAAAATATTTGAATACAATGTATGAACTAATCAATACGAGTGCAAACTCACTAATGTATCCATAAAAATTAGCATTAAATACTTTAAAAAATGATATAAACATGATCATAGGTTAAAACAAAAACATAAAAGGGATTTTAAGAGAGGATATGCCAATATCTTGTTGCTAAAGCATCCAATAAAGTTTCATACATAGAAGATCAAAATTACAATAATCGTAGTAATTTGCTAGAATCATTAGAAACATGTTGTAATCCATTATACAATTCTAATATGTCTTAATCATAGCTATCTAATTTTGGTCATCATAAAAATTACAACCAAGTTGAAGGGTTTCAATCTGATCAATATCAGAGCCTATTTCTAGTATTAGAAGTCGATTTTAGAAATCATGTAAGTTATATTACGTTATGCATCTCTCTTTATTCATGTTTTTGTCAATTTTCTAAGTTTAACAACCATTCAATCTTTCAATTCTTAATTTTAGCACATCAAGGTGGTATGATTACTATAGTTTATTGTATTTTTGTGTTCTGCCTAGTGTGCCATTATTTTATTAGATTGTGTACATTTAAACCAAAATTAACTTAAACATAAATACACATGTTTTATTGTTGACATACATGTTTATAGTTTAATACGCAATACCACAAACTAGCCCACTTTTATCTTAGTGTACTTAAGGTGTACACTCTTAGTGATTAATGCACTGATGAACCTTGTGAATAGAAAATAACAATAATAAAAGTAAGGTTTATGCACTATGCATGCATAATAAGGCACACAATAAAATAATTTTCCATATATAACTGATATAAGAGAGATAAAAAAGTATATTAAAAGTAGAAATACTATGAATTACATAAAACACCTGAAGTAACTGAAGAAATGCTAGACACATGAATACATACCAAGCATTTGAAAATATATCAAGTAAATATGGTGTACACAGAATATATATCAGAGATATATAAAAATATAATAAGAGAAATCATAGTAGCATAAAAATAATAACCTAAATTGAAACAAGAAAATTCCTCACATTACACCCAAAAGTTCCCCCTAAGCAAGCTTAGAATGTGCCCTCAACTTACTCTGAGTTTATAATCATGAATTGATAAACCAATACAAAAAATAATCTACATCTATCTTGATAATTTCATTAGTAACATATATGTAAATAATGAAGTAAGGCCTCTATCTATAAGTACATGATATTAAAATAAAGTGTGTACTCTAACACAAGCAAAATGTATTGATACTTTGCAATCACCACTTAATTGGATAAAGACAAAATAATCTTAGAAGATATATAATAATATGTTATTAAAAATGTGTAAGAAATGGTTACAATAAATAAAAGAAAAAGAAATCAAATTCAAACACATGCATAGAAGAAATAAGAAACAAATAGGGATCCTTGCTCACCCATAAGTTCTAGCAGAGGAGTGTCACATACTTCAAAAATAAATGTGCCACCATCATTTAGAAGTTACTATTAAATTTTGGGATGGGACAAAGAAAACATTATCGGAGTGATAAACACTAGAAAAAGGCAACTTGGGAAGAATAGCAAAACCATTGCAAGAAAAAATCAAAATTGGGCAAAGAAAATAGAATGAAAAAGTTTGATAAAGAATTTAACAATTTGGGAAGAGACAACATCATGAAATAATATGAAAATAAGCCAATGAAGCCTATGTAAACAAAAAATCATGTGTGGAATGTAAACTAAAATCATGATGACCAATACAAGAGACAAAAAGGGAACCTCGAAGAAGTGGAAAAAAAGAGAATAAATAAGACTCCAAGTGGGTCAAATATAATAGAGGATTCCTAACTAAAAAGTATACATTCAGAGAAGCAAGCATACAATATGAAAAAATAGTTATTAAAAACTAAAATTAATATAGAAAGTATTCAATTACAAACATAAGTCAATAATAATTAAAGCTAACCAATAATACCATCACATTTAATCAAGTCATGATAATCACTAGAAGATATGTAAGTTGAAGCATGAGTGTGTTGAGGCACCCATGAACCAAGGAATAATAAAACATTTCCATTATCATTTTCATCATATAAAAAAATAACCTATGGTTTGAAAGAAAACACAAGGATGTTACGGTTATCAGATCCAAGAACATATAATATAATAAATCATAGAAAAATAGAATAAATTTATATTTATCTGAAGATAAAGAAAGATCTAGCCCAAAAAAGGGTGTAAGAGAGCACACATTCACCAAAATATAATATGGATAAATGGATTTTAATTACTTTAAAACACAAATACCTAACTAATTTTAACTAGGTTAAATAACATGCACAAAATATTAGTCAAGCCCAATCAATTAATTCTAAATCTAGGGAAAACACATAGGATTTAAGAATATCTATTTTTATTTCATGATTCAGTGGTAGTCTTCATAAGGTGACAAGGGAAATGCATGGTTAGACATCAGATGAAGCTAATAAAAAAATTGATGAAATCAGAGAAACTTGTCTGGACCATACACTTACTCTTTAGATAGTTTGGACTGTGCACTACCATTCTCGACAAAATTATAGACATGCCTCAAAAAAATTAACGATTGCTTTTGACTAACTCTAACTTCCAAAACTCTTGCTTAGTTTTTTGATATTTTTCTTCAATCCCTGTAAAACATAGTTATTTTTCTTTCTGTAGTTGGAAAATAATATTTGAAAACTTAAAGAGAAAAAATATGGTTTAGGGCATGTGCTAACCTAGAGAATAGTCAAACATGTTGATATTTTTTAACCCTGTAGATAGTCAAAATATTGAAAACATCAAACTTCAATAATTGAAGAAATTTCAATATCATACATACAAGTATTTTGTGGTATGTGTCTATACATAAAATTTTACGCTTTATGAATGATCTAATGAATGCTTGATCTTTTTAAAAATACTTATAAGTCAACAAAATCATGTGAATGATATATAGATTATGTATACATAAATGAACTATAATGCTTATGTATTTATAGACAAAATACATTTAAATTAAGATTTTATTGGAGTGTAAATAAATATCAAATGATTATCAAAGTAAAAAAGATAGGACCAAAAAAAAAATGTTGTCAAACTACAAACAATCGCACGAGTTTTTTAAGATCGTACATAAACATTTTAAACTCTTCAAAACATTAAAATACATTTTAAACAAAAAAAATTCAAAACGACCCAAAAAAAAAAATCAGAAATAAAAAATATGATAACTGAAAAAAAGGTTGGGAGAAGAATACATGATTTTCGAATCATGTATCACCAACGTCCTTTTACATGAAAGAAAAAAGTGGGGACGATTAACATCGAAAATCATGTATCACCAACGTCCTTTTACATGAAAGAAAAAAATGGGGACGATTAACATCGAAAATCATGTATCACCAACGTCCTTTTACATGAAAGAAAAAGGTGGGGACGATTAACATTAATGTTAATCTTTTTAAAAAGGAACGAATCTTTTTAAAAGAACGAATCTTAATGCTTTTGTTGCAAACAAAATACGTTATTTTCTTTATAACGATTGAAGAATTGGATTCGGTGTCAAATTATTAAAATCTACAAAAGTAGGAAAACAACACTTGGGTGGAGTTTTATTCATGGAAGAATTGGATTCTATGGTCACTCTCTCGTCCACGTGAAAGATTGTCTTTTTGGTAACTTTCCCATTATACCTTAAAAAGATCCTAAGGTTTTTAGAATGCTAGTTTATTTGTTTGAATCAGGTTTCATATTAATAAAATTACGTTTTTCAATCCAAAAATTAAGGATTGTTGATTTATTTGTTAATTAGTATTATGTTTTTTATTCTTTTCATTTCTTTTAAACTTCTTTTACTTTCTTTATTATGTTTCAAAGTATATATTTGGAAAATTAAGGATTGTTGATTTATTTGTTAATTAGTATTATGTTTTTTATTTTTTTCATTTCTTTTAAACTTCTTTTACTTTCTTTATTATGTTTCAAAGTAAATATTTGGACTATTTCTAGCATTTCTAGGTTTATTTAGAGCATACTCGATGCTCTTAGGCCCTTCTTGTAGTCTTTGCCAAGTAAGGGTGCATATGTCCTCTTTATCTTTCCTTTTTTACTTTTAATTATTTGATGTCAAGTTGTATGCTAACAAGTTCTTAATTCAAATGTAATCATTTATAAATACACAGGGATTACAGTTCGTTTGATATTAAAAAATATTTTAAGCATTCATAGAAAATTTACTTAGAACTCATAAACATTATAGAAAATCAAACAATCATTTGAACATTTATCATTGCCTAATTCTCATTTGACACACAATATATGGTTTTATGTATCTAAAGTTTTTTATTTATTTATGCATTTTACTACTTATTGACATTTTTTAGATTGGTTTTGAAATTAGTTTTTTCACGATGTAATAATAAATCGGGTTTTTCTCAAATCAATTGTGTAACAAATTAGGGGTTTCCAAAAGAACCCTATTTTTTTAAAGATTGGTTTCCACTATTAGGGGTTTGATAATTAGACGGTGTTGTAGAACTGCGCTTAAGATCATATTGTTTTCCTTAAGTTTTTAGATATCACAACTATTCTAGAGCAAGGAGAAGATAGTCTATTTTCAAGTTACATGTGTCTCATCACACAAATCAAAGCAAGGAAACATGAGATCATGATAAGGTGAATATAGTCTTTAATTTATTTTAAATCCTAGTTGTCACCCTAGGCAATTTCACTATCACTATAGAGCATGGATTTTCACACTCAGATTCAAATGTCTGTCACTGAATCTTGATTCATTTAAGATGAGTACCAAAACCCTATGTGAATTTCATACTAATTAGTTAGAATTATTAATTAGGCAATGTGGATATGTTTTACATGTATTGTTATTTTATTGGTGAAGTGTATGAGTGGAATTCTAGGCTAACCAAATTACAGTACACCATAAAATAGATTGCACAAGATAAACCCAACATAAAAACAAAAATACAACTCTATAAATATTTTTGAAATGTGTAAAAATAGGGTTTAATAAATTCAAATTTTAGCAATGAGAGTTTGTAGAGAAAAATCTAGATAGTGACTTCCTTTTATGCTATCGGAGGCTAAAAAATGGTTGAAAATAGGTCTAAAAATAGTCCAATAGCTAACCCATGAAATTTATGTCAATCAAATAAGTTGATAAAAACCTCAATATCGAACTATTCAATCATGGTCATGACCAAGATCATTGGATTGATCCTAGTCGTGACTAAAATCATTGTGGCAATCATGTTAGACTAAGGTTTGATTCTTGTCACTATGATCGATTCTAATAAATGATGTTAGATTCTCCTAAGATTGTGTGAGTGCCTTTGTCTATTCTTGTTGATAAAAAACCTATCTCAGATTATCAAATTGAGTTGCATATCTTATAAAATTGCTTCTCATACCTCCAACCCCTAATCAACTCCAAGAGACATTACAAGAGTATAAAATAGATGTAGTTATGAGGTGTCTACCTCTGTCAAACCCCTATTCATAGAAAATTCTATAAACAACACTCATGTAGTTTAGCAAGCAGTCCAATGCAAAATAAATATCCCAATCATTATCCTTATCAATGAGATGTAAGAAACTAGTAGATTTTATATTCTCCCTCACTAATCTTTTAGATTTTAGTACAAGGGGTACTTACACTTCAATAAATAGAAGTAGTAATTAAAATATGAGTGTTTATTTAAATATCAATTACAATCCTTGGTTCTTCTCCTACATTTAATAAAAAAAACTTGTGTATATATAGAAGTTTATTAAATTCAAATTTAAGACCTTATTTGCATGTATGTTGATAAAAATAAAGGGAGAAAATATGACAAAAAAACTATAAGAAACTAATAAAATAGGTAACAAGGGTCAAGGTATCCATAAATCAAAGTGATTAGGATTGTTGAGCTAATCCTAGTCATGACCAGGATCATTGGGTCAATCCTGGTCATGGCTAGAATCATTGGGTTAATAATGGCAAGTTGAGCATGAAACCCTAAAACAATGTTTTGGACATTTCGAGAGCATACAAGATCATACTGAGGCAAACAAGTAGTTGACATGTAGGTTTTAAAGTATTCCAAATATAATGGTGGTATTATATATGATCCAATGTGAACCAAAAGTAAATTTTATAGATATCATAAATCAAAGGAAGGAAATAAGAGGTCTAACATAAAGGAAAATGTGCCAATAAGAGTCTAATCTAAACCAATTATCCATATGCATGCAAACAAACTAATACCATAAAAAATAACTAATATTGCACTAAAATTAAGTGTATACATAATGCCCAAATTTGATTTATGTATGTACATACATATTAAAGTAAAACAAATAATTGTAACTGGAAGGGCTGAAGAATAAGCTACGACCAAAATCTATTAGTATTTCTTTAATTTAATACTAGATATTATGATGAATTAAAATTCAAAAAGAGGGGAAGTTACCTTATCAAATAATCCAACTCTTATGACCTAAAAAAAAAATTATCTTCTCACAATCTACATGAGCATCCTAATTTCAATTAAGGATCCTAAAATGAGCATCAACACTACTGTGCTTTGAGTGTGAATATTTGGAGTACCTAGAAATATAAATGGAATATTTGGAAGTAGATCACTATCTATATAAATCAATGATAAATAAGCTACCAAAATCATTGATTAAAATAAGAGAGTATGAACAAATAAACATAGTGGTATTTAAATTGTATCACACTCTTTTTAAAATCTAAAATGTCTCTAGTGGGGACCTATAAATAGGATAAAATAAAAGCATGTGTCTTATTTACTACGTCCAAGGAAAATATAATCATTTATGGTGATCATATCTAACTATATGGGGGGAAATGTTTGTAGCTTACTTGATATGTATCATCATGTAGATACATAGCGAATAAGCAAATTATGTGGCCCCGTTTTAAGGTTTGGGATGTATTTACATATCAATAAATTTAAAAAAAAAAGGATTGCATGTACCATGTGTAAAATATATAAAATTAGAATATGGTTTAATCATATAAAGTGCATCTATCATATATTTTGGGATAATCAAATCAATATATCATCATTAAAAAATTTATATGTCTTAAGATATTAAAACCACTAGTGGTCTATACTATGTAAGAAAACTTACTAATATATTTCCCCTACATCATAAGGGAATAAGCAATGAGGGTACAAATAATTTACCCCAAATGGACAAGATATAAAAAATGAGAGCACACGAAATAGTATGCCCCAAAATTAGCAGCAATGTATAATCAATGTATCATGGCCATAATAGAAAATATATAATATATAAAACAAAATAATAGTAAGCCCCAATAGCTTCATGGTAGGAACCATGGAAATATAGGAAAGAAGCATATATATCCAATCAAGTGCTAAGGGGAATGATATAGATCATGGAACCAATCATTGTATGTAGAGTAATTTGAGCATGTAAAATAAGTAGACCAAACACATATAAATAATACCACACTCAGATAAAATAGATTAAACTATATTACATGCAAAGTATATAATTAAAATAATTTCATGTAAAGTAAACAAGTCAAACAATGTCACACACAATTAACAAGTCAATAAATGCCATACACAGTAAATAATATTACTCATAGCACATATAAAAAACATTTGATAGATTATACAACTAAATCATTCATTATAGTGAAATCAATAAAGACGTGCCAAGAAAAAAATAAATGCAAGTAATGCAGGCATAGGGAAAACAATAGAGGTATGCCAGACAACAAGAAAAATAAAAACATAAGAATAAAAATATGAAATCTATGTGCACTATACCAAGATATATATAATTGATTATAAATATGAATAATATAAAAAAAACTAAAAAATATAAAACTTGAAGCATTGTTGGAAATGTCCCCAGAATAGGAACAAGAATACCCCTATGGTAATATGAGGCTACCCCTAGTTAACTATAGATTATAAATCATATGTAAATACAAGCTATCTTGTATCTAACTCAATAATATAATCAATATCACATGATTAAATAATACATATAAATCCTCTAGCTATAGGTAGATAATCTTAAAATTCTAAACTATGTAACTATGTACCAGAAAAAGATAAAGGTGTGAATTTGTTTTGTTATTTATAAAAAAACTAGAAGTAAGAATAAAATAAAATAAATCAATGAGGAAAAAAAATCAAATTTAAAAATAGATAATAAGCAAGAAGAGAGAGATCCCTACAAACCTACAAATTTTGTCATGATTGTGCATGTAATGGGGTGAAAGGCCTTGATATATAATGTTTTGTTGGCATATGGAATCTCAAACAAGATTTCTGGATGAGAGATAACAATCAAAGGCCAGGTCTCAAATCAGATAAAAACATAACCAATTTAAATGAATATACTAGAATAATGATATATAAATCATGAGTGAAACCAAAAAAGGAAGCCATCAAATAACTAAAACATGAAATAATAGAAAGAAGAAGGTAACTTAAAAATTTAAATAGGTAAATGTTGAAGTTAAAAGAAGATGGAGGTAATGAGATACCAAAGGGGGGAGAAAGATGGAAGAAGGTTGGAGAGTGTAATAATAATTTCCCAAAATCTAATGCAAGAAATGGAAAAAGTAAAATCTAAAGACAAGCAAGAAAATAAGTGAAGAAAAGAAATTATATATACATAGATTGTCATTTTAGGCACACTGGGTTTTTAGGCAAAGCTAACCAATAAAACCATCTAATCACACTAAATATAAGTAGATGTGTTCATGTCCTCATGGTCTATATTTGGATACCATGGGACCCATGTGTATAATAATATTAATGCATAAGCATCAGTACTATTATCATCAATATAATCATTGCATTATAGTAGGTATCATTATTATCATCATTTCCATGGTATTAATTATCATTGAAAATGGTTGCATTATTATTTTTAAAAGTTATTTTTTCCTCTATCTGAATGAAAGGTTGTATAATGATTAGATATTTGGTAGGTGATTTATTTTTGATCAGCACAAAAGGCTACAATAATATTAATTTGGTGAGTGGATGAGTGTGTACTTATACTTTAGGTGCACATGTTTGAGGTACTCTTGAGATAACACCTCATGTTTCACTTGTGTGGGAGGTTCATAAGTAGTAATTTAAATGGTGATCACTTTATTATCATGGAAATTTTTCAAATATTAGTGAATTATTGATAGGAATTCTTTCATTTGATTAATCTAGTGTTGTGTGAGAAATATGTAACATGTCCCATTATCTAAAAATACATGAAGCCAAAATAAAAAAGTCTTAGGACTAACAGTGATAGGTAATTTAATGTTGTCAAGGGGTGTCTTGGTTATACCACTGTATCCTATATGTAAAATATAATGAACCATTTTTGAAATTATATTTAATAATTTAAAATATAATTGGAGGAGGCTTCTTACATGTATAATTTGCCATGCCTATGAATCCATCAATGATAATACCACCACAAACCATTGGAGGTTGTTTTTGAGCTATCATATGAACATCATCTTAATTTTTAGATTGAGAAACATGTTTTAGTAGAGGGTTGGTAAATATATTTGGATGTTGATTAAATTGAGAAATTGATTCATTCAAAGTACTATTGTGACCTTCTACTTAGATTTTGGTTGTTTTTGTTGGAGTGGACCACAATCAGTCTACTAGATAGGATGAAATGCATGAAAAAAACATGTATGGAGTAGTGAAACTTGAAAATAAAAACTCAAAATAGGAAGGATATCATCATCATAATAAATAAATTTTATTAAGAAGCATTAGACAAAAGGTACTATTGTCACCAAATCTTTCACCTTAGAATGGGCTATTCAAGCTTCTTCTAGATTTGGGTAACATGGGAACATTTTTAGGTATGTGGGAGTACCTATATCAGAAATGATCCTATAGGTTTAATGACTAGCTCCTTGAGTATATCATGCAATGTTTATCACTTAAGCTACTGCTTATAGGGAAAAGAGTTAGCAAATGAATAAATTGACCCTACTCTAAAGGAGGTGATGCACCAAGAAAGGTCAATAAATATGGTGAATAAATATGATGACCCTACTATTTATCTTACTATATTTAAATTTTATGCCCCACTAAGTATCATTTGTCATCCCACATAATGTAAATGACATCCCATGGACTATCAAATCAAAGCACAAATGTATCTTTTCCTGAACTTTATTTTGACATTTGCACAAATATCTTATGCTTTTGACCAACTTTAAAGGCTTATATCTTGAAGCACAAGAATCATGGAGGCACCAAAATTTTAGGAGATGTTCTTGAGGCCAAAAATAATAAACCCATTTTATCCACTAGTCTTGGGAGCTTTTCAAGGTGAAGATATTAAATGCACAATTTGGCTAGACCATTTGATCTTGTGTGATGTCTTGGCTCAAAATGGCTATGGAAACTTAATGAAATCTAACTAAGGAGCCAACTTTGCTCATGTATAACTTCATTTATACTTCAATGAAGTATTTTAAACCTGGTGTGTAGTAATTAGGGACTAAAATGAATAAACCCATGTGACTAATTTCCCCTACAACTACTACATGTATGAGATATATCTTTGTAAATATGCTCATTCGACTCTATTGAAACCTCTTGAAAATGGCTATGGAAAAACATGCATAAGGTGATTGAGGAGCCAAATTTGGACCTTTGTAACTTTGGATACACTTTGGTTACATATGATCTTGGCATAAATGTGAACAAACCCATATGACCAAATCTTCCTGACTTGCCCACACATGAAAACTATGATTTCAGCAAAGTGCCTACTCAAAATTTTTTTTACTATGCCCAAGTGTCTCAATTAATAAAATGAAGAACCAAATGAATGCCATGCACTTCTAAGCCATTCCAAGCATTTTTGGCATCTCATGGGGGCTATGTAAATCTGGTCATATCCTTAGTAAAATGGTAATTTACACTTTAAGTGAATCCAAAGTGTCTTAAAAACCTTGGGAATAAATTGAGATCATGGACTCCTTCGATTTGGAACCTTGTCTTTGAGCTTTGTGTATCGTAAAAAATGTCCCGAATAAGTTGACCTTCAGGGAAATTGTTAAGGGACAATTTTCCCAAAATAATTGTGGCCTTAGAATTACCCTTCAGCCTTTTTGAATAGCCCTTTGCCCTTTGAAAAATGTCATTCAGAGATTTTGAATTGGTCCATTTTCCCAAGAAAAGTACCCATTGGAAATTCTATTTTGGACTTTGATGAAGAAAAAAACCCTTCGAGAAAAGTGTATGGAACACTTTTCTTAAAAAAGTACCCTTTGAGAAAAGTGTATCAGACCACTTTCCTATAGAATGCCCTTTGGGAAAATTATTTGGATAATTTTCGAAAAAGAAATAACCCTTATATTTTGCTTTAGACATTTTGCCTGAAATAATTTATGCCTTCAATAAAATTGTGAAGATAATTTTCCTTAAATAAATTTGACACTTAGCTTGAAAAAGATACCCTTTAGGATTTTTAAAAAGGTACAGTTCTCAAATAAATACCTTTCAAGACTTTTGTAGGGTCCATTTTCATGAAGAAATACCCTTCAAGATTATTACTTCGAACAAATTTTTTGAAATAATTCCTAACACTTAGTCTGAAATACCTGAAACAAAACTCCCAAAATAAATAATACTTAGCCAAAAAAGTGGAACAATATCTCTGAGGGAAATATGCATTGTATTTTTATTACGGGCATTGTGTGGACAATTCCTCCAAAGGAATTCTGAATACTCTAATATTTGGCCAAAAGTTGAAATATCTCCAAGTGCAACCTTAGGCTTTTTTAGATCTGCGCTTACAACTACTCAACACCATGAAAATCTGCTACTTGCATATATGATCAAAAAATGACCCTTAAGACACAAGGACTAAGCTAGACTATGACCACAACTTAGAATGGAATATGAAATGACATCAAATGAGTTGCAACATGCCCTATAACATTATAAAAAAATCCTATAAACTATTTTAACTATAGGGGTTGATCCATTTTGGCCTGTGGGGAAAAAATGGTCAACATCTTTGGTGATTTCCCAAGGGTGGCATGCTTACTATGCCATGACCAGTTGTCTAATCCTATCCATTGGGATATAAAGTCACAAGTATATAGGTTGGACATATAAATTGCCTTGAACAACACACGAAACATAGAAAATAATGTGAACAAAACAAAAAGTAAAGAACTAAGAAAAGCACATTGTGATTTAAAAGGACTTATTAGGACACAACCAAATAAGAAAGGAAACACACACCTAACCTAATATTTACAAGATATGCCTTCAGCTCTCAATAACATTATTTTAAATGTATCCCATTCATAGGGATAGCCAGTTCTTCTTCATTCATCTTTACTAACTGAAAGGATTTGCTTTCTTGCACTTGGTGATGACATACGATCCACTCTATAGGGCATCAAATTTAGTATGCCTCCCTATTTTTGATCTATATTCATCCCATTTGAAGACTATTTCCCCTTCTTGAAATGATTTTGGATTTACCTTCTTATCAAAATACCTCTTCATCAGTACTTGGTGATGCTCCATGGCTTGATGAGCTTTACCTCTAATCTCTTGCAACTCCATTAATTCAGTCAATCTCACTTCCATTGGAGTGTTCTCAAGTGAATTTAGTTGGTGTGCTAATTCTAAGGTAGGAATATCTTGAGAGATAGATAGTCTAGCTTCCCTTTCATAGACAAGCATAAAAGGAGATTCCTTATTGACTTCTTCGGAGTTATCCTATCAGCCCATAAAGCTATCTTCAATTTGGTGTGCCAAGCTCTTTGGTTATGCTTTGAGGTTTTCTTAATGATTTTTATTAGGTTCTTATTGGTAGATTCAACCAATCCATTACCTTAAGGGTAATATTTGGATGAAGTGCTCAAGAATACACCATTGCTATTTTCCCAATTAGATGTCCTAACATTCATAAAATCAAGAACATTATCTGAAATAATAGTAGGAGTGTCAAACCTTGTTATGATGATCTCATATAACTCCAAGATAACACTCTCCTTAGCCTCCTTTAATGCTACTACCTCAACCCATCTTGTAAAATAGTTAGTTGTTGTGAGTATCCATTTGTGACCATCACTTGATGGGGGGTTTATCATGCCAATAAAATCCAGACCCCATTGTATGAAAGTTTGGTGTACTTGGATAGGCTTCAGAGGAAGAGATATAAGCTTCTACTTTCCTACAAATAAAGCACATTTTACACAACTTCTCACTCAAGCATGGCAATCCTTGAAGAGGCTAGGACAATAATAGCTAGCCCTCATGATTTTGGCAGTTGTGGTCTTTGAAGAGAAATGACCTCCTATTGTCCCATCATGGAACTTCTCAAGAAGCAATCCAAACTAGTCATTATCAATGCATCTCAACAACACACCATTGATATCCATCCTAAATATTACACCATCCACAAGATAAAAGGGAATAGACTATAATCTAAAATACTTCCTTTATTATCTATTCATATTATCAAGGTACTCACCATTTTGGAGAAATCTGATCATGTCCTATGTCCAACTTTATGGAGGTAATGGACCAATGGTTGGGGACACTCATGGTTGACTAGAACTTTTTTTTTGATTCATGAAGATTTGAAGCTAGATGTTCAAAAAGGCATTTACCCCTTACTATTTTTGTCAGTTTGATATCAACATCATACTCCATTACCTTAGTGATCCACCCTTCCCTCTTTTCACTAAAATCTCTACTCAAAAGAAACTCCTTGGTGTTGGGATGAGAGATCATAATATGAATATTGTTATTTGACACCATATGTCTGAACTTATTTAGTCCTCTTACAATAGTAAGGACCTGTTTCTCCATAAAGGTGTACTTGACTTCATAATCTTCTAAACCTTGACTGAATAATTCAATTGGATGCTCCATGCCCTAATCATTATTTTGCATCAGCATGGCTGAGATAGTTTCAAGGTTATAAAATGAATACAACATGAAGTCCTTAGTAAAATCAGGCTTCACAAGGTTAGGAGCTTCTGAAATTGATTTTTGTATGGCTTCAAAACTGATCTTACCCTCTTTGGTCCAAGAAAATATTTGATTCTTCTTTAGTATAGCTATGATAGGTTTTACTAAAGATGCAAAACTAGGTATGAACCTCTTTACATAATTTATCTTTCCCAAGAAACTTTGAAGAGATTTCATATGTAAGGGAAATGATAAGCCTAGAATATCCTCTATTATCTTAGAATCAATAGTCAGGCCATCCTTGGAAACAATATGCCCTAAGAGCTTACCTTCATGAATAACAAAGATGCAATTCTTTGTATTAAGAGATACCCCATACTACCTGCATATTTCAAACACTTGTCTTAAGTTTTGCATGTGTTCATCAACATCCTTTAGAAAATAATTTTATATCATCCATATAAATTATTAGTATCTCATTGATCAAACCTTTGAAGGCCATGTCCATTACTCTTTGAAAAGTGGCACATGTATTGGACAGACCAAAAGGCATCTTCCTATAAGCAAAAGTCCCCCATTTTTTAGTGAAGGTTGTCTTGAACTGATCATCTTCATTGACTAAAATCTGATTGTAGCCTAAATAACCATCTAGAAGAGAGAAATGATGAGAACCTAAAACCATTTGTATAATCTACTCCATGAGGGTAGAGGATAGTGATCTTTGAGTGACACTCTATTAAGATCTCTAAAATATACACAAAGCCTTATCTCCCAATTCTTATTTTTAATAGGCACAAGTTTGTCTACCCACATTGAATGTTTGATGGAAAATATTATCTTAGATTCAAGGAGCTTGGTAGGCTCTATCCTCATGACTTGTTCAACCTTGGGGTTGATGGGTCTTTACTTCTATATAACCGGTTTAACTCCTGATTCCAACTTGATGGTATGGTGTGTTAGGCTAGGATCAAATCCTTTGAGTTCATTATATTCCCAAGAAAATTTATCATGAAACTCTTTATATACCTCAAATAATGCTTGCTTCTCTAATGTATAACATACCTTGCCTAGTTTGAGGAGTTTGTCTTTGAAGATCAAGACCCTTTCATAATTATCATCTTTTGTAGATATTCTCACTTTCTCCTTCCTCTTTTGATCATTATCATTAAATATAATTTTTAAAGTCACCAAACCCTTAGGTATCTTATTGGTCCTTAGTTGCACAATCTGATCACCCAATTGTTCTTGGATCCTCCTCTGATTTCTTGAAGAAAACTCAGCATCATTTTTCAAGAAGAATGCAATGTGTTTGTCACTATCAAACACTTAACAATACACTTCATTATCAAGTACAAAAGGTATGATAATGATCTCAATATGAGATTTCTTTCCTTCCTCCTTTATGGTAGTTGGAGTGTCAAATTGAGCTCCTATGGTAGCTAGTCTATCAACATGACTATTCTACTCCCTTGAGATTGAGTGAATATTGAATGCATTGAAGTCTTAAAGAAAGTCCCATAACCTATGGCTATAAGACTTGAGCAAAGGGTTTTTGGTAGTAATCACAATCCTCACCTGATGCACAACCAATTTAGTATCTCCATACACTTATAGGCTCTTGATTAATTTTTTCCTTGACCATTGAAGGCTATGAATCAAGCATTCATACTTAGCCACATAATGAATCATGTATGAATCATAATAATATTATTTGGATGGAGATACCAACATAACACCAGCCTCTACACCAGCTTTACTTCTTGAACCATCAAAAAACATCTTCCATTTTTCATTCTCTTCACCCTTTTCTTTAGCAAGCAGAGGTGTTGGTATACCTTCCTCATGCATACAATATGTTCCTAGATCATTTCCTTGATGAGAGAATAAGGATATTGCTCATAAGTATTAGTACCATATTCATCAAGAAATAAATTTGTAATTCCCTCAAGATTAGAAGAAGTACCATCATCTAGAATAGAAACCTTTTCTTCATGAACAACATAATTCAAATTAGAACTTGTCTCAATATAAGGTTCAATATAGAACCTTGCAAGAGGTTATGTCCTAGTTATCACCTTAGACATGTATCTTGTTATGAAAGATAAGAAAGACTAGTCAGTTGAGAGATAACCACCTATCTTGGCTATGAAGTCCCTTGATAGGCAGATTTCAAAGTGGGTTGGGAGATCAACCACAACTATGTCGTGCAAGATAGGGAAACTAGGACAACTGTGCAAAAAAAACTTTAATCCTTTTATTATCCCTACCATTTTGGAAGGTGTACCATCTAATTTAAGGACCCCTTTACTATGTGGCTCATATTTTATGCCTATCTTATCACCTATAATTTTGGGCATGATAGAAGTAAAAGCTCCACTATCAATTATGCAATTATGTACCAATTTGTCACCTATAATAAGGGTGAGGTAAAATGGTGGAGGATTCTTAGCCCTACTGGATGGTTTAATAATGGTACTAGGATAATTTTCAAGAGTGACATGGAAATGACTTTGATTTGAGGTTGAGGCACTAGCAAGGATAGTAGATAAATGCTTTTGTAGTTCTTTTTGACTAGGCATATGAAGGACATCTCAAAAATAAATGGATGTCTTAGTATTCTTAGAAGAATATATGATGTTTAAAGAAGACATACTTACTTTCTCTTAGGATTTTCTAGGCAGAGAATCACTTGGAACCTAAGGAATAGGGGAAAACTATATTATATTTTGAATTATTGGGGGTGTAGAAGCCTTTTAAACTACCACATAAACCTTTAGAACTATCACACTTGAAATTGTGTCTTGTTTCCTTATCGGAGGATTGGATGAGCCTATAGGAATGATAATTCCACCTCCTAGAGCCTTCCTCTTGGCCCTTGTATTTTCTACAATAGAGGCTCCTTAATTTAGCACAAAAGTGTCTTCAACCAGAAAATTGGTGAAGATTTCTCCTTAAAGTTTCCAACCCTCATTAGCTTGCATCATCACCTCATCTTCATTTGATAGGAGGGGAGTAACTACCCCTTGAGCCATTAGAGCTTATTCTCCATTCTGATTGGCATCCATGATTTGGTCTTGCTACCAATCTTCTCCCTACACCAAATTACTATGAATTGGTACCATCTCCTTTGCATTGGTCGTAGAGTTAGGATTATATGTATTAGCAGGCTTATTGGGATTAGACTACCATTGACCTCTCCATCTTCCTATTGTTGACCATACTATTGTTGATATGGGCAAGGGTTCTAATAAGCACCCTATTACACATTATCTTATCTATTTTGAGCCTCTAAGGATAGGAACTTTAATTTCTAATCAAAATTATTTTTTGCTTGCCTAGGAGCCATCTTAGTTTTGGTGTTGGCACTAGGAACTTAGGCTACATCTGGAGTACTAGCAAAAGAAAGAGACAAAAGAGGTATAGACACTTTAGGTGGAAACCTTCTAACTGGGATGAGATTATTTTAGCTTTGATAGAAAGCTCATATGCTTTAGGGAGGGTAGATCCTCCCATAGATTGAAGCATAAATGAAATTTTAGTCCCAATGGCTCTTAAGTAAGTAGGGAATAAAAAACTAGTATAGGTTCTCATAGGAGGAGGAAACCTATGTCAAGTCTTCTAAAACCTTTTACTGAAGTTATGCATTTTTTATTTAGGTCCCCTCTTTCTCACGTTAATCTAATGTATGAGAGAAGCATGGCCACTTTCATTTCCAAATTTATAAGTTAGCAAAACTCCAAACTCATCTTATGTTGTGATGCATCCACCTTACAAAGTCCTATACTAATCAAGATCCTTCCCTTTAAAGGACATGAAAAAGATCCTAATGGCAATGTTCTCTCAAATAATATTATGGAAATTGTAAAAGTTATAAACATCTCTAATGTGCTCACTAGGTGTGATTTGACTCTCATAATTGAATGTGGGCACACCTTTTGTGGCATTAAGAGGGATGGTATCATAAGCATGAAGTTGGATTGGATTATCAGTGTTGAAGGTAGGGAAAGCATGAGGTCTAGCCATGTCTTCTTCTTCAATATATTCAACTTATTCAACCTCTTCCTCCTCTTCTTACCTAGAAAAATATACTCATTCTTCAAATGGTAGATTAGGCTGTGGATACTGAATTGTAAGAGGGACCTTAGGTTGAATGGGTGGATTAATAGGATTGGGTGTTTTAGCATAGGATGACCTAGTGAGTACCATGAATTATAGGGGAAAGTTTATAACAAAATAATGGTTTAGAACTAGATTTACTTTGAGGAGTCACCAAATTCTAAGTAACACACCATTTTATAGTTGTTGTTATCAAGACCAGCATTCACCTTGACAAGTTATCTTGAAGACAATGGGGTCCCACCAGTCGTGTCAGAACTATTGTCACCAAATATTTCACCCTAGAAAGGGTTGTTTAGGCCTCTTCCATATTTTGGAAACATGGGAACATGTCCAAGTATATGGGTGTACCTATATCAAAAATGAGCCTCTAGGTTTAAGGGCTAGCTCCCTAAGTATATCATGCAATATTTATCACTTAAGATACTACTTATATGGAAAAGAGTTATAAAATGCATAAATTGAACCTACTCTAAAGGAGGTGATGCACCAATAATGTCTTCCACATGACCATCATATTTCTACCATAATGAAACAAAACATATAGATAGTATCTAAGTTTTAATAGATTCTAACATGAGTATTTCAATATAAAGGCTAGATGTGAGCAATAACACACTGTAAATGAACCAGAGGGTAGATTACACATTCCAAAGATAATTTTACAATTGAATGGGTCTACACACTGGACTACACTCTATATGACCTGTTAGACTAGGAACTCTTACTCAAACATGAAAGGACAAGGGAAGGAAGGTTAGAGAATTATCACTAACCATCACTTATAGACTTAAAAAATTATTCAAAACTCAAAAATAGAATTGTATTAATGTTTAAAAGTAGAATATAACATCAATCTAGTAGGGCTTAACCATACATGGTTTGGTTGTTTTTACAATAGCTCAAGAGCTATATTTATAAAATAATTACAAAGAGAGAAAGGGAGCTTTGGTGTTGAAAAGGAGAATCAATTAGTTTGAATGCTTGAGCTATAGTTACAATTGCTTCTATAAATTATGCTCCTTCAGACCATTTGATTTATTTAGGTCACCTCAAGTGATTTCACAGTTATAATATTCCCTCCTTGATCTTCCTTATTAGTTTTAATAGAGGGATCAAGTTGTTCCAAGCTGGGTTCTAACATCAATACAGTTAAAACAATTAGATCAATATATTAGGTATTTATCTTGGTACAAACTATTCTTCGCTAGTTTTCCATTATGTGTAATGATGAGGAGTAGGGTCCCTTTCATGAAGTTGGCCTTTGGAGATGAAGCTATTGAGATCTATGTGTTCACCTTGGTGGAATTATTTTAAACATTAGCTCTAGTTCAAACTAAACCATGCTAGAACTCAGTTCCATACCTTTTGTTTACCTTGCCCCATCAAAAATAACGTTGTCAACCTTTATCTAAGCCACCTGGGCTCACCTTTATTCTGATTGGCTATCAAAATCCAACTTGACTAATTGACATACTAACTAATCTCACTTTTTTTATTTTGATCTACATGATCAAGCGCTAACCATTGATCCTCTACTTCTTGAATGCATTGTTGACACCTATCATACACGTATTTGCTTTTGAGATTCACTGACCCCTTCAACCTCCACTCATCATTAGATCTGAATGCTAGGTCAAATGACAATCATTGATCTATTAAGACCCACTATTTGAAATCCAATGGGTAGTTCATGATCATAAAATTGATGTCCTCACTCCCATTAAATGACATTTACATAACTATCAATGATAGTCATACGATCATAAAATTCAAGCTCAATGGGATTTATCTTTCTCTATCTTTAATTTTGACATCTTATTGACTATCATTTGTCATCCCACAGAATGTAAATGACGTCTTAAAAACCATCAAATTTAAGCATAGATGTATTTTTTCCCTAGCTATATTTTGACATTCACACGAATGTCTAATGCTTTTAACCAAATTTTAAGGCTTATATCTTGAAGATCGAGAATCATGGAGGCACCAAAATTTCAAGAGATGTTCTTGATGACAAAAATAACAAACCCATTTCATCCATTAGTCTTGGGATCTTTCTAGGTGAAGATAATAAATGTACAAGTTGGCTGATCTATTTGATCCTGTGTGGTGTCCTAGCTCAAAATGGCTAAGTATGGAAACATAGCAAAATATGACTAAGGAGCCAAATTTGCTCATGTATAACTTCAGTTTCACTTCAATGAAGGATTTGGAATATGGCATGTAGCAACTAGGGACCAAGATGAATAAACCCATGTGACCAATTTCCTTTGCAAATATTGCATGTATAAGATATATATTTGTGAAGATGCTCACTTGGCTCTGTTAGAACCTCTTAAAAATGGATAAGTATGGAAAAACATGTAGAATGTGATTGAGGAGGTAATTTTGGACCTTTATAACTTTTGATACACTTTAGAAGACCTAAAACTTGGTGTATATGATCTTAGCATAAATGTGAACAAACCCATATGACCAAATACCCCTAACTTATCCAAACATGGTAACTATGATGTCAACAAAGTGCCTACTTAGAATCTTTGTTACTAGGCCCAAGTATCTCAATGAATACAATGAATAACCATATGTATCCCATGCACTTCTAAGTCATTCTAAGCATTCTTAGCATCCCATGGGGGCTATGCAAATCTGGTCCTATCCTTAGACAAATGGAAATTTACACTTTAAGTGAACCCAAAGTATCTTAAAAACCTTGTGATAAAATTGAGATCTTGGAATCCTTCCATTCAGAACCTCATCTTTAGGATTTGTGTATCAAACAAAATATCCAAAAGAAGTTAACCTTTGAGGAAATTATTGATGGATAATTTTCTTGAAATAATTTTGGCCTTAGAATTACCCTTCAACCTTTTTAAAATAGGTCTTTTCCCTTTAAAAAATGCCCTTCATATATTTTTCATTGGTCCATTTTCTCAATAAAATTACCCTTCAAAAATTCTACTTTTGACTTCGGTAAATAAAAAGACCCTTTGAGAAAAGTGTATTGGACACTTTGCTTGAAAAAGTGCCCTTCAAGAAAAGTGTATCAAACCACTTTCCTATAGAATTCCCTTTGGGAAAATTATTCAAACAATTTTCTTGAAAGAAATAACCCTTGTCTTTTGCTTTGGACATTTTGTCTGAAAGAATTTATTCCTTCAAGAAAATTGTACATATAATTTTATTGAAAGAAATCTGACACTTAGCTTGAAAAAGATACCCTTCGAGCTTTTTGCAAAGGTCCAATTTTCAAATAAATACCTTTTAGGAATTTTGCAGGGTCTATTTTCTTGAATAAATGCCTTTCCATATTGTTTTTTTAGATAAATTATCTGAAACAATTCCCAACACTTAACCCAAAAGACTTAAAAAAAACTCCCAAAATAAATAATACTTAGCCAAAAAAGTGTAACAATTTCTTTGAGGGAAATATGCCTTGTACTTTTGTTATGGGCTTTGTGTGGACAATTTCTCCAAAGAAATTCTAAATGCTCTATCACTTGGCCAAAAGTTGAAATATCTCCCAAGTGCAACCTTAGGCTTTTTTAGACCTGTTCTTGCAACTGCTCAACACCATGAAAATTCGCTACTTGCATATATGATAAAAAATGACCCTTAAGACACCAAAAGACATAAAGACTAAGCTATACCATGACCACAACTTAGAATGGCATATTAAATGACATAAACTAAGATCAAACATGCCCTATAACATTATAAAAAATCCTTATAAGAGATGATGACCATAGGGGGTTGATCCATTTTGGCCTGTGAAGAAAAAATGGTCAACAGGTATAAAGGTTCCTTATATAGGTGGAAAATAGATAAATCCAAACATCCTCATGCATGTGGGATTATTCTTCCTTAAGGAACTTTATTAAACCTAAGTAATCTTGAATAGACCATGTAGACAAAACCCAGTGGGACAAAAGTCTACACAAATACCCCCCTTAAGTGTAGCTTAGGTGGATAGAAGAATTAGGTCCCAACAATGAGCCCTGATGAAGTACCCAAGCACAATGGAACTCCCATAAAGTGAGGAAAAGGAAAAAAATCATAAGAATAAACTACTCCCCAAAAGAGATAAAAGAATAAGATAGGGATAAAAATCCCCTTAGAATCTATAATTTTTTAAAGCCATCCTCTATCTTGTAATGGAGTGCCCTACAATGACTATATATTAGAAGTAGATGCAATGAAGAGAGGATCACCTTGGAATAGTGAATGAGCCCACCAAGTCCTCGATAGATCTCCAACCAAGGTGTGATTCCTCTACAATGAACTATTATCATAATGTAAGGTAGGATGACTAACTGCTTTATGTCAAAAAGGTGAAATCAGAGTAGAAGCAATGAAGAACTGTTAAATACCCTAAAACTATGGGATAGATTATTTGGTGTCTTATGTGCCCTAGATCAGTATACATGTTCCCTGTAATGTCTAAAGCAAATTAGGGATAGGTTGAACAAGAAATAAATCCTCAACATCTAGAAGGTGATAATGAGATAGAAGAGGAGTGTCTCCATCACTATTGTAGTCATCTATATTAGAAGAGTCATCAATATTAGAAGTGTTCTCAAGCTCAAAAAATTCATCAAGTTCAAGTAAGTCTAAATAAGAAGAATCTAAAGGAGAGTTAGGAGAAAAGTGTGATAAGTTATATAACTAAGTCTAATGATCAACCATTCCCACTACCATTATATTGTCATTATGAAACTTTCTAACATATATTGAACCTAGAGTGAACTCAACTCATATGCCTAGTCCAAGGTGAGTGATCTAGTAAACTAACATGAGATTAGTTGAAAGTAAAAGAACACTTAAAACATTATTTTATGTTCAACAACTCACTTCAATAGATCCTCTCTTAAAAACATTTTTAAAAGTGTCATCACCCAATTGTATAGAGGTCATGCCACATGGTTTCAAGAAATTGAACTCTATCTATGAAGAGGTCATGCAATGTGAAGCACCAGAGTTAATGACCCATGTAGGAGTCTGAGATACAATAAAAACTAGGGCCTTGCCCTTTGATTTTCCTTTAATATTCTCTTTTGCATTTTATTTACCATTATCATTTACCTTAGATGATTCATGGGTTGATGAGTGATGAATGGTAGGATCAGGGACATTGATATTGTGCTTCTCAAACATCTTAGTCAGTTGGTCAATCTACTTCTTCAAACATCTACTTTCATCATGCTTTCCTAAGCAAAACCCACATTTGATCCATTATTTATTAGGATTAGAACTAGAAGAAGAGGTCTCATGGTTAGATTTTTAGGTGGGAGGATTCACATCCTTGTCTTGATATTTTTGTTCCGTTTCTTCTATTTGTTGTTTGAAGCCTTCTCTTTCTTTATAAAAAGTGTGAGATTTTGAGGACTTCATTGTGTCCATCTGTATCAACATATCTTGCTCCCAAGTCAAGTTATCAACAAAGGCATCTTCTATGTAGCTCTAAGAATAGTTTTTATGGCATGGAAAGTGGATATAAATACAAAATAGTCTAGACCTAGTTTAGAGAGTATAGACAGAATAATTTGATCATCTTTCTTATCTATTCTGCATTCTTTTATTCACAACCTCAAAGATTTGAACTTAGTGAAGAAGTCCTACAACTTGTCAAAATCACTTGGGCATAAAATAATGAGTTCATCTTCTAGTTCATGACCTCTCATCATATATTTTTTCCCAAAGAGTTTTCCAATGTGGTCCATACTTCATTTGGTGTTTTAGCAGATTCAATATGAAAATGTAAGTTAGGAGAAATAAACAAACTAAGACAGTCATGTGTTTGATCACATTTGTTAAAATATTTATTTTTATCTACATCTACTATAGGTTTAGTTTCCTCATTCATATTAATCCTATATAATACTTATTTTCTTAGAGCAAGTATCATGTTTCTTTTCCCTTCATGATAATTGAATGTTGTAAGAGGAAGAAATGACCAAAAAATTTCCATGATGAAATAAAAGAGGTTGTTGTAGAAATTAAAGAATAAATTCATAAAATAAAATCACACAACACCACATAGTACCCCTTTATAAATATTAGTGACCCACATTAAATTAAAAATATAATCACACTCGTATAGACACCAAACTCAGCCAAGTATGTGTCTTGAACAAATGTGTGTAAGTATGAAAGAACTGAAGGGACATCAAACTCAATTGATAATGCATCTAAGATTATACAATGTTGGTTTTAAGAGTTATATAAAAGGTTCAAAAATTCCACCAATGCATATATCATGAAAAAATAAGCACTTTTGAAGAAGATGGCACTCAAATTTATGCTACCAATCACAAGTTATGCATGTTTGAAAATCTATTTGCATGAAAACTTCGGTGGCAATAGTGTTGGAAATTTTTTGATCAACTTACCCAAAGGATTATTTTATGCATCAACTTTTAAAATAAAAAATTAAAACTCTCGAGTAAAATTTAAGAATTTTTAGGTTGGAAGTGACCATGGGCTTAATTTTCATATGACCAAGGGCTAAGGGATAAGCTAGGTGCTTGCCTCATGTGATCACAATATATGACCATGGGGCTAAGGGTAGGGTGAGGTATCCTAATTGATGATACACTATTATGTGGTTTGTGGAGCAATGTCACTCCCAAAATGTCCTTTTTTTCCAACAAATAGTGTCACAAACTATTGGCTTAAATTTGATGAACATGCACACATCACAAGAAGGAGGTGTTCAGGACCTTAAAATTGATGCCATGGTGGCCATTTATATGTTTGGAAATAGAACCACGTATGGCACTGGTAAGGAGGATGGCCTCCAAACCTATAGACCTACAAAGGTGTGATCACATGGTTGGTGATGCCACTCCACATCATTGCTTTGGTATAGTTTTGGCAGCTAATTTTTGGGCCTTGGGCCATGTAGAGGCACGACAGGTAAATTTTTCACATCATTCCATCTAGGGAGGCATTTGCATCGATCGAGGTCAAACCAGTAGTCCTTTAGATTTGTAAATGTATGAAAATATGTACATGCTTTAGGTGCCACATAATTGTGTAGAAGAAGGCTTAAAGAGTCTAAATATTTTTTTAAGTCCTAAATTCTAGAAAAAATATAAAAAATTAGCTAAAAATGGTAAAAATGCTTGCAAAAAGAACTCAAATCTTGAAAAAATTGTACATCCTTATGTAAATATGGTAAACACTCACTTAATATTTTACAAAACCTATAAAAACTTATAGAATGTTTCTAGATTTGAGTATCAGGTGGTATGAAATCTATAAATTTTCATAAAACACCTTTAAACCCTCTAAAATGGTGAAAATTTAACTGTCATGAAACCAGGTTGTGTTTACAGCCAGTCCTAGGGTTTTGATGCCTTCTAAATCTAATGGAACTATCTAGTTTTTGTTAGGAGACCCTAGATATATAGATCTACAGATATTTTCAAGAAATCCCACTAAACCCTTGAAAACTAAAATCAAGAAAAATATGTGAATAAGCTAAATGCTAGATATCACAATAGGAGCAATGGCATTCGGCTACCAACAACTCTATAATACCATGTCAGAGTGGGCCATAATCATATCTACTAGATATAATTGAATGTATGGAGAAAATCTGTATGGAGTAGTAAAACTTGAAAATAACAACTCAAAAGAGGAAGGAACTTATTTTCATAATAAATAAATTGCATTAATAAGTATTAGCCAAAAGTTACATAGGAAGATTTATTATATAGGTGGAAAATAGACAGGTCCCAACATCCTCATACATATGGGATTATTTTCTCCTAAGGACATTTATTAAACCTAAGCAAGCTTGACTAGACCATGTAGACAAAACCCAGTGGGACAAAAGTCTACACCAACATTTTTATATATGAAAATTTGGATCTTATATTTTAGAGTAATGCACATATTTATATGATGGACATATTCTATGATAATCATAGTACACATTAACATCATGGTTATAATGAAAGGTTCATGACAAGTTTAATTCTTGATGAGGTGGTGAATATATCATATTACATTAAAATAGTCATTAAGAAGATTTTGAGTACTCTCATTTAACCTTATAAATTGTATTTGCTCTTTTCATTGAGAATGGATTATCGTGCTTGATGGTTGGTCTACCATATTTATTACATTCTTGATATCATTCTTAGGTTGGAAAGTATTATCATATCCTTAGATTTGAAGTTTCATTTACCTAGATATCTAGCTTCCCTATAGGTAGTGGAATTTATCCCATTTTTAGAAATTTTTGCCTCTAAAATCTTGATATTATAGTTTATAGCCACATGATGAAGCTCATTAAAATATTGGTATGAGTTAAAACCCACCTTGTATTTAATGGATTGGAATAAATTCTGAGACAATATAATTTGAAATTCACTATTAGGTAATTGACAAGTCATATTTGTAATCATGGTTTTGAATCTAAGCACATACTCACTAACATTCTAATCAGGTTTATGTTTAAGTTGGGAAATATCTGAAAACATGACCTTCATTCTAATTTTAATTGAAAATTTAACAAATATATTATAGGACATAAATTTAAAGAGTGAATGGATTCAAATATAAAATTTTAAAACAAATAAAATACATAGTCCTTAAGGCTTATAAGAAAGATTTTTGTCAATAATTTATCATTATGTGCAAATTCGATACATGAAACACATAAAAACTTGATATGGTGAGAAGGAACACCCTTATCTTTGAATAATTAAAACTTATGAGTTAATAAACCATTGAGAAAATGATAGGAAAGGATTTCATGAGCCAAAGGGTTAAGTAATATATCATGTAAATTATCCTTATGACTTGGTTTTTGAGACCCTTGGGAAATAACTTGAATTTATTATTGCATCACTTACATGGTTTACATGTTTTTACAAAAATTATATATTTAGGGTTTGGAACCAAAGGATTATAAGTAACATAAGTAGGAATAGAGACATTATGAACTTGAGAAACACTATGGATGAGGGGGAAGGTTGAATAATATATGCTAATGGCTCAGGAACTTTCGATAAAGAAAAGGAGCATTAAGACCAATCTAAGAAAATAAACACATATATTTTTAAGTGGAAGGAACAAGAGGAGGAATAATAGTATAATAAATCTAAGACACAACCATATTACATAGTATGAAAGGGAAACCTATAGAAGGTGGAACCTATAAGCATTCAATGATCTATGATTGGTTGTGAAATGTATTTCCTCAAGTATAATTTATTTGGATAGGTTTTCTTTTGCATATATGTCAACACATATAACATTGCATCTATTTTATTAGGATATTTTGAAATATATTTTATAAATGAAGCGACATCAAATATTTGTCATATCATTGGAATCTAAATAATTTAAATTCACATCATTGATATAATTTTCATTATCATCCATGTGCATCAATAGAATTAATTTAACCTTATTAACAATTTTATTTTTATTTTATAAAGGGAACATAAGTTCTAGTAAAATCAAGTTGTACAAAATTGTTTGGTTTAGAATTCAATCTACTACCTCAACTAATAAGTGTATGGTATCTAATATCCTTAGGTGGCATAATATGGAAACATTTATAACATACTAATAAGGGTTTACAACACAACACAAGGATCTAGTGATAATGATGGGAATCAAGTAAACTCAACCATAAAAAATAAGATCTATAATAGAGAGGACTAACCCTATAAGGGAAATAAACATGAAAATAGATGGTTTACAAAATACTTAGCCAAAATCATATCCAATATGAAATATAACAAAAAATATAATGCTAAAGGGAAAAAAACCATACAAAGCCCTAGGTTGGGTGTTATATAACATGGTTCACTAAAAGATAAAAACCCAACGTTGGGTGTAATATAGCTCAGGTTCACCAAAAAAATTATTAATGAAGTGATAATGTCGAGTTATAGGCTAACCAAATTAAAATACATCATAAAATGGGTTTCATAAGAAACATATGGCTTAAATACAATAAATAAAAATTTAATAAAATTTGAAATGTACAAAAATAGGGGTTTAAAATTCATGAAATTTAAAAATTAGAGTTTGTAGAGAAATACCTAGATAATGACTTAATCATATGTCATCAGAGGTTGAAAATAGGTCTAGAAGTAATCATATAACAACCACTTAAAATTTGTTTTGATTAAATAAGTTACAAAAAAAATTAGTCTCAAACTTGTCAATGCTAGTTATGACCAAGATCATTATGTTGATCTTGAAAATCCAAGGTTAGATTCTAGTCACGATTTTTGATCCTAGTAGATTACGTTTGATTATCTTATAATTTTATTATAATTTCACATTCTAATATTGATTAAAATCATATATTAGACTATCGAATTGAGTTTCATAGTATGTAAAATTAATTCTCCTTTATCTAAACCCCAATCAACTATAAGAAACCTTGTAAAAACATTAAAAATATTATAGTTATGATGAACATGCCTTATTTATACCCTTATCCTTAGATAGTTTGGAAATACACACTCTTTAAATCTAACAAGTAGTCTAATGAAATAGGAATATCCCAACCCTTATCTTTATCAATGAGATCAAAGTAACTAGTATATTTTATATGCTCTTTCACTAATCCTTAAGCATTTGGTATAAGGGATGCATACAATTCAATAGATGTTAATAGTAATAAAAGTTAGATTTTATCCTTAGATATGAATTATAAGCCTTGGTCTATGTTTTAAATGCATTATCCTACTTTTGCATATACAGAATTATTGAATTAAAAATAAGACCTTATTGACATACAAGCTGAAAATAAAAATGGTGGGGAAGGTGAAAAACAAGGCATCAGATAGATTTTTTTTTATAAATAAGAGTGAAGTGACCCATAAATCAAAGTGATAAATATCATTTGGTTTATCTTATCAAGTTGACCATGAAACTATAAAATAATGTTTTGGACATTCTAGAACTATGGAGGGTTGTACAAAGGAAAACAAATAGTTGATATGTAGGTTTTCAAGCATTTAAGATTTAATTTTGGTATTATATTTGATCTAAATGGAATCAAAATTATTATTTAAAGAATAACATAAATCAAGGGAATAAAATATAGGTCTATTGTATGTAATATAAACTAGTTAGATCCTATTTTGAAACAATGATCCATATGTACATAAACCCATTGATACCATATATAATAACTAGTCATATACAAAAATTAGGTGTCTAAAATTTTAATGCTTAATTAATTCATAATTAGGCTATTTATGTTGTTTTTAATTGTAAGAGTCATTAGTGTAGTCATAGGGACAAGGTTTCTAATGAAATAAATCCATAACCCTAAAAATATAATAAGAAACCACACACTCAAATTTAGAAACAAAGTTATGATTTATATTGATATGAAAACAAGATTACATAGATATCTTCCAAGACATGAGCTACAAGTTTACTTAGATCTCAAGATGTAACATGTAATATTATCTATATAATAATAGGGTATCTTATAATTCTATGCATACACTTAAGCTTTAATGGCCTCTCTTCCTCATGATATTTCTCTTCAATTTGGCAGAATAACTTCCTTAGCCAATGGCCCTAAAAAAACTAGGTCTTGCATACCTTTATATATAGGCTCATCTTAAGTGTCACATGCCAAAAAGAATTCATGAAATCACATGAAATCCCACACGTGTCCCCGAAGGTTTATTTCCTCTAACATAAACATGGAAAATTAACACGTGTCTTTAGAGTCCATCTCCAAGAATCTTGGAATTAAAGATCTAGTTCAAGAAATTTGGAGTCAATTTTTTTTGATATGCACAAAATTCCATACACATCAAGTCACCTTGTGTGATCCTTTTTTATTTACACATTGATATCTATGTGTGACTCTTTTTAGTAATGCAATAATCTCATTTTGCATTGTGTCTTGTGCACAAAATCTTTGCACACTAGTGTATGCCTTGTATGCCTCTTGCATAAACCAAAACCATCTAACTTTTAATCTAAAAAAATTAATGTGTGCTTATGCCTTGTGCCCTGAGTTAGATTTTAAAAATGTTACTCAGATGATGTAGTATTTCTCTTTACCTAGGACAATATTTTATTAGACACCATGGGTAATTGAATAATGAGAGAACCTACTCACAATTTGAAATATTTAAGAGTATGGCCATAGTGATGTTGAATCCTTAGTTGTATGATTATTCTAGTTAACAAAATATGGCTTGTATTATTTCTCATGCATATTCTTCATCACATTAGAGTCTAAGATGGTTTTTATTTCCTCTTTCTCCTTCTATGGCATCTAAATTCTCCAATCAGGTAATTGAGATCCCGATTCCTCTTCCTCATCATTATTTTTCCCCTCATGGTAATCATACAAATCACCTACATTGACTATGGGTGATATTTCCATGTCTTCAAAAAAATAAATTTCATATAGATTCACTAAAAAATTGTGAAATAATTTGCATGACCCTATGCTATTCATGTTGAGTTTGTTATATGTTCCATGTGGAAGTCTCTCCTTGAAAAAATGTGCCAACACTAAGTCTCCTGATAAAAAATATTTTCTTCGATGCCTCTCATCTACATGTTGCTTATACTAAAACCTTGTCTGATTCCACCTTGTATACACCTCTTGATGTAATGTGCACATATATTTTGACAAGTATTTCAATTGTGTACTTTTTCCAATCACCATTCTCACATCCCTTAGTTTCACAACTCATATTGGAATACTTCCACACACAATCTAGAAAGGTGTTTTCCTAGTGCTACTTACTAAATTATTATATGTAAACTCTTTTTCTACCAATACCATGCCCCACTACTTGGGATTAGCTCTAATAAAGCATCACAACAAAATCCTAATGCTTTTTTTCACAAAATTAATTTTTCCATTAGTTTTTAGATGGTATGTTGAACTAAAATTCAACTTAATCCCCAACTTATTCCAATATGTGCACTAAAAATGGCCTGTAATTTTTTTATCTCTGTCCAAAACTATGATATGTGTAAAACCATACACCCTCATCATTTCTATAAATAAAAATTTGGAAAATCTTTTTGCATCTATTTTCTTCTTACATACAATAAAATGTATTATTTTCTCAAATATATCCACCACTACAAATATGTCATCATTTTCATTCTATGTTATTGGTAACCTAAACACAAATTACATGTTTATGTCATCCCATGGTTTCTACAGTGTGGGAAGTTGTTTATATAAACCTATGTTATAACCTCTTCCTTTAGCCAACTACAAAATTATGAACTTTTGAACATATTTGTGCACCTACACCCATACTTGGCCAATAGTATCCTTCAAAAAATTGTGCCAATGTCTTGTCACTCCTAGAATGTCTCGTTATGCCTCCATTATGATTATATTTCAAGGTATAACACATTTAACCTCTTAGTATGCAAAATTTCACTCCTACAAATTACAAAGCTTATGTTTATCTCTTGGTCTAATTCACTATGAAATGATCTGATAGATTTTTTATAAAATTATTCCATGTAATCCTTAATACTTAGCTCTATTTTCCTTATATTCTAAAACACTTTAAAAAATTATAGTAATGACTAGGAAATAATTTACCATTATATTTACAATCACTTTATCTCACTTAGTTATCTCTTCCTTTCCTCTTCTTTGTCTCTTATTATCCAATTCTTTCCACCATAACATTGTGTGACCCTTCAGCTTGGTCTACTCTACCTTCATGCATTATGGATTTTTAATATCATCAAAATCAAAGTATTTCTAAATGCAAGTGAGCCAATTGATGGTCTCTACTAAATTTCACCCTTTCCTGCATTCATATGTGTTTCCTTTAAACTTCATCCTCTATTATTTTCTATACATGTTATTCTTCTTCATCATCTCTCAATTCATCTCTTGGAAAAAAACCTCACCTTATATCTTATTCTATAACTTCTAGTTGCATTTTCACTATGCACAACACATCCATGACCTCATTCAATATTGCATTTATGTTGGCTACAAGTGCTCCTCCATAAAAAATATTTTATGGGACATATCTAATTTTTTTCGTGAATCCTACTATTTCAATATATTTTCTCAAAATCCTACATAAGAATCCTTATCCCCCATAATACAAAAGGTTCAAAACCCATCTCTCATATCAGAATAGTGTAGTCAAAGGGATAGTGTTTCCAATGAAGGAAAACCCTAACACAACAACTATAATAAAAAACCACACTCAAATATAAAGACACAAAGTTATAAACTATATTAATATGTGTATTAACCTAAATCTCATCATGAATACTTGATTAAGTTATTTTTAGCCCTTTTTCACTTTAATTGACTTATGCACTTAATTCGAACCTATTTTACCACCTCACCCTATCTTATGTAATTGTATGAACCTATTCCTATTCTAAATTAATACCCAACAAAAAAATTCTAAATGATAAAAAAAAAAAAAAAATTATATAGAATTCCCATATCCCAAACTTTACATTTCTTCATTCTAGGATAGGATCGACAAATTGGGTCAATAATGGCAATCAGCCTTGACCCAAACTGGATAGTCCTGACCTTAGGGCCTATTTAAAAATTTTATCTAAATTTTAAAGATATATATCATGAGGTTTTACCCTTTTGGAATTATATAAGGGTACAATCAAGTTATTTATTCTACCACTTGGCAATTTCAATACATAGGCATATTTATGTTATTGCATATTGAGAAAAAATTCCCTATTCTTCTCATTTACAATTCTAATAATTTGAGTCTATCATAAATGAATTATAAATATTATTTTATTATATCAAAATAAAATCATGATCAAGTATTCAAGAGATCCCTAGATGTATTCATATAGTCAAAAGAACACAATTACACAAAACACTCTAAGTGAGAGAAATACGTGGGATTGATTTCCCTCCTTAGATTATTGGATATGTAGGTAGTGTAAAGTCATTATGGGGAGATTGGGGTCAGATTATCCTAATTATAGTCCACATTTTTTTAATTTTTATTTTTTCAATCGTTGAAAACCCTAATGGAGTTTCAACATTTGAGAATCTATTTGTATGTTTTTTGTATACTTCCAAAAGTCAAAAATTTGCATACATACCTAATTAAAACTATCATTGACAATCAAGATATGAGTTTTAAAAAAATTATTTGGCCAAAACGGATTGTCTAGGTTATAAGTAATAGTCTTTATTGACCCAGCTTGGATAGTTTTGACCTTCTACATCTTTAGTTACAGTTTTTGGGCACTTTCAAATCATGTTCCTATTTCTCTATTTCAATCATCTATCAATCAAGTCAAATCTATAGTATAAATATCTAAGTTTGTTTTTTATATTTATATTTAGTTTTCTTACAATCATTTTTATTTTATCAAATTTTATCTTTTACATTCATGCCACTTGTCAAAAGTTTGTTTCCAACTTTTTAATTTATTCTATTCAATTTACATTCATTAGGGTCAATCATCATATTAATTCAATTTTTTATAAAAAATATTGGTGAACTTGAGTCAGTCACACACCATTATTAGTGAATCCATGTATTTTTTGAACATTTCTAATCCCTAAGTTTCCTTTAGGCTCCCAATCTTTTAGGATTTCAAATTTTTTATCCTAGGGTCTAGATAAATTTTGAGCATTTGACACTAAAAGAATTTTATTTCAACTTTGGGATTTAAATTTAAGAATTAAATAACTTAATTTCATCCTCAAATATAATATATGACACTAAAATCATTTATTTTTACCTTGGATATGGTATTTAACATTGAAAACATCTTTTAATTTTGGATTTCATAAGAATTTACTAATCTCCATACACAAAAAATTAACTTTTTTTTTAACATTCTATTTTCAATTATTGTTTGCAATATTATTTCATGTTATTCCATTTAATAAAATAGATTATATAGATGAGAAAAAAAAAGAAAAGGGAAGGATGGCTGTGCTTGAGAGGTCGCAGGGTTTGCAACGCGCAGGCTCCCCTTCACGTGGACGGCTGGACGTTGACAACAGTTCGCAGGGGACCCAACAAAATGCGTTCTACGTAGGGGAGAAATCTAAACTCAGCAAGGTCAATGGTTGCTTCCCACGTAGGCAAGATAGACCTATCCTGGTCATTCCTTCAGACACTATTAAAGAAGATGTAGAATACCTGACATCTCATGCACTCATTTGCAAATTTTTGGGAATTCGTATCTCAGTTTCGGCCCTGGATGACTGGATTCGCCGGTCATGGCAGACGAAAGGGGATTTTGACATCATGTTGGCAGGTAATAGTTATTTCATGGTTAATTTTTCATGTATTTTTGATAGAAATACGATCTTTGAGGGGGGTCCATATTTTTATGACCGAATCAGTCTTTTTATAAAACCCTGGCATGTGGGGTTTAACTCCAGTGAAGATCTCCCATCGTGAGTGCCAGTATGGGTCCATCTACCCAGGCTTCCTCTGGAATTCTAGAGAGAAGACATTCTGTGCCAGATTGCTACTTTAATTGGAACTCCAACTGCAATTTCTCACCAATCTCTAGATAGGAAGATTATTACCTATGCTCGAATCTGTGTCGACATAGATATCAATAATCCCCTGCCAGATTCGATTGAAATAAGTATGGGTGCCTATTCTTGGATACAGCAAGTGGATTATGAATCCATTCCTTTCCGATGTCGATTCTGCCATGAGTATGGGCATCTGATTCTCCAATGCCCGCAAGCACCCAAGGGCGCTGACATTCCTAAGAGATCAACAGCTTCAAGGACTGCCAATTCAGCCAGGAGAAATGGACAGCAGGAGGTTTTAGGTAATAAGAATGGCCAGCCAAATAGCATGGCAAAAGGGAAATATCCTTTGATTAGCCCCACTCAGGAACAGGGGCCCTCTAACCCTCTTGGAATAGATAGAGAAGGATTCACCTCGGTCCATCACCGAATAAGAGGGCGTGGCCAGAAGCGCTCCCACCTGGACCGGCAAGGTGAGGCTGGTTTCAATCGTTTTGAAATTCTAGAAAACATGATTATTTAAGAGGGAGGCCCTGTAGTGGAATAGTGTGAGAATCTAGAGGTGGAAGGGAGGAGCTTGATAATCAGTGAGTCCCAAAATATGGTCATTCAGCAGAGTTTGGAGGTAGATCTTGTCCCAGAACCTAAAACTATAGGGATGCCTCTTACCTCTCAGGACAAAGAGGTCCATTGGGCAGATTTGGTAAATGATGTGGGAACATCGAGCAAAGAAAAGGGGTCATCACTGGTTCTTGGTCTAATGCAACGACCTTTTAAGAAGGTCTCTTCTTCCACACCCTCCAAATCAGGACGTAGGAAAGATCAGGATAGACTTAGACTTACAGGAGACCTTCTGGTAGAGTCGGGAGTGGTGAAGACCATGGACGAACACTTCCCCCCCTCCCCAATGATAGTTCTCTCATGGAACGTAAGGGGATTGAGTAGTGACCCTAGACAAAAGGCTATTCACAAGCTCATGGTAGATCATTCTCTTGATATTTTTTGTATCCAGGAGACCAAACTTTCTATTGACTCCTTGCTTACTGGCTGTCCTAACATTTGGTTTCTCGGTCAATGCTAATGTGTTGGCGCCCAGGGGTCTTTGGGTGGGCTGGCTGTTTATTGGAATTCAAGAAAAATCACACCATCCCATTGGATGTCCTACAGATCTGCCATTTTAGTGGTTGTTACATCCTTGGAGACAGGGGAGCTGATTTTGGTTACTAATGTGTATGCCCCTATTGACCTCCCAGGTCAGATCAAGCTGTGGGAGCATATTCGATATGTCAGAAGATGCCATCCCTTCCTCCCATGGATTGTTGCGGGAGATTTCAATGTTATTCTTAGCTTGGAGGAAAAAAGTGGAGGTATAGCTCGATTGGGACCATCTTCGTAAATTCTCCAGCAAAATATTGACATGTTGCATCTTTCTGATGTCAAGCCACTGAATGGGCTCTTCACTTGGAATAATAGAAGAGTAGGTGAGGCAGCTATATCAGAATGCCTAGATAGGTTCTTGGTCTCTTGCTTTTGGCTCTCTAGCTCAGTCTCCCTCTCCTCTGAAGTTCTCGACTGGCAGGGGTCCGACCATTGGCCTATCAAACTGGCTTCCAGTCACATTGTTGCTCCCAAGAAGCCCCCCTTCAAGTTCCAGCTGATGTGGCTTCGAGAACCTTCCCTACATGACCTGATGGCTCATTGGTGGTAGCAAGGAGCTCCAAATTATGGTATGGCCATGTACTCCTTTTCTAATAAGCTCCAATATATCAAGAGGAAATTGAAGTTTTGGAACAGCCATGACTTTGGTAATATCCAGACTATGAAAAAGAGAGCTCAAGACTAGCTGGATGTTATTACCAGACAAATTTGAGATGGCGGCTTGTCTGAAGCCCTTCACTTGGATGAGGTACAGGCCTCTTCAATTTTAGTAGAATGGGACCTTCGGGAGGAAATCTACTGGAAACAGAAGGCCCAAATTGACTGGCTTCAAGAGGGGGATAAGAACACGGCGTTCTTTCACAACTCGGTGCAAGACAGGCGCAACAAGGGTTTTCTCTCTTCCCTGATTACTTTGGATGGCAGACGGATGACTTTTCCCCAAGATATTTCCAAGGAAGCTATTCGCTACTATTCGGCTCTTTTTTCAAAGGACACTCACCCAAATGAGAGCGTTGAGGACACAGTTTTATCTTGTATTCCAGCCATTGTAACTTCAACAATGAATGACTCTTTAATGAGGCTGATTAGTGAGGCTGAGCTGGAGGGTGTGGTGTTCGACATGAATAAAGGTAAGGGTCCAGGTCTGGATGGATTTCCTACAAAGTTCTTCTAGGAATTCTGGGATGTTATTAAGAAAGATCTCTTGTATGTTGCCCAAGAATCTTTCTCTAACAAAGATATGCTTCGGGCCTTGAATGCGACCTTTCTGGTGCTTATCCCAAAGAGTGAGTAGGCCAATTAGCTGGAGAGTTATAGACCCATTGCGCTTTGAAATGTTGTCTAAAAAATCATTACTAAGCTTATTGCAAAAAGGCTTAAAAGTTGCCTTCCAGCTGTTATTTTTGAGGAGCAAGGGGGATTCGTGGCAGGCAAGCAAATTTTGGATGGAGTGGTTATAGAGACTGAAGCAATTCACTCCATGAGCACCTCCTAGGAACAGGGTATGTTTATCAAGCTGGATATGGCCAAGGCATATGATAGGGTAAGCTGGAGGTTCTTGCAGAGAATCCTACTCACGTTTGGTTTTCACCAAGATTGGATCCGATGGACTCTTAGTTGCATGACAACTCCTTCATACTCAGTGTTGATCAATGGAACTACCTCAGAGCTATTTGGCATGTCTAAAGGTCTTTGGCAAGGAGATCCTCTGTCTCCATATTTGTTTATTATCTTGGCCGAGGGACTTGGGTGGCTTATTAAAGTCAGGACTTCTCAGCATACTCTTCAAGGATGGAGATGGGGGGAAGGATTACCTATTCTGTCTCACCTTCAATTCGTTGATGATACTACCCTAGCGGGGAGAGCACAGATTCAGGAGGTGGAAGCTTTTAGGGTCACCCTGAATACTTACTTAGCAGCATCCAGGCAGATGCTTAATGATCACAAGTCCTCCATAGTGTTTTTCAACACTCCTGAGCCTATCCAGAGGAGGATCAGTGCTATTCTGAGGTTCCAGCTTCAGTCTCTACCCCTTACCTACTTAGGAGTTCCCATTATGGTGGGGAGGTAGCTGAGGCTCTTCTGGCAAAATGTCTTGGATAGGCTTAGACAAAAAGTAAATCATTGGACTCACAGATGGCTATCTACAGCTGGCAGGATGATTCTTCTACAATCAGTTATACAGGCCCTTCTGATTTATCGCAGTATGGTTCAGGCTGCCCCGGGGTACTTTCTCAAAGAATTTGATGCTTTGTCCCACCAATTTCTCTGGAGCGGCAACCTACAACACTCCAAGTGGAGCCTTCTGAATTGGGACACAGTTTGCTGACCGAAAATGGAAGGAGGCCTGGGGTTGCGCTCGGCTATCCTGTGTAGCCAAGCTCTTGTTGCCAAGCTCTACTGGCGATGGTGCTCCAATCCTGCCCAGCTGTGGGCTCGTATCTTAGCTCTCAAATATTACCTAGGGAATGAATCGACAGATATGTCTAGACTCCCTTTAGAGGGAAGAGGATCGTTGGTTTGGGAAACTCTCAAGCATGGAGCTCAGTTGGTAAAATGCAACCTTTTCTTGATCTGCAACAAAGGTACGGAGGCTCTCTTCTAGGAGGATTCTTGGGATGGATTTCCCCCTCTCCTGTCATCTCACCCCCATCTTCAGCCACTCTGTAATTCTTTGCTCGATGCTAGATGGGATACGGTGAATCACTATAAGGAGACTTTCAGGATGGGCCCAGTGGTGGGCTATTGCTAGAAGGATATCTCGGATTGGCCGTCGGGAGGAACTATGGAGGATCAGCTGGAGACAGCTTAGATTCTAGCTTCTAGAGAGTGTAAACTACTTTAGGACAGGGATGTTTTGGCTTGGGGTGGTGATCCATCTGGGAAATACTCTGTGTTAGTTGGTTATCAAGCTTTGACTAGACAACTCTTTGGAGCTCAGATGATCTCTTGGGGGAAAAAGGTATGGAATAGCTACTCATGGCCTAAATGCAATTTTTTCCTCTGGGTGTTGGTCCATAAAAAGTGTCTCACATGGGACAACCTCTGCAAAAGGGGCTTCCACGGACCTTCAATGTGTGTGTTATGCCGAAAAAGTGAGGAGACCATTTCCCATCTATTCTTCCAATGTCCCTTTGCCAATTTGATTTGGCACTGGTGGTGGGAGGTGTGGGAACGCCCATGCTGGCACGTGGGCTCACTGACTGAATTTTGGAACAAATTGGATCAACCTCCCTCACAGGCCACGCCTCTTCAGGTGACATGGCGCATTGGTCCATCTTTTATTTTGTGGAATTTGTGGCTTGAGAGAAATAGGTGTATTTTCCAGAATGTGAATTTGGAGGTTAAAAGCTTGTGGGGGAAGATCGGGATTTCCATCCTTGAAATGGTCCATGCCAAGTGTGATGGCATCGCTGACTTGGGCCTGGGAGATGCCAGGATCTTGGCGTGACTTGTTGATGTGGCCGCGTTTCCCAGCAGCAACAGTTACGCCCAACACTTGCGTACGCATGGACGTCGTCAGGGACCGCGTCCTGTCAATCGAGTGGATCATTGGGCACCTCTGGTTACTGGGACTCTTAAGGTGAATACAAATGGGTCATATTTAGGCAATCCTAGTCCAGTTGGGGTGGGTGGGATTGGCCGAGATAGTTCTGGCAAAATGCAGTTCTTCTTCTCTATTCATAAAGGCTATCATTCGAATAATTTAATGGAAGCTCTCGTGATCTTAATGGCTGTTCAACAGTGTTGCTCGCTCAGCTGGCACAATATCATTTGTGAATCTGACTCACAGGTGGTGGTAAACATGTTTAACAAGTGTAACTTTGAGATGGTCGACTGGCATTTGGCTGGAGTTGTTCAACAAGTGCTTCAGATTACTAATTTGATGAATTCTGTGATTTTTAATTATATCCCAAGAGAGTGGAACGGGGTAGCGGACCGCTTGGCCAAATGGGCCTCAGAGCACGGACCGGGCTGGGATGTCTCAGACCTCAGGTTGCTACCCCATGATTTAGCTGTCGATTTAGTTCAGCTGGTGGATCAGGACAATACTGTGTAATTTGTATCTTTCTTGTTTTCAATAAAAAAATTTACCCCGGCTTTAGTTAAAAAAAATAGATTACATAGATATTTTTATGGATATGATAAGATAATTTTCTAATGTTATACACAAGATTTATTAATGAAAAATTTTGTAAAGTCAAGTATTACATGGAACAAAAGTAGTCATGTATTTAAGATGCTATAAGGCCTATTATGAAACCTCAAGTATTAAATGTCCTTATTTTATCCCCTCCACATATCACACATCCTCTTCATGTTCAATCATAATTACCTAGGGTTTATGGTTTTGAATCCCTTAAATATCAAATAATCACTTTAACCATATCAATAGAAGAGATACAAAAGCAACATGAGTATTGTAGTTAAAATATCACATCATGGATAAATAATAACACATACACAACTAATCTAGAGTATGATAGTGTTAATCATGTATATAAATCTTCATCTAACTATTATGTGCCTAAAAAAACTTCATATCAATATTGGAATCCAAAGAAACATACATCTACAACTAGTGATTCAAAAAGTAAACAAAAGATAATAAGAGTTCAAGTGGGATTCTAAAAGAACTACTTATAAATATGTTGATAAAATTACATCCTATAAATCATATAATAATATCAAATTAATGTTTTGAATATCATATAATGCATGGGCATGATACAAATAGTTTCGAGATTTAAAGGAAAAATACGAAAGAAAATTGATAGTGGTTATCCTCTAATAAAGAAATCAATCAAGTAACCCACTCACATTATGAATACATCTCCTAATTATCTAGTGCAATTAGAACAAAAGACAAACTTAGAACAATAAATATTACACAAGTTATATCAAGAGATTTTAATAAAAAAATTAATTACCAAAAGATAAATTCCAAGAACAAATTCAAGGTAAGTAAGAAATACAATTTATAAAAAGGTTTCTCATGAATGAATTTCCAAACCAAAATATTCATAAAAATTATAATGGTACAAATATGATTTCTAAGGATTTAATAACTATACTTACTTCATTAATAAAGGAAATAAATAAGGTCAATACTAAAAAAAAACATCGTTACATATTCATGCCAAGTAGTAAAAACACATACTAATTCTCTTCCTCATATTCAAGCAATGACATATAGCTCTTCCCTTGTTCAGAATGAGATTCAAGATCCTAACAATGACATATTCCAATTTTAAGAAAAAATAATAAATTAGTTATCTACAATGATGATGATTACATTGATTATTATGATAATAATCATGTGTAAGATTGGTATGATCCTATAGATGATATAAGAATCACACAAAGGAATCCCCTTGATGATATATCTGGCTTGTAGTAGCATCATTTATTATACATATCCTTTTGATTTTTACATCATATTATTCCATTGGTTGCACATGTGATCGATTTGATTAATTTTCCTAAGCCCTTTGATATTATTGACTTATTGTCCTCTTGGATATTATTTTTCACTTTTCATAGCTAAATAGTCCAAAATAATGATCAAATTTTCCATGTTTTTATTTGTATTTCCCTATTTTCATAGTTTGCATCGATCAAATGTCATTTTTTATCAATAACATAATAGAACGGTAGGGATGGGAATGATTGCCACTATTTTCCTTAGTTTGTCAATCCTATCCTATACAATTTTTTACCTAGAAATAACAATCTAAGCACATAGAGCCTTAATACTTAGTATTTTAAGATATTTCACATAGTTTCAGTATGGAAATCATTGTTTTCCATAACAAATATTTATTGTATTGAGATATATTATTTGGACATGACACATACTTTGAAAAGAATATATTTAATGAAAAGAAGATTTATAATCAGTCTTCTACATACTATTTCATTCCCTTACATGTTTTTTAAAGTTAAAACTTATATAAAATGGCAATTGATACAGAGCATCACAAGGAACAAAGAATGTAAATGTATTTAAAAGTCTCATGATATTAATTTTTAGTTTTATTTGGGTGTGAGGGGTCTTATAGGGTCCACTATGATGTTTTGGAGTCATTAGGAGTCTTATATGGGTATATTATTTGCTCCTATAGAGTTTCCCACCAAAAATCAACATTTGAAAATTTGAATTTTGAATTAGGCTTTGGAGTGATGTTGTGAATTTTGTGAGAAAGTTAAATGTTGATAAATGTTTTTAATAGGTCATTGAAGGTACTCAGAGGTGTGTGAGGGTGTTTACATGTACAATTCATGGTCATGAGTAATATAATCAAGACACAAGAAAGTGTAAGTGTCATTCAACGTGAGGTTAACACAAAAAAGAAGCTTTCTTTGCAAGTTGGCATAATAAAAGGTTGAGAATAGCATGTATAAGGTTAGAGTGATTAGTATAAGGTTATTATTAAGAGTAATTATAAGGATAAAAAGAGGGGGAGCTTCAATAAAGAGAATAAAATATGAATATTTGATAATAATTTTGCCTACCTCATAATTATGTGCATGAATATTGTATGTAAATAATATTGATGAATGAAAAGAATGTCTTAAGAGTAGTATTGAGAAATTACATAGGTGTTTATGGATGTAATTAATATTTTTTTATTTGTTCCTCAATATATAATTTGTTATTGATTCTACTCTATAGGTCCAAGTTGCAACACATGCTTTTGAAGCTCTATTTTGTCTCACAATCAAGAAATAAGGGAGCATAGTTGTCATATTAAGTTTATTTATTATGTTTCATGGATGTAATTATGTTAATAAGTATCTAATGGATGTTTAAAGTATTTATAGGTTATTATTAATCAATTTTGAGGGAAATTTTCCATAAAAACCTTTCATTATAGTGCACACAATTCATTGAGAAACAATTTTGTGTTAATGCATACTCAAGAAAGGCAAGTAAGTAGTGTAACTGTAATGCTTGTGTAGATGGTTATTGAATTTTTTGGGTTATAAAAATATTGGAGAGTTTTAGGATATGATAAAAATCCATTTGGAGTCTTAGAATTCCTTAGAAAATCAAGAGTTAAATAACTTTCATATGCAGTCATGTTCTTCACATAAAATTCTACAAATTGGAGTTTAAGATCCCTTTCATGATTATTCAAGATCAAATAATGAATAAATAAGTTAAATTAAAGTTGGTAAGATATTTTATAGGTATTATTATCATTTTAATTTTTGTATAATTCAAAATATCTCATTTGGTAAGCCCTCAGCCTTGCATAGGCATGTTTAAACCTAAGTTAGGGTTTCAAACTTGAAAAGTGAATAACTTGAGTTGCCACCATTAAAATTTCATGAAACTTGGTAATAAAATGTGGTTTTATGTGACATAAAATATTTTTTTATCATTACAATAAATATAGTATAGTTTCTTGAACTATGTGTTTGATTAGGCCTAAAAGAGACCTAATTGTAAAGGAGGTGAGTTGAGTTAGTATGGTTACATTGAGATTTGAGACACAAAAATTTGTGTGAAGTTGTAATAGGATAAATGTGTTAAGCATGGGATATACTGAGAAGGGGGCGGGGGGGGTGAATCAATATATCATATATCTTATTAATCTTTTCTTTAACCAAATTCCACTTAATCAAACATTCAAGATATGCAATAAAACTCAAACAATAAACACCACACAAGATAGAGAGAGACACCAGATATAACGTGGAAACCCAATGTGGGAAAAACCACAGAGAACAATCTCAAGTATATGAATGAGCACAAACCCAAACAATATTCGCAAGCCAAGCTTGCAGGAGCACCATACCCCTTTGCCGAGCACCACCCTAGCTACTATTCATGAGCACCAACCCACAGAAGCACCACACCCCTTTACCGAGCACCAACCCAACTACTATTCATGAGCACCAAACCATAGGAGCACCAACCCCTTTGCTGAGCACCAACCCAACAACAATTCGTGAGCACCAACCCATAGGAGCACCAACCCCTTTGTGTACACCACACACCTATCTCTCAATGTTTCTATCTCAACAAATGATAGATCAATACAACATCTCTTTCCTCTCTCTCACCTTTGCTCTTCTAAGCTAGATATAACAAATCATATTCATCTTTCATAATTGCTCTTCTAAGCTAGATATTACAATATCAAATCAACCTCTATCTTTCATATTACAAATGGCTTCTCAAGCCTTTATTTATAGATTTCCAAATGACCTTTGGCCTTCCCTCTTTGTGACCCTTCAATCCTCATGGAAAATGGTGCCAATCTTGGATTACCCTTCATATTCAAGTTTTTGAAAAGTCATGTGGTGACCCTTCATGACCAAAAATGTCCTTCCCACTTTTGTCCTTATCTTTGGTGACTTTTCGTATTCCTTAAAGTATCCCTTCATGAGAAATTGTGCCCTTACTCTTTTTTCTTTACTTGGTGACTCTTGGTATTCCCCAAGATGACTCTTCATGGGAAAATTCATCCCATCCTTCTTTTGTCTTTACTCCGTGGCACTTCAACTTCTCCTTGGGCCCTTCTTTTGTCTCATATGCAACCAAAAATATATTCATTAATATTAAATAAATATTAACTCATATTAGCGATGATATATTTATTACAAACAACATTAAGTGCAATGGGGCCTTTATCACCAATAATGCTAGACCTTTGACATCAATGACAATATTTCCAACAATATCCCCTTTGTCATTGATGGCAACCTCAATCCTGAAACTGCCACATCCGGTCACCTACACATACTGTCATCTAAAAACATACAACATCTCCCCCTTACTGTAGCAACTTGTACCTATTTTCTACACCTATAACTGTACCTATTATTCTCCCCCTTTAACATCAATGGAAAAGGGCCTACCTGGAGATAACACTTAGCTACCCCTCACTTGATGCTAAACATCAATGGCAGGAAGTAATAGAAATTACTCCCAACTCCTCTCATCAATCTTTGAATGTATCCTTTGATCGTGCCTTTGAGAAGATATCTTTTCTGACTATCTTGGCAGTGGTTTTATCTTCAAATTTCACTATGCCACCTGTTGGGTGAATATTTTGTCAGCCAGCTAATTGGTGACCAAAATAGTTCCTATCACCATAGCATAGGAAGATTGGTCACCCAGGTGTGCAGCTTTACTACATCAACCAGAGAAAAATCTCTCCTCTCATTAAGGGGAGGTTCCCTATTAAATATGTGGAGGGTATATACTATATAAATAAGCAGAAAGTAAGACATAGGGGTGGGATAAACCATCCATCTCTCTTTTTTCAGAGATGATGCTGACAAACAAAATAGGAATCTTGGGTGATTGGTGATGGCACTTCTCTTCTTTTAGAAGTACCATTTAGCCAAGAGCTAGATCCCTTCCTGGATAGTAGAAATCCTAGTGAAGTAATAGAAGGCACTTCTCTTCTTTTAAAAGTGTTTGTTCTTATAAATAATAGAACTCTTTTTGGTAAGTAACTGGTAACCAAACGTACAAAGTAACTAGTAGCCTAAGATGTAGCGCAAAGTCTCCACCTCGACTCCCCAAGAGTGAAATACGAAGAACAATGGGGGCACAAAGTCATCCCAAGGTCCTTTACATAGAAATAGAAAGTAAACACACACTGAAAATAACTATGTCAACACAAAGTTTGAAAGTAGCTGACTTCAAGACACCTTCTTTATCACCTCCACTAGTCTTGCTTGTTAAATATAATAAATAAGAATGCTTTTAGAAGACAGACATAAGAACAATCTCCTAAAGTAGCACAAGCTATAACAGCATAAAGTCTGCAAGTAACTTGCTTTCTCATTCAATCAAAGAAATATGAATTACAATCTGAGCTCAAAGTCTCAGTAATGCCTTTCAATTTGGGCAGAGTTTCACTTTTGGTAAGGGGAATATCTCCCTTAGAATGATACAAGAGATTACAATATATATCATCCAAGAAAGACTTGGTGCTTTATTCCATAGAACGGCCCATGCTGTGCATTTAATGCCTTGAATGCATTTCCAAGTTTTTCAAAGGACTGCATTGAAAATAAGGTATTTGTCTTAACTATGGCATGCCATTTCATCACATATGTCTTCTCCTGAGTCTAGATCATCTAGGCTATCCCCTCTAACATCTGTGAAGCTGTCCATTTTGTCTTTACTCTAAAGGAGACCAACAAGCCACGCCTTTAATGTTTGAAAGCTAATATATTTACTTTGTAGACTGTTCCACCTACTGGAATAACATTTGTGTAGATATTTTGAGATTTTCCCTCTTTTCACTTTTGTCTTTTCCATCTTTGTCTCTTCCTAGAATTTAAGCTCCCAGGCTATCTTTTCTTAACTTTGCCAACTCCTTCTTCAGCTGGTCGCTGAGTTTGTTTTTAGGTTTTGCGCCAGATTTGAAACTTAGCAGATATTTCATTACCTTAAATTTGACGTCTACAGGGACATCACTGGTTGAATGTTTCAATGGTTCAGGTGGCCTTCTCAACTCCTTAGTTTAATCACTTTCTTTCTTTGATCGCTTTATTGGTTTAATTGCTTTATTGGTTTAATTGCTTTCCCGCTCCAGCACTTCTTTCCTCTCTAGTTGAACCATCACTTTCATTAAACTTGCCTTTGGAATCATCCATGTTGCTTCTTTCTTTGCTTGAGGCCACCTTTGAACCTGTGAACCATTAAACTTTGAACTCTTTTGGTTCAAGGTTCAATCGGTTCATTGGTTCTTTGATTCTACCTGCTGCGTGTTCTTATTAAGCTCTTTGGTCTTTATCGTGCTTGGTTGAACCTTTGAACCTATGAACTCATTGAACCATTTGATTCAATAGTTCAATGGTTCAATCGGTTCATTCTTTGAAGCTCTTTGTGTTTAAGTCTTTGAGGATTCCCTTCTGCATCTTTGTTCAACCTTTGGAACCATCCCGAAGGGAAGGTGTCCCTTTGGGTCCTTGGAAAAGGTCCTTTTTCTGATGCCAAGTGTCCCTCACAAGGGTATCTACCCTTCAGGATTTTTCATGCGACCTTCAGGCTTTAACTTCCCTAGCGGGTTCTTGCATCTTCAGTGAGATTTTGGCTTTTGGGATTTTTTCGTCGGGGTTTTCCTTCGAACAAAAAGTCTGAAGGAATTTTGCCTTAACATTTTTCTGAGAAAAATCTTCCCAAAAGAATTCTTTCAGCCTCTTTTACTTAGCCATTTTCCTGAGGGGTTTCTAACTTTTGTCCTCTTTTGCTTACTACCCTCTGCAAGGGCACTTTTTCCTTTGGCTTTGGGGGCAGCCCCTTAAACCTACCAATTGAACTAACCGATTGAACCAACTTTGGTTCAATGGTTCAATCGATTCATTCTTTGATCTTTGGCTAAGTCTTTTTAATCTTTTGCACCAAGCGCATTGAACCAATTGGTTGTTGAACCCGTTGAACCGTTGAACCAAATTGGTTCAAGGTTCAATGGTTCAACCCTTTATTCTTTGAAGCTTGCTGATGGACATTTTGGTTGAACCTTGTCATTGAACCAACTTTGAAATCACCTAAGAGCTGAGAGCTTATTTCTTTCCTGCAGAGTCCCTAGAAATCAACCTGTGAAGTCTGTAGTTTTCTCTATGTTTTCTCTCGAGCCTTGAAAGAATCCATAGAAATGAGCCTACAGAGTCCATAGTTTTAAGCCTGTAGATGCCGTAGTTTTCATCCTGTAGATTCCATATATTTTTTCTTGTAGAGTCTATAAATTCAAGCCTGCAGAGTCCGTAGATTTCTAAGAAAGCTTTGAAAAATGAAGAACCTGAATGCTCAGAATAATTTTTGAAAGGGGAAGAGAGGATTTTGGTCTGTAGGACCAAAATGGTTCAAATGTTGTCCCAAAAATGACTGATATTTTTGGGGGACAACAGCTGGCTCTAGTTAGGGAACTTCCTTTAGATGAAAACTTGGAACAGTTGAGGGGAGTAGAAACTAGAATCTCTAATGCCTTGAAGCATGTCATTGGGCTATGGAGTCATGCTACCCAAAAAAGAAAGGCTCCAAAAAATGAAAATGAAAAACACAAAATAGAACTAAAGACTATACATATATACATATGTACAGGTGAACTTATTTGGCACTTCAAGAATTGAATTACTTCAGACGCTGCTCATCGTGGAAAGAAGAAAAGGGGATGTCGTCTTGATAAACTAGTAGGAAACCATTTTGTCCCCATAAACAGTGACGGGTGAATGGAACTCTCCACCAAGAAACTAATTTTCTACATTTTCCTCTTGGCTCTTTCCTCTTCTTGCCCCATGGTACGATGTGGTCTTCTCTCTAAAAATCATAACTCCTTGTTCTCTCTATGAAGAGTTCCTTTTGCTGACTTTGGAATACAACAGTATGGTCCACCACCATAGCTTGTTATTTTTTTGGTTCAGTCTAGCACATGCTTTGATTATCAGCATTAAACCCCTAACAAACCATCAGCTCAGCATCTCCTTTGGTGTGAAGGAGTTTGATTTCTTCATCCTGAGTAGTTTTCAATATGAGCAACAGAGATCCGCATCCAGCTGTGTAAAAAAAATTTCCATCAAATTCTAGGATCCAAGCATCATCAAAAATTGATCTTCTATGAAATTTCTCTTCATCGAAGATGGAAGATCCTTCATGATTTGTACTATGCCCTACCAATTCTTCTGATACCTAATTTGGATCAAATCCTAGATTGCCAACCACGAGACTTTACTCAGCTGAGACATGAGCATCCTCTATGGTCAAGGAGTAATTACTAAAGGCTCAAATAGAATTTGAGCAATAGGGGCTGACATTTAGGTGACCACAATCTTTGCCTCAAACAGGTCCACACTTAGCTCTTCACCAATGTTTAACTTCTTAGGATTGGCTTGCAGGGATTCAAACTTAGTCATTTGAATTTTAGATTTCTTGACATGATCAATCATGTCAAATGACTGAGGATGACTTGGAAGAGAGGATGGGAGTTTATCCTTTTGGTTTTTGGGAGGGGGAAGAATAATCTGTGAAGTTGAAGTAGAAGGTGTAGAGATGTTTGATGTACTAACCTTCTTGGAAATCACTGGGTCCTTTGACTGGGAAGGCAGAGTGGTTCCCCGCTTAGCAATTTAAATTGTAGGCTAAGTTCATTCCTCTGTTCTTTCTTTATCAACTTGCTGGGCTAACTGATTCTTGTACTAGGTGAATACTATGTATGATCCCTCATCTGCTTCACCTTCACTTCTAGGTTCATCCTGGTAATTTAGGAAACCGATGTGGGAGTCACCAGCTGATTCTTCTTGATCCTCCATGAAGAGACTAGCATCATTTTCTTGCTTGAATTTAGGTTGGAAATAGGAAACATGTTCTATTTCTAGATATCCCACTGCTGAGTTGGTTGGAGGTGCTTCAAGGGCAAGGTTCCTCTATGGGGGAGGAAGATTATTTGGTTGCCCTTAACTTCTGGTAGCATTGCCTTGATATGGCTGATTAGAGAATGTCCTCCTTGGTATATCTTTATATAGAGGAGTAGAAGACATACCTTGTGCCATTTGCCTTTTCAAGGCTAGCAATTCATTTGCCAACTTTTGTACTATTGGGTCAATGGTGGTTGTGGGTGAGTATTTAGAAGATGAAGAGGGTTTACCTCTGTTAGGATCTCTCCTTATCTTTCCTACCAAGATAAGGTCATCTTTTATCTCAATAGCCAAGTCTTGAGTAGCCTCAAGGTCTATGTGTCTAGCCCATCTCAACAAAAAACTCACTTCAAGCAGTTGTGAGTTGATGAAGAAGCATTTGAGATTTTGAGGTGTCGACTGGGTGACCATGGGAATCTTGTGCCTCAACTTGCTGAACTTGGAAATAAAATCCCTCATAGGCTCATGAGGTTCCTTCTTCATCTGAGTGATCTGGGCCAACAAAGCATGTGCATCCTTTATAGGCTTGAACCTAGCTTCAAACATGGCTTTGAGTGTATCTGAATCAGTCATTGATCTAGCTTGTAGATGGTAGAACTAGTCTGTAGCAACACCTTGTAGTGTCTCCACAAATAGCCTAATCGCTATGTCTTCAAATTCCACCCCTATTACACCATAGGCTATGTTGAAAGCTATAATGTGTTCATCAGGATGAACCTTCCCATCACCAAATAATTTGGGAAAATTCTTTCTTGAACTACGTGGAAGTTCATGCAGAGGTGGAGTCAAGTTGAGTGGGCCAAAAGAGTTACCCTAGGGGCCTCGAACTACCATGATTTAATTATAAAAAATAGGGATAACAAATATGGGTGGAGTGGCCAGATTACAGAACAAAAATGGAAAAGAACTGGCCTTGCTTCAACTTGAGGCTTGAGGCTTCAAATTGTGCACTCTTTTCTAGCATCTTTGGTTTTGCAAACTAGATAAAATAATGGAGATGGAGGAAAATGGTAAGGCTATAATGATAATGGGTGAGACACAGAATAAATTCACCAGAGTCTATATAATGTATAAGGGAAGGAACTACTTCAATCTAAAACTTGAGGCTTCAGACTGCATGTTCATCCCCAGCAGAGTCGCCAAAAACTATTGCGCGAGGCTGGGGAGGAAAAATTAACAATGGGAAAGCACTAGAGTAGTTCATTATTCCATAGTGGAATGCATGGATAAGGTTACAATGATAATGGGTAAGACATAGGATGTTTCAATCTGAAACTTGAGGTTCCAAATTGCACAAAATTATTGTGTCCCCAGCAGAGTCGCCAAAAACTGTTGTGTGAGGCTGGGGAGGAAAAATTAACAATGGGAAAGCACTGGAGTAGTTCATTCTTCCACATTGGAATGCATGGATAAGGTTATAATGATAATGGGTAAGACACAGGTGATGTTTTAATTTGAAACTTGAGGTTCCAAATTGCATAAAATTATTGTGTCCCCAGTGGAGTCGCCAAAAACTGTTGGGTGAATATTTTATCGGCCAGCTAACTAGTGACCAAAATAGTTCCTATCACCATAGCATAGGAAGATTGGTCACCCAAGTGTGCAACTTTACTACATCAACTGAAGACAAATCTCTCCTCTCATTAAGGGGAGGTTACCTATTAAATATGCAGAGGTTATATACTATATAAATAAGCAGAAAGTAAGACACAGGGGTGGGATAAACCATCCATCTCTCTTTTTTTAGAGATGATGTTGAAAAATAGAGGAGGAATCCTGGGTGATTGGTGATGGCACTTCTCTTCTTTTATAATTAACATTCATCCAAGAGCCAGATCCCTTCTTGGATAGTAGAAATCCTAGTAAAGCAACAGAAGGCACTTCTCTTCTTTCAGAAGTGCTTGTTCTTGCAAATAGCAGGACTCTTTCTGGTAAGTAACTGGTAATCAAAAGTGTAGAGTAACTAGTAGCCTGAGATGTAGCACAAAGTCTCCACCTCGACTACCCAAGAGTGAAATATGAAGAATAATGGAGGCACAAAGTCATCCCAAGGTCCTTTACACAAAAACAAAAAGTAAACACACACTGAAAACAACTATGTCAGCACAAAGTCTGAAAGTAGTTGACTTCAAGACACCTTCCTTATCACCTCCACTAGTCCTACTTGTTAAATCAAATAAATAAGAATGCTTTTAGAAGACAGACATAATAACAATCTCCTAAAGTAGCACAAGCTATAACAGCACAAAGTCTGTAAGTAACTTGCTTTCTCATTCAATCAAAGAAATATGAATTACAATCTGAGCTCCAAGTCTCAGTAATGCCTTTAAATTTGGGTAGAGTTTCACTTTTGGTAAGGGGAAGATCTCCCTTAGAATGATACAAGAGATTACAATATATAGCAGCCAAGAAAGACTTGGCACTTTGTTCCATATAACAGCCCATGTTGTGCATTTAATGCCTTAAATGCATTTTTAGGTTTATCAAAGGACTGCATTTAAAATAGGGCAACTGTCTTAACTATGGCATGTCATTTCATCCCATATGTCTTCTCCTGAGTCTGGATCATCTGGTCTATCCCCTCTGACATCTGTGCAACTGTCCATTTTGTCTTTACTCCAAAGGAGACCAACATGCCGCACCTTCAATGTTTTCAAGCTAAAATATTTACTTTACAGACTGTTCCACCTACTAGAATAACATTTGTAAAGATATTTCGAGCTTTTCCCTCTTTCCACTTTTATCTTTTCCAGCTTTGTCTCTTCTTGGAATTTAAGCTCTCGAGCTATCTTTTCTTAGCTTTGTCAGCTCCTTCTTCAACTGGTCGTTGAGTTTGTTTTTAGGTTTCGCGTCATATTTGAAACTTAGCAGATATTTCATTACCTTAAATTTGGCATCCATAGGGACGTCATTGGTTGAATATTTCAATGGTTTGGGTGGCCTTCTCAGCTCCTTGGTTTAATCACTTTCTTTCTTCGATCGATTTATTGGTTTAATTGCTTTCCCACTCCAGCGCTTCTTTGCTCTCTAGTTGAACCATCACTTTCATTGAACTTGCCTTTGGAATCATCCATGTTGCTTCTTTATTTTCTTGAGGCCACCTTTGAATTGCTTGAACCTGTGAACCATTGAATTTTGAACTCTTTTGGTCCAAGGTTCAATCGGTTCATTAGTTCTTTGATTCTGTCCACCGCTTGTTCTTCCTAAACTCTTTGGTCTTTATCGTGCTTGGTTGAACCTTTGAACCTGCGAACTCATTGAACCATTTGGTTCAATAGTTCAATTGGTTCATTCTTTGAAGCTCTTTGTGTCTAAGTCTTTGAGGATTCCCTTATGCGTCTTTGTTTATCCTTTGGAACCGTCTCGAAGGGAAGGTGTCCCTTCAGGTCCTTGGAAAAGGTCCTTTTCTTGATGCCAAGTGTCCCCCACAAGGGTATCTACCCTTCGGATTTTTTCATGCGACATTCAGGCTTTAAATTCCCTGGCAGGTTCTTGCATCTTCGGTGGGCTTTTGGCTTTCAGGCTTTTTTTGTCAGGCTTTTCCTTCAAACAAAAAGTCCAAAGGAATTTTTCCTTAACATTTTTCTGAGAAAAATCTTCCCAAAAGAATTCTTTTAGCCTCTTTTACTTAGCTATTTTCCTGAGGGGTTTTGAACTTTTGTCCGCTTTTGCTTACTACCCTCTGCAAGGGCACTTGTTCCTTTGGCTTTGGGGGTAGCCCCTTGAACCTACCAATTGAACCAACCGATTGAACCAACTTTGGTTTAATGGTTCAATCGGTTCATTCTTTGATCTTTGGCTAAGTCTTTTTAATATTTTGCACCAAGCACATTGAACCAATTGGTTGTTGAACCCGTTGAACCGTTGAACCAAATTGGTTCAAGGTTTAATGGTTCAAGACTTTGTTCTTTGCAGCTTGATGATGGACATTTCAATTAAACCTTGTCATTGAACCAATTTTGAAATTGCCTAAGTGCTCAGAGCTTGTTTCTTTCCTTCAGAGTCCATAGAAATAAACCTGTGAAGTCCATAGTTTTCTCTTGAGCCTTGAAAGAGTCCATATAAATGAGCCTGCGGAGTCCATAGTTTTAAGCCTGCAGAGTCCGTAGTTTTCAGCTTGTAGAGTCCATAGATTTTTTCCTGCAGAGTCCGTAGATTCAAGCCTGTAGAGTCCATAGATTTCTGAGAAAGATTTGAAAAATGAAGAACCTAAATGCTCAGAACAATTTTTGAAAGGGGAAGAGAGGATTTTGGTCTGTAGGACCAAAATAGTTCAAATGTTGTCCCAAAAATGAGTGATATTTTTTGGGGACAACACCACCATTGATCTTCTTTACTCTTATCTCCTTTCATATGCCTTGAACATCCGCTATCAATGAACCATGGCTGATCTTTATTTCTTACATGCAGGTTTGTCTGAACCATCATAGAATTTTCATGTTGTTTCTTCTACCATGAACATGTCTGAACCTTCTCCCTGATGAATGGAGCTTTGAAACTCTGATCCTTCTTCATTAAATCTGCATGAGTATTCTTTTCCTTCTTTCTAAAATTGTTAGCTCTTTTTCAACATTCTAATTTCTTATGACCATAATCATTTGAAATACTGCATATGTGAGAATCATTCTAATAACCTCAAACCATAATATTGATGTAAAATTTTCTTCAAAAGTCTATTCCCTCAAAAGATATACAAATTAATCTGTCAACTCACCTCCTTGTCATGCAACATATCCAAGACCCAGTAGCATCCACCATGCTTCAATTTTTCTTAAAAGTGTCTCCTTGAAGCTTAGGAGAGACACCCCACACAATAGGGTTCTCAGGAGATTCCCACATCTCCTCTGTTTCTTCCTTGATCTTCTTGTGTTTTTATTTTAGAATCCATTTAAGCATGTCTAACCTTTTTGACTTACTAACCTTATTATTTATGATGTTTTTCTTTTTCTCAACTTTTGCAACTATCTTATCTTAACAAAGCTCATGCTCAAATGTAACAAGAGATTCTGCACAATACTTCTTATCTAATTCTTTATCTACTATATCAAGTAATTCATTTTCATTTTTAAACTCAACCTGATCAACCTTTACTATTTTAGGTCTCCAAACCTTAATTTGAATCTTCTCATATCTTTTAGGGGCTCTGTAACATTTGACATACTTTGAAGATCTGTTTACTTGTTTTGGACATAATTTAGCAATATGGCCAACCTTATGACAACAAAAGCAAACACTATTTCTCATACTTTTTTCTTGAATCTAACTGAGATCTCCCTTTGACTGATTGCTTCTCCTCATACAGTCTCTTGCCCTATGACCAACATGATGACAAACAAAACAATAGCCATGAAAAGAATTTGAAAACTTAAAAGCATTGGGCTGCCTGATCGACTTCTTTGATTTGCCTTTAAAACTTGCATCCTTCTTTCCTTGGACCAATATTTCATGATCTTTCTCAACCTTGATTATAAGATTCTCATGATTATCCTTTAAAGAACCTAACTCATCCTTCAAATGATTACACTCTTCTTCTTTTGATGTTAAAATTGAATTTGCAACCTCTAACTGATTCTTAAGATCCTGAATGAATATCTTATTTTATTTTACTTCCATAGCCAACTTAGAATCCAAGATACACACCTTTTCCTTAAGAGCCTCAACCACAAATTTCAACTCTTGATTCTCCTTCTTTAGCTGCTTGGCCATCTTATGCTTTTCTTTGATCTACCTTCAAGTTGTTAAACCCTTTCTAAAGGAACCTACTCTGATACTAATTGTTAAGCATGGGATATACTGAGAGCGGGGTTGAGTCAGTATATCATATATCTTATTAATCTTTTCTTTAACCAAATTCCACTTAATCAAACATTCAAGATATGCAATAAAACTCAAAAAATAAACACCACACAAGATAGAGAGAGACACCAAATATAATGTGGAAACCCAATGTGAGAAAAACCATGGAAAACAATCTCAAGTAGATGAATGAGCACAAAACAAAATAATATTCACAAGCCAAGCTTGCAAGAGCACCATACCCCTTTGCCAAGCACCACCCCAGCTACTATTCATGAGCACCACACCCCTTTACTGAGCACCAACCCAGCTACTATTCGTGAGCACCAACCCACAAGAGCACCAACCCCTTTGTGTATATTATTAGGTGAATATTTTGTCGACCAGCTAACTGGTGAGAAAAATAGTTCCTGTCACCATAGCATAGGGAGATTGGTCATCTAGGTGTGCAATTTTACTACATCAACAGGGGACAAATCTCTCCTCTCATCAAGGGGAGGTTCCCTATTAAATATATGGAGGCTATATACTATATATATAAGCAAAAAATAACACATGGGGGAAAAATAAACCATCCATCTCTCTTCTTTCAGAGATAATGCTCACAGACAAAAGATAAAATCCTAGTGGAAACACTGAAGGCACTTCTTTTCTTTCAAAAGTGTTCTTGCAGGAAACAACAGGAGTTTCTTTCAGGTAGTAAAAGTAACTGATGGCAAAAGGGTGCAGTAACCAGAAGGATGAAATAAAACACAAATTTTCCACCTCAACTGCCTAAAGAGTATATCACAAAGGATAATGAGGGCACAAAGTCATCCCAGAATCTTCAACACAGAAAGAAAATAAAAACACAAACTGAAAGCAAATGCAAAAGTGCAAAGTCTTCCTCACAGTTGATTTCAGGACACTTTACTAATTACTTTCGCTGGTTCTTCTTGTCAAATTAAATAAATAAGAATGCTTCTAGGAAACAGACATAAGAAGAATTTCCTAAAGTAGCACAAGCCAAAATAGCACAAAGTTTGCAAACAACTTGCTTTCTCATTCAAATAAAATGAAATGAAATTACAATCTGAGCTCAAAGTCTCAATCTTCTTTCAAAATGGGCAGAGTTTCACTCATATAAAAATGAAAATTCTCCTTCAATGATACAAAAAATTAGATTATATAGAGGTAGAGAGAGGCCTGGCACCTTTTCCCATGGGGTGATCCATTTGGTGCATTAATGTCTTGGATGCATTCTTGATTTTGTCATGTTGGAACAGGGCAGTTGCTTTAACTGTGGTGTGTTGGTTTGTCTCCTTTGTCTACTCCTTAGCCTGAATTGCTCATTCCATCACCTGCTATATGCACAATTGTCTATTCTTCTTTTATCTCAAAGGGAACAAATAGACATCGCTTTTAATGTTTAGAGGCCCAAAATATTTACCCAGTGAACTGCTTCACCTACTAGAAATAAATCCTACTGAGTTTCCCTCTTTGTCTCTTCCTTCTCTATGTCTTAGCCTTAAGCTCTTTAAATGCATCTAGGTTCACCTTTTGAGTCTACAAAAATCAACAGACAATTGTAGCCAATTTGGCATTTGCAGGTCTTTCCTCAATTGAAGGTTAACAGCTAGCCAATTGCTCTGAATTTGATGTTTGTGGGCCTGTCATCTTGTTGTGATGCAGGTGAGGACATGTGGTAGCATTTGTGTCTTTGAAATAAGCTTATCAAAATAAGCTTTGAAACTGTTAAAGACTAGGGGCACAGATACAGACACGTGGCAACTTTCACTACATTGAGATAAGACACATGGTGAGTTCCACGCTTTGAAGCTTCATTTAAAACTATGTCTCAATATGCGACACTTGGTAGCTTCCACTTTGCTTTGATGCTTTGACCTTTTTCAAAGGGAACATGCCTTTCAAGGTCTTGAAAAAGGTTCATTTCATGTGTGTTGAGTGTTCCCCCCTGTAAGGCTATCTGCCCTTCAAGATCTTCCAGGTGGCCTTTGGGCTTTAATTTCTTCAGAGGGATATTGGTCCCTTTATTTCCTTCGAACAAAATGTCTGAAGGAATTCCTTCAGACAATTTGTCTAAAGGAAGTCACCTCCCTTTGATTCTATGTCTTTGCATTTAAGGGGGCCCCATCCTTTGACACGTGGCATCTTCCACCTCTTCTTACTGAAACATTATGTCGTTGACACTTGGCACTTTCTGCTCTCAGGCTTTTGCAACACCATAAAAATGTTTGGGGCTTAGTTAGGCTCTCACGGATGATGACACTTGTCGGCCTCCACCAATCTCTTTAAGGGATAGGTGGCAGCTTCCGCCACTTCTTGAAACAAAGTATAATGGGCTCAGTGGATGACACTTGACAGCATCCGCCTGACTCTTGATTTTGCATGCGCTTCTTTCCTTAACTAGGGCAGCCTTTGAACCTTTTAACCCGTGAACCATTGAACTTTTAACAGTTCAAGGTTCAACAGTTCATTCCATTTATTTGGCTAAGCCCCTTTGATATCCTTTTGAACCAAATGCATTGAACCTCTTGATCGTTGAACCCATTGAACCGATGAACCAAAATGGTTCAAGGTTTAACGGTTCAATGGTTCGAGCCTTTGAAACTCATTAAGTGCTTGGAGCCACAGAACCTTTGAAATGGTTGAACTTTGAACCTCTAACAAATGCGCCTAGCTCTTGCTGATGATGTTGAACCTTTGAACCCACTAATCCCTTTACTGGAAAAGATTGAAAAATGAGGAATTTGAAAGCTAAGAACATTTTTTTGTAAAGGGAAGGGACAATTTTGGTCTTGCAGGGCAAAAATAGTTCATATGTTGTCCCAAAAATGAGAAGTCATTTTTGGGGGATAACATATACCACACACCTATCTCTCAATGTTGTTATCTCAACAAATGATAGATCAATACAACATCTCTTTCCTTTCTCTCACCTTTGCTCTTCTAAGCTAGATATAACAAATCATATTCATCTTTCACAATTGCTCTTCTAAGCTAGATATTACAATATCAAATCAACCTCTATCTCTCATATTACAAATGGCTTCTCAAGCCTTTATTTATAGATTTCCAAATGACCTTTGGCCTTCCCCCTTTGTGACCCTTCAATCTTCATGGAAAATGGCACCAATCTTGGATGACCCTTCATATTCAAGGCTTTGAAAAGTCATGTGGTGACCCTTCATGACCAAAAATGTCCTTCCCACTTTTGTCCTTATCTTTGGTGACTTTTCGTATTCCTCAAAGTGTCCCTACATGAGAAATTGCGCCCTTACTCTTTTATCTTTACTTGGTGACTCTTGGTATTCTCCAAGATGACTCTTCATGGGAAAATGCATCCCATCCTTCTTTTGTCTTTACCCCATGGATCTTCAACTTCTCCATGGGCCCTTATTTTGTCTCATATGCAACCAAAAATATATTTGTTAATATTAAATAAATATTAACTCATATTAGCCAAGATATATTTATTACAAACAACATTAAATGTAATGGGGCCTTTATCACCAATAATGCTAGATCTTTGACATCAATGACAATATTTCCAACAAAATGGTACCTAAAAGTTCCTTTATTTTGATCATAAGCTTTGTATTTTGGTCAATCCTACTAGTCTTGCATGGAAAAAGGGTTACAAGGAGCTAGGAAGGAAAGAAGGAAAGAGTAGTTGTTTGAGAGTGCAAACTTAGAGACTGAACCTTATAATAGGATGTGTAAGGGATATATAAATGGTTATGTTGATGGATATACTATCCTAGGGTTAATTCAATAATGTTGGAAGTATGCATTAAATTGTTAAGCCTATGAACCTATCTCAAGAATGATCAAGCTTGAGGAAACAATAAAAGATGGACTCTTGAAAGTTTTTTTATGAAATGATGATGTTAATGCTTAAGGAGAGAGACTGAAAAGGTAGAAGATGAGTGATGATTATCAAGGGAGAGAATAGAACTATGTATTCAAGAAAAGGATTAGGAGCCTAGTAAGAATAAGAAGGATCAAGGTTTCAAGATTCAAGTAAAGTACCTACAAAATCAAGCAAATCAAAGGATAGAGAAATGTTTAAGGTAGAAATTAGATCCAATAATTTGAATATGGAGGTTGTAGGCATAAGTATCTACATCAAGTAATATTAGAATAGGTAAGCTCTTGGAATAATTTATGATTTTAAATATGATAAGTTGATATTTGAGGTTGTTAAAGGTTTCAAATGGAGATTGCCTGAAGCTAAGTTGCAGGAATGAGTTAGAGAGGTAGAAAAAGGTAAGATTTTGTGTTATATTATCCCTAATAAGAGAGCTAACAGAATCTCAAAAGAGAGAAGAGAGACTCCAAATGAGATTTGTAATTTCATGGTGAAAAAGACTTGGATAAGCATGTCAATAGACCAAGTAGAGGTTAAGACACCTAATCAAGGTGAAAAAGACTTCCTTAAGAGAATATAAAGATAAAGAAGGCAACAAAGAGGAAGATCTTGGTTGAGTTAGACTACCACAATGAGATAAAGAGGAAAGAAGACCTAAAGAGAAAGGGGTTGGATGTTGAAGAGGACATGAGTGAGATAGATAAAAGGTTAGAGAGGATAAATATCTTGGTAGAGCTCATGAAAGAAGAGGAAATCTAATGGTATGGTTGGGTAATGAACAAGAAGAGATTTGATTAACCTATAAGTCTACTCATGGAGAGAAGAAGGAAGATTGTCATGAGAGATAATGAAAAGCAAAATAAGTTTCTATGTAGGCAACTCAAGGAGGAGATAAACAAGTTCATGAGGGGAGAACAAGCTAGTCGACAAAAGGAAGGTGAGTAGCACTTTGAGGGGAATAAGATAGTCATGAAATACAATCAACCTAAGAAGGAGAAGGTGGAGGAAAGTAAGCCTCAATATTTTAAAATTAATAATTTTTTGTCATGTGTGTATGCAAGTACAAAGGTGAAGAAAGAAAAGGCCCATGTTGAGGACATAAAGCTTGAAAATATGAAGGATAGCAAGCATGAAAAACATGATTATGATGATGGAGTTTATTGGACAACCATGTATATAGGATGACTCATGGAACTAATAAAAGAATAAATATTGAATCAAGAGGATGGAGACAAGAGGTATATAGGATAAGCTTTAGAAGTTATATTGCATGAAACAATAAAAGAGGTATAAGATCAAAGTTTAATTTTTGATGTTATAGTGAATGTTGATAAGAGTATTCTAATATTTTATGAAAAATATTTCTTGAAAGAGGTAGAGCAGGTTAAACAAGAGATTATAGGTGATGATGAGTTTTTAGGTGAGCAACAAAAACAACCATTTATCTATAAGAGTTGGGATAAATTACAAGAAGATATGGAATATTTGGATCATGCCATAAATTATGGATAAAGGGACAAATTCTGCCCTAGAAAAATAGGTGGAGAGATGATTAATGTGCATGAGTCAATAGGGGCTCAAGAGAAAGACATATTAATGGGTATGCAAGATAATTTACAAAATGAGGGAGTGTCTAGCTTGACATAAGATGGAGATGAAGTCCAAGTTCAAGATAAGGTAAAAGATATGAAAGAGTACAATGAGGAAGATGAGTTGATGTGGAGAATATTGATTCGATAAGTTGAAGATAACCTATTAGAGTTCCTAAGACAACATGAGAAGCAGGGGCAAACTATCATAAATGATCTAGAGGTAGAATTTCAAGATGAAGAAAATAAAATTTCAAGGACAAAGATCATGATTCCCCTAATAATACTTTAAGGAGAGGAAGTTGTAGGTTATACAAGGGCATCAAATTATAATCAAGTCATGAAATTCAGCCAAGAAGATAGAAAAGCATTTGTACAAGGTAAACAAAATCAAGTTTCAAGTTGGGTAAGCTAAGTATAGAGTCCTATGAATTGATAGAGAAACCAATATGGGTAGCTAATTATGCAAATAAAGATCAGAGAGGACAAGGTAAGGAACTAAATAATATGAGAGAGAAGCCTATATAGGTTTCGAAGAAGAGTACCAAAGTAAGAGAAGGTGGAAATGACCATGAGGTTATTAAATAGACTATCAAGTATCATGAATGTGATTTAACATATACTAAGCACGATGGTGAAGGTATGAATATTCAAAAGAGCGACTCATTCCATGATCACATAGAGAAGAAAATAAATAAGCTACAAGATCTCATTCTAGATCCAAGGAAAGATGAAGACAAACATGATCCTCACAAAGGAGTTGATTAGAGGAAGACTGCAAGTTGGGAGGAGGATGAGATCAGTCCAAAGTTGATCCAATGAAGGAATAAAAACAAGTTAGTATGGAGAGAGAAAGAGAGGGAAGTTTTAGCCCAAGAATAAATCCAAGTAGCTATTGTCATGGTTTTTGAAAATGGGTAAAAATTAATGGAAATTCATTTTTTGCTAAATGGCTAAAAAAATTTGAGCCGAGCTCGAAACTACCAAAAATTTTAAAAATTCAATATTTTTAATTAATTAATTAAAAATTTATAGATAAATTGATTTTTACCCCAAATTTTTTTAAAATGCATTTGATCCTCCCATGCAAAAAGCCATTAGCTTTCCCTATAATTTGTAAAAAGCATTTAGCTTTTAATGAGTTGTGTAAACACACATTACTTTTTATAAGTTGTGAAAATTGTAAAAACTTTTTAAGATTCTGTGCAAATTATAAATTTGTTTTCCATCTTCATGCAATTTGTAAATTGTTTTTAGTCTTCGTGCAATTTACAAATTTGTTCTCAGTCTCTGTACAATTTGTAATTTTGTTTTCAGTTCCTATGCAATTTGAAAAAATAAATTAGTGCCCATGCAATTTATAAAAACTTTTTCAGCTTTCATGTAATTTACCAAAAAAAATATATTTCATGTAATTTGAAAAAAAAAAATTAATCTTCCATGCAATTTTCAAAAACTTTTCAGCTTCCATGCAATTTTTAAAAAGTTTTCTTCTTCTTGCAGTTTGCAAAAACAAAATTGGTTTCTGTGCAATTTGTAAAATCAATTTAAAACTATGTAAATTGCAAATTTTTTTTTTATTTTTTCATTTCCTTGCAATTCCAAATTCTATTTTCAAAAGTCATGAAAATGCAAATCATGCTTCCCCAAATCACGCAAATACAAATTATATTTCAAAGATCCGTATAAATGCAAACTTCCATGTTGCAATTGCATTTTTCAATAGTTTAAATTACCATTGTAAATTAAAATATTTTCAATTTGCATGCTCAACTCTGGTAATTTTATAAAATTGAAAATTGAATTTCCATTTGTGTTTTAGCTGTCATCCACCAGAATAAATATATTCACGATTATGGAAGGAAAGCAAGTGAATGGAAAATAAGTTATTTTAATTTCTTTTTTAGCCAGAAAAAAGCCATGCAAGAGCACCCAAGAAAAAGAGAAATATCTAAATAAGCATTTATTTTTTTTAACAAATAAGAAGTCATACAAGCGCATTTAGTGAAAAAGGAATGAAAAGGGAAATTTGAAGACTAGAAATGAGCATTTTTATTTTGTCTTGTATATTTGAAATGCTCCAAAGAGGAAAATGTGCCTAGTCCAAGTGGAAGATAAAGATTTAAATTTTCAATACTGCATTTTCAAATTATTTTTCCCAGCTAATGGCTAAGAAAATTGAATTAATTTTATTAAAATATTTGTTCAAACGAGGGCAAGACACGTGAATATTATGTTGAGCTCGAGAGATACTACCTCTACATGTCATCTACATGTTTTTGGGCATCTAGGTGTTATCTTGAAGCAATATAGAATGGATGATGATATTAATATCTCATCCATGTAATCAAAATCTATAAAAATGAAATAAAACAAAGATCACTTTGGGTGGACATCTCACACATTGAAAGTGAAGGTGAATAGGCTCTATCAAATGTTTTTGGTCCTTTCATAAAAATGTTGAATCTTATTTTGCAATTTCTAGTTGTAAATTATGTAAGTGTACACTTGAAAATGTAAGTTTTGCAAATACATCATGCCATCTTTTAAAATTGTAATTTCACTTTTTCACGTGGTGCAATTACACAAATGCACTTTTACACCACTTAAGTGGTGCATTTTTGTAAACTCATTTTTGGAGCTTTTAAAATGCAGAAAAAGTGGTTATGCACTGTAATCACCTCCCCATGCTATAAATATGAGTGTAAGGCTCATTATAAAGATACTTTTTGGTAATGAAAATCTACATAAACTTTTGAAGGATGAGATTGTATTTTTGACTCAATAAAGATTAAAACAGGGAGATTTTGTAGACTTTGTGTTTAGGATTTATTCATGAGTTATAACTTTATGTATGATTCATCTATCTTTGTATCTTTACTTTCAAATTGTTTTCATAATCACTACCAAATTGTCAAAAAATGGGAATTTCACATTAAGTATTTATTTTAGAATCTTCTTGTGTTATTTTTATGAATGTGAAATCTCAGTGGGATTTAAGCAATATTTTAATTGTCTTTTATGGGTAAATATGGGATGGTTGTCTTTGATCTGCTATCAGTATTAGAAAATTATCTCAATGTATGTTTTGCACTCCTAAGAGTGTAATTATGTCTTTAACACCCATTTAATGAGAGATATTTCCATGCACATGGTGTTTTCCCCTTTTTGGATTATTCTATTAAGTTTATGCATTTAACTACCTAGAGTTGTCTTTCATTTTTTCCAAGGTTATCATGGTAGTTTTTGTGTTTAACTGACCATAATAACCTTGTTCTCCCTTATTATTTTTATTTCTTTATTCTTCCCTTTTTTATATTATTCCCTTCTTTCTCATTTATTTTTTATCTCCTTTATGTACTTTTAGGTTAAAAGTATGAAACCCCTAATAGAAATTTTTGCTATAAATAAATATGAATAATTTTTCTCTTGCTTTTCCATTTTTAGATTTCAATAAAGTTAGCTATGTGTGCTAATAAGATAGGGCATTTGTCTTATGTTGATGACTAAAACAAGTACTTAGTTCTCACATTACTGACTCAAAGTCACCAATTTATCCTCCTGATAAATTTTTGAGCCAATAGTTTTTGGTGACTCCATTGGAGATCGAGTTGCTTTTCGTACATGATTTTTATACATTTCAAGGAACCTCCCCTAGAATGGAGGTTGGTGACTCCATTGGTAACAAGTACCTAGTGCATGAATTTTTCTTATTGTAGTAATGACATTAGTCCATCCCAACCCTAATGATCCCCATGTCCTATGGGGAAATTTTTTTTGGCCATTGGCTTTGGTGCAATACAATGAATTCCCATTAGGCTCAAGGAAAATATTTCCAAAGTTATCTATAGAAAATGGTCAAGATGTAGATAAACATATCTAGGATTTCATAGTGTCATGTAACATCTTGGGAATTATGTATGAGAATGTTGATGTGAGAATTGTCATTAAAATTTTCATTAGACTTGCTATTGAGTGGTTTTGGCACTTAGAAGATGGAGTTGTTATGGATTGGAACTATTTTAAGAATAGGTTCTTGGTTAGATTTAAATCAACTTTTAATGTGTGTGCACTTTTTTTGACTTCTTCTAATTTCAAAAGTGAGATGATGAGTTGATGAGAGAGTTCATAGCATGTTTTAACAAAAAAATTAGACTAATCCCTCACGCAAATCAACTAAGTTTTAACAATAAACTTTGCATTTCCATTGGTTCTCATCACCTAGATATCAAGTTCATCTTGATGAGGAATAAAGTAAATGACCTAGTGGCTACATAATGAGATTCCATAGAGATTGAAGATGATTTGATCATGTCTAAAATGTTGAAGAAAGAGGTTTAAAAAGGTGATACAATTGTTTCAAATGATGATGAAGAAACAATGAAACCTTATATAATCAAGAGTCTATAATATTAAAAAAAGAAACTTTGAAGGCAAGTTCTTGATCAAACATGTCAAAACTCTAATAAAGAAAAAGAGAAAGTGATACCTATCATATATGATTGTTTATTTTTACAATTGTTGAATAAGGTGAATAGTTAGAAGAACTAATGATTGATCAAAGAGTAGATGAAGAATTTCACTTCTCGCTTGGAGAAAAAGAAAAAGATTTGCCTATTTCACCAAATTGCTTAAACCCCATGGTCTTAGAAGAAAATGGGTTATCTAAAATTTTTTTGATAAAACCACAAATAAAAAGGAGTAATAATGCAACATGTGATGTTATGCTTTTTGAAGGAGAAGATAGTGTAGGACATATTTTCAACAAAGCGGATGATCCCTTCTCTAATAGAATAAAAGACTCAATAGTAAAAAATGAAGATTCCTCAGGTATTTAACTTTCAAGTTCTACCATATAATAATTATCCATAAGATCTAATTCCAAATCAATTAATCATATAAAAATTGAAAATAATAATCATGCCATGGTTAAGGTCAAAGAAGACATCAATGCAAAACAAAATGAATGGTGCCCAATAATCATTACAATCAAAATGAAAATTATTAAGGCAGAGGAAATTGATGAAAATGTTGATGATGACTCATCTAATGATGAATTCATTTCTAACATGGGAAGTGATTCAGAAAAGAATATCAACACCTCCTTCATTTCTCAAGATAATCATATTATGGTTCCAACACATATACGTGACACACTTCTCTCCAATTCAGATATTATATTTGTTATAGATACATTTGAAGGCATTCAACAAGACATCAAAAAAGTTCAGTATTACTTAGAATATCAAAGAATTAATAATGATTTAATTTCAAAATAGAAAAACATTGTTGATTTTTTCATTCCTTATCATCTTTGTGTGAATGATAACTATAAGTTCATCTTCCCACCTATTTTGTCTCTATTGATAAATGTGTTCATAGTTCATAATTCAAATTCATTATTTCAAAATAGTAGGTACTTCTCCCAGTTGGTGCATGGTTTTATATCATCTTCTCATTTTCATCAGTTCCCTGTAAATAGTTTTGATTTCCCAATTTTGTCTTGTTTCCTTTTCTCATTTCTATTTTGGTGTGTGTGTGGTTTTTCAATAAATGCAATAGTCTATTTATTGCCCCTTCTTTGCCATGTTTTAGTCTTTCTGCCTACACATATTTGTAGTAGTGATCTCTACCTGGAAAATATCATAGGCAATCACATGATTTACTAAGATGATAGAATGGATAAGTTTTTCATGAATCTTTTTAGTAAACAGGTGGTCAATGTATAAATTTTTAAAATAGGGGATCTGGCTTGGTATCACATGTTCATTTCTCATATGATTGAGATGGACAAACTAGTTTTCAGTTGGTCAAATCAGGATATGCAAATGTGAGATATAGAAGTTTTTAGAATAGGAATGGTAAATTGTTTGTAGAATGGAACGTCAACTCCTTAACCCAATATCCAAGGCTCAAGTCACATATTTTGAGATATGCTTATTTTATAAACTTTAAAATGTTGAAATTGCAAAGTTAGGGAACAATTTTTTTTAGTGTTGAAATATAAATTTGTTAAATTTTGTAAGGCAAGCCACAAGATTCATTACTTTTGAGTATATGAAAGAAAGACACCTCTTTATTTGCATTTTAGTCTGTGTAAAAACACATAACTAAAATGTCCTCATATACACTATCTTTTGACATGTGATAGTTCCTTGATGGCTTGAGGATCCATCCCTTTTTATTTGAATATCAGATATTTTTCAAATCTATCAAAGTTTTTGCTGAAGACTCCATTGCCCAATAGATAAAATGTCAGCCTGTGAAACCAAAAAATCTAAGTTTTTTTCATTCCTTGCAATTTGAAATCCCAGTTAGAGCCAGTTGTTGTCACAATTTTTTAAAATGGGTAAAACCAGTGAAAATTCATTTTTTTCTAAATGGTTGATTTTTTTTAACTGAGCCTAAAACTACCAAAATTTTACAAAATTCAAAAATTTTAAATAATTAATTAGAAATTTATAGCCAAATTAATTTTTACCTTGAATTGTTTTAAAATACATTTGATCCTCCCATGCAAAAATCTATTAGCATTCCCATAATTTGCAAAAATCGTTTAGATTTTCATGAGTTGTGTAAACACATGTTGCTTTTTCATAAGTTGTGAAAATTGTAAAAACCTTTTAAAATTCTATGCAAACTATAAATTTGTTTTTGGTCTCTGTGCAATTTGTAATTTTTTTCTAGTCTCTGTGTAATTTGTAAATTTGTTTTCGATCTCTATATAATTTGAAATTTTATTTTTAGTTCTTATGCAATTTACAAAAATGTTTTTAGTGTTAGTGCAATTTGCAAAATATTTTTTAGCTTTTGTGCAATTTACAAAAAATATTTTCAGCTTCTATGCAATTTCCAATTTTTTTTCAATTTTTGTGCAATTTGAAAAATTCATGTAAATTACAAAATCTTTTTGATTTTTCCCTTTTCATGCAATTTTAAATTATATATTTACAAGTCATGTAAATGCAAATCATGCTTCCCCAAATAATGCAAATGCAAATGATATTTCAAAGAGCTGTGTAAATACAAACTTTCATGTTGTAATTGCATTTTCCAACAATACAAATTGATGTTGCAAATTAAAATCTTTTCAACCTACATGCTCAGCTCTATCAATTTTATCAAATTAAAAATTGAATTTTCATTTGTGTTTTAGTCATCATCTACTAGAATAAATTTATTCAAGATTACGGAAGGGAAGCAAGTGAATGGAAAAGAAGTTATTTTAATTTTTTTTTTAGCCAAAAAAATCTATACAAAAGTGCCCAAGAAAAAGAGAGAAATTTATAAATTATATATATATATATATAATAATTTGTACAAGTGTATTCAGTGAAAGAGGAATGAAAAGGGAAATTTGAAGACCAAAAATGAGCATTTTTGTTTTGTCTTGTATTTGCGAAATGCTCCAAAGAGGAAAATGTGCCCAACTCAAGTGGAAGATAAAGATTTAAATTTTCAACAATGCATTTTCAAATTATTTCTCCCAACTGATAGCTAAGCAAATTGAATCAATTTTATTAAGATAGTTGGTCAAATAGGGACAAGACACATGAATACAATGTTGAGTTTGAGAAATATTGCCTCTACATACCATTTGCATGTTCTTGGGTATCTAGGTGTTATACAGTCCGAAAGTAATATAGAATGGATTATGATATTAATATCTCATCCATGAAATAATAATCTATAAAAATTAAAGACAATGAAGATCACTTTGGGTGGACATTCTCACACATAGAATGTGAAGGTGAATAGGCTCTATCAAATGTTTCTAATCTTTTCATAAAAATGTTGAAACTTATTTTGCAATTTTTAGTTGTAAATTATGTAAGTACAAAATTGAAAATGTAAGTTCTAAAAATGCATCGTGCCAAATTTGTAAATTGTAATTTTGATTTTTCACATGGTGTAATTACACAAATACACTTTTACCCCATTTAGGTGATGCATTTTTGTAAACTCATTTTTGCAGCTTCTAAAATATAGAAAAGGTGGTTACACATCGTAACCACCTCCCCATTCTATAAATATGAGTGTAAATATCATTTTAAAGAGACTTTTTAGTAGTGAAACTATGCAAAAAAAATTGAAGGATGAAATTATATTTTTGACTCAATAAAGATTAGAATAAGGAGATTTTACAGACTTTGTGTTTATAATTTTTTTGTGAGTTATAACTTTACATATGATTCATCTGTCTCTGTATCCTTAATTTCAAATTATTTTCATAATCACTACTAAATTTTCAAAAAATAGGAATTTCACATTAAGTATTTCTTTTAGAATTTTCTTGTGTTATTTTTATGAATGTGAAATCTCAATAGGGTTTTAAAAATATTTTAATTGTCTATTATGGGTAAATATGGGATGTTTGTCTTTGATCTACTATCAATATTAAAAAATTATCTCCGTGTATATTTTCCACTCCTAAGGGTGTAATTATGTCTTTACCACCCATTGAATGAGAGAGATTTCCATGCACATGGTATTTTCCCCTTCTTGGACTATTCTGGTAAGTTTCTGCATTTAGCTATCCAGAGTTATTTTTCATTTTTTCCAAGGTTATCATGGTATTTTTGTGTTTAAATTAATATAATAACCTTTTTCTCCCTTATTTATTTTAGTTTTTAATTCTTCCCATTTTTCCATTATTCCCTTATTTTCCCTCATTTCCTTTCTATCTCCTTTATGTACTTTCAAGTTAAAAGTATGAAACCCCTAATAGAAAATATTTCTATTGTAAATAAATGTGAATAAATTTTCCCTCGATTTTCCCTTTTGGATTTCAATAAAGGTAGCTCTATCTGCTAATAAGAGATAGACTTTGTCTTTTATTGATGACTAACACAAGTACTCAGTTCCCACACTACTGACTCAAAGTCACCAATTTGTCCTCTTGATAATTTTTTAAGCTAACAATAACATACCTAGAGATAAAGAGAAAAGGCTTATGAAAGTAGAGCTCCAAGTAAGTGAGCAAGAGATAAATAAAATGAATCAAGATCAAAGTGAGAAGTTGACCTACTCAATGGGTAATGTTACAACTAAGTTAGTTGTTTCTATGCATGATAATACTAAGATAATAATTTTCCTAGAAGTGTGGTGATATGTTAAATATAAATTGGTCAATGAGATGCCATTCCAAGATGAGCAAGGTTATATGAAGACTCACCATGATAATTTGGAATGTCATAAAAAGGAATTAAAGGAGGATATATTTGAGCATATTACAAGGGAGAAGAGGCATGAGAATCCATTAGAGCATGAAGACCAAGAAGAGAGCATTGTTGAGAAGTAGGACCAACAAAGAGTGTATAAACCAAGCATGGCAAATGAATAAGAAAGATATGGAGTAGGATCAAGTGTAAAGAATGATAACTATAAATTTGAGGAAAATTATGATGAATATTGTTGTCCCCCAAAAGTAGCAGTCATTTTTGGGACAACATTTGAACTATTTTGGTCCTACAGACCAAAATTGTATCTTCCATTTCCAAAATTTGTCCTAGACATTCAAATTCCTCATTTTCCAAGCTTCTCAAAAAATCTACGAACTCTGCAGGCTTGAATCTACAGACTCTGTAGGCTTGAATCTACAGACTCAGTAGGAAGAAAAATCTACGGACTGTGCAGGCAGGTTCATTTATACGGGTTCAAAGGCTTCTACAGATGGTTTCAGTCAAAAGAATTGGCTTTCAACACTTGGTCATTTTGCAAAATTAGTTCAAAGCTTCAATTCAATCACTTCAATTGGTTCATCGACTTCAAGACATTTGGCCAAATCAAGGTGGCTTGAACCATTGAACCATTGAACCACTTTGGTTCAAAGGTTCAACGGGTTCAAGGTTTGATGGTAGGTTCAACCAAAGGAATAGTTCAAATGGTTCAGTTCAACTAAGTGGTTCAATGCTTTATTTTTACTCAGTTGGTTCATTCGTTCAGTTCATCCTTTGGTTCAACGTCTACAGGTTCAACAACAAATTCAAAGACATTTTTTCAAAGCTTTGTTTGAACCATTGAAGCAAAACTTGGTTCAACGTCTTGGTTTAATGAACAGGTTCAATAACAGGTTCATTCACTTGGTTCATTCGATTGAACCGTCGGCTTGAACCATTTTGGTTCAAAGCCTTGGTTCAACTGATTGGTTCAATGTCAAAGTTCATCCAATGGTTCATCTCCAAAGTTCAAAGGGGTGGTTCAATGCAAAAGGAAACTTTTCAAAGGACAAGTGCCCTTGCGAAGGACACTTAATCAATAAAAGCACCCTTTAGAAGGGTCATTTTTCAAGGAAGCTGAAAGGTAATTCTTTCGGATTTGTGTAAGGCATTTGGAAATTAGCTAACACTTAATTCTTTCAGACTTTTATCTGAAGGAATTCCTTCAGACAAAAAGTTTGAAAGAATTCTAATTGGATGCGGGCTGAAAAGATCCAAAGACGAAGTCAAAGACTTGGTGGAACAAATTTCCGCAGACTTTTGTTCGTGAGAATTTTCCCCAGACATTTTGTCCACAGGAATTTTACCTGGGCAAATTGTCTGGGAGAATTTTTTGTGGGACAAATGTCTATGGAAATTACCTGGGGGAGAAAACACCCAGGAATTTGCCCAAAAGAAGCCTCAAATAGAAATCTCGGGGATTTGTTCATGGGAACTGCCAAAGCAAAGGGTTGTCGAAGGACCCCGAAGGGCAGGTGCCCTTGCGGGGGACTCTTGGCAGCCAAAGTAAAGGGCTTTTCTGACTCAACACAGATCATTTCTTAAGCCCTGAAAGGGCAAGTCCAATCCAAAAAAGTACCAAGCAGAAAGCCGAAAGCCAAAAGAGGACCAAGGGGTGACACGCTCGAAGACATCAAATTCAACACAGTCGACTAACCATTGGAAATATAGTGATGGGTGCACGAACATCAAATTGAAGACAATGAAATAGTCGTTGATCCTTTGAATTCACAGACCCGAATGCATTCCCAAAATTCAAGACCAAAACCAGCTAAAAGCAAGGAAAGGCATAACAACGAATGAATACAAGACCCGATTCAATTAACCAAAAAAGGAGGAATGATGAATACAAGATCAGATCACCAGGTGGACATTGAAAGTTGTAATATTTCAATTGCGTGGCTTGTTTATCTACATTAAGAAGATCAAATGGGTAAAATGCCCCAAAGTTCCAGCCTATTTTCCTAATAATTCCCAATGCATCATGAGGTATTACTGTTCCTGAGTCCTTCTTGAAGTGGCTATATAAGGGACTTTATTTCATTGTAAATGGATATTTTTTTGACAATCTGAACGAAACTCTGCCCAAATTGAGAGGCATCATTGAGACTTTGTGCTCAGTCTGTTAATCATATTTTGTTACTGGAATAAGAAAGCAAGGAACTTTTTTAGACTTTGTGCTATGATATCTTTGTTGTTAAGGAAGATGTTCTTATGTCTTTTTCCTTGATATATTTTATGTTTCATTAATTTAACAAGCAGGATTAGTAAAATTAGTCAGGAAGGTGTCCTAAAGAATCAATTGTGGAGAGACTTTGTGCCCCCATAGCTACCTTCAGTGTGTTTTCTTTTCATTACTGTGTAAAGGACTTTGAGAAGACTTTGTGCCCTCATTGTCATTCATATATTACTCTTGAGAATTTTAGGTAGAGACTTTGTGCTGTATCTCGATTTGCTGGTTACTACGCCCTCAGTTACATTCTACTTTTATTTCTAGGAGTATTCTTGTGGCTGGCTGAATAGTTCTTCTGAAAGAAGAGGAGTGTTGTCTGTCATTTCCCTTGAGTTTTTTCTTTGTTTTGCACACATCATCTCTAAAGAAAGAGAGATGGATGTCTTGTCCTACCTTTGAGTATTATTTTTTGTTTATACATATATATAGCATATCCACAGGGAACCTCCCCTTGATGAGAGGAGAGAGCAGTCTCCTTCTGATGTGATAAACTTACACATTTGGACGACTAATCTTCCTACTTTGGCTGATCAGACCTCTTTTGTTTACTAGTACGCTGATAGACAAAATGTTCAACCAACAAATATAAATTAGATATGGATGAGATATAATATTAAGATGTCAAGGAGTTGCAATAGGTTAGGTACTTCATAAGAATATAAGTTGAGTTGGCAAAGAGATAAGACAAGGCAATAAGACAAAGACAAAAGAGTCAAATGAGGAGAAATGACAAGGATAAGAAGATAATAAACAAGAAGATCTCAAAATGTCCTAAGAGGAATAATTGAAAAGTAATGAATAAGTTTAACAAATCATATTTGATCAGGAGCTCAAATTTTCACACTTAGGGAGTATGATGTAGAGCATCACAAGGAATAAAGAATGTAAATGCAATTAAGAGTATAATGATAGTAACTTTTGGTTTTATTTGGGTTTGAGGGGTCTTATATGGTCCCATAGTATTTTTTTGAGTCATTATGAATCTTATATGCGTGTGTTATTTACTTTTATAGAGTTTCCTACCAAAAATCAACATTTAAAATTTTGAATTTTGAATTAGGCTTTGAAGTAATGTTGTGGGTTATGTGATAAATTTAAATGTTCATGAATGTTTGTAATAGTTAATTTAAATTACTAATATTTGTGTGAGGGTGTCTCTACCTAAAATTAATGGTTATTATAAATATAATCAAGAAAGTGTAACTGCCATTCAATGTGAAGTTCGCATAAAGAAGAAGTTTTCTTTGCATGTTGGCATAATAAGAGGTTGATAATTTCATGTATAAGGTTACAGTTAGTATTATAAGGTTATTAGTAATATTAATTATAAGTATAAATATATTATGAGATTAAATAAAGAGAATAAAATATGAACATTTGACAAGAAGTCTGCCTGCCTCATAATTATGTGCATGAATATTGTATATAAATGATATTGGTGAATGAAAAGAATGTCTTAAGAGTAGTACTGAGAACTTATAGAGGTGTTTTTGGATGTACTTAATATTTTATTATGTTTTCTTCAAAATATAATTTTTTATTCATTCTACTCTATAGGTCCAAGTTGCAACACACAGGGTTTTGAAGATATGGTTTATGTTACAACCAAGAAAGAAGGGAGCAGAGTTATCGTATTGTGTTTCATGGATGGAATTGTGTTAATAAGTATTGAATATATATTATGTTTGGGTTATTATTAATAATTTTTTAGATAAAAATTCCATTAAAACCTTTCATTATAGTGCACACAACCCATTGAGAAACAATTATGTGTTAATGCACAGTCAATAAGGGCAAGTAAGTAGTGTAACTTTAATGGTTGTTTAGGAGGTTATTGAAAATTTGGGGTTTTAAAAATAGTGTATAATTTTATGATATATAAAAATCCGTTTTTATTCTTAGACTTCCATTATAAAGTCAAGAGTTAAATAACTTTCATATACAGTCATGTTCTTCACATAGAATTCTACAAATTAGAGTTTAAGAACCCTTTCATGATTATTCAAGATAAAAGAATGCTTGGATAAGTTAAATTTAATTTTTGAATAAATTTTATAGGTATTTATATCATTTTAAGTGCCTTATAAATCAAATTATATCATTTGGTAAGCTCTCAGCCTTACACAGGTCTGTCTAAACCTAGGCTAGGGTTTCAAACTTGAAAAGTGAATAACTTGAGTTGCCACCCCTAAAATTTCATGAAACTTAGTAATCCAATGTGGTTTTATGTGCATGAGAATTACATTGTTAAATATTTATGGTATATATTTTTCCAATGTAAATGATAATTTTGGTGCTTTTGGATCAGTATAGTATGATATAGTATGGTTTCCTGAACTATGTGTTTGACTAGGCCTAAAAGAGACTTAATTGTGAAAGAGGTGAGTTGAGTTAGTATGGTTAAATTGAGATTTGGATCATGAAAATTTGTTTAGAGTTGTAATAGGATAAAGGTTACATTAAATTTCCTTTATTTTGAATAGAAGCTTTATATTTTGGTCAAACATGTTAGGTTTGCATGAAAATAGGGTTATAAGGAGCTAGGAAGGAAAGAAGGAAAGAGTAGTTATTTGAGAGTGAAACCTCAGAGATTGAACCTTATGATAATATGTGTAATGGAGATGGAAATGGTTATTTTTATGTAAATATGATCCTAGGATGAACTCAATAAACTTGGAAGCATGTATTAAGTTGTTAAGCCTATGAACCTATCTCAATAATGAACAAGCTTGAGAAAATAATAAAGGATGGAATCTTGGTATTTGTTTATGAAATGATGATGTTAGTGATTAAGGAGAGAGATCATAGAGGTATATTAGAAGTGATGTTTATTCAAGGGAGAGAATAAAACTAGGTATGCAATAAGAAGGCTTAGGAGCCTAGCAAGAACAAGAAGGATCAAGGTGTTAAGATTTTAGTAAAGTACCTACAAAATCAATCAAACTAGAGGATAGATAAATGTTTAAGGAAAGAATTAGATCCATGAATATGAATATGGAGGTTTTTGGTATCAAGCTCTACATCAACATTATATTGCCTATCCACGGCCACGTAATCACTTCTAATGTAATTTTCACATTGACACATGTTATGGATTATTCAGATCTCTCTCCTTTATTTTATTTTTGACACCTTGGTTACCACTAGTTTATATTATTTTTAATTTAAAAATTATGAAATATAAAAAAATTCAAATATTTTAAAAATAAAAAAATATTCTAAAAATCCAAAATCAAGACCTGAGCATGATTAGACATTTAGTTTACATCATTGTCATGTGTTATTTATCTCATAATTAGTAGATAGAATACTTATGTTGATATCACACATGACTTTCACTGGTATTCATGAGTGTTATGCAAAATCTACAAATTTCACATGGATGAAGGTGTTGGACTTCCCTTTATCTAGTAGCCTTGCTAAACTAGGGGCATCTTATCCACTCGTTACACTATTTAAGGGTGTTATCATTCTAACTCTTATACTATAGAGATCTATACCATTTATAGATTTTTTTTAACACCTTTATCTTACATTGCATACATGTATATGTTATTTGATAAGATATGATCAAATTACATATGCATGGTTTAGACTACATTTATAGTTTTATGTTTCATTAATGTTATTATTTGTACATATTAGATTAGATATTTATTATCTGTTGTGTGTGGATCTTTGTCCTTATGTACGAAATTGTTTGAATATATGTATGAGATATTGTTTGGTATGTGTGACATTTAATCATATCCATTGCTATTAGCCCTTTTCCCTTCATTGTGTGTGAAATTTTAGCATGCCCAATTTTTATGAGATTATTCATGTCCTTTATGTACAACACTTAGCCTTGTATGTCCAATTTATACTTTGTGATATTTGAACATGTCCCTTGTATGTGGCCCTAGGCCTTATTTTTTAACATATGTTTGTTGTGTTTTTTTTTTTTGTTGACCTTGTTAATTTTGTTGAGTGACATGATGCATATCATGCACTAACTAATGCATAGGATAATAACTCTACATTAAATTACTATGAGCTTCATTAATACATTCCATAGGCCTTCCCTCATGTGTTACATCTAACATTAAAATGATGAATATATTAATATGCTTACATAATTTTCACATATGTTACATTATTCAATGATTACATATCACTACACATGTTATAGTTAATGTTTATTTTGAGATGAATGAATTTCATGATCAATTCCATCACCTCAAAAGGTGGGGTATTTTAGTGGGATTTCTATACATCAAAAATAGGAAATCCTATTCTTCCTAATTCAAATTGTAATCATTTGAATAAGTCCTTAGCCAAGTCTAAATTTTATTTATTATAGCCAAAGTAAATAATAATCAAGTATTCAAGCCATCCCTAGATGTATTCATATAATCAAAGGAGCACACATGTAAAAATCACTCTAAGTGGGAGAACTACATGAGCTTGATTTTCCTTCTTAGAGTATTAGATGCATAGGTATAATTAATTCATCATGGGGTTGATTTGGGTCAAATCAACCTAATTACACTCCACATTTTTTTATTTTTAGGTTTTAAATCATTGTAAACCCTATCAGGGTTTAAACATTTGAGAAGATATTTGTAGGTCTTCCACACACTTCTAAAAATAAAAAATATACATACATACCTAATTCAAGCTATCATAGATGATCATGACTGAGTTTTCATTTTTTTAGTTAGGGTTAAGATCAACTAATTAGGTAATAAGTAACAATCATTCCTGATCCAAAATGGATAGTTATGACCTTCTACATCTTCAGTCACAAATTTTAGGCACTTTTAGATTCTATTATTTTTTCTCTATTTCATTCATATGTCAATCAACATAGTTAGATCTAAGGCATAAATAGTTAAGTTTGTATTTTCTATTAATATTTAGCATTCTTACAATTATTTGTACTTTATCAAATGTAGTCTTTTACGTTCATTTCATTTATCAAAAGTTCATTTCCAACATTATGACTTATTCCATTAAATGTATCTTGATTAATATTAATCATTATATTAATTCAAAATTTGATAAAATAATATGAAAATAATATTACATAGATTTATTTCAAAGCATAAGCTATACGATATACTTAGATCTCAAGATACAACATTCAATTTTATATATATAATAATGGAGTCTCTCAGACTTCTATTCATGCACTCAGGGTTCAACAATCGTTCTTCCTCGTGATCTTTCTCTTTAATTTTTTTATAATCTACTCCTAGGCAAAGAGTGTTGCATATTATAAATCTTGCATACCTTAATATAGGATCCTATCAAGTGCCCCCTATTAAGAAGGATTAATGCAAGATCATGCAATCCAACACATGTACCCAAGGGTAACTTCCTTCCCACACAAACATGGATGAGAATCATGTGTCCTTAGAATTTATCTCCAATAATATTAATGTCAAATATCCATTGCAATAAATTTGGATTCAAATTATTCTAAGTTATGATAGTTTCATTCTATGTTAAGTTCCCTTGTGCTCTCCTTTTCTATTTTTCCCATTGATATCTATCCATGAATTTACTCTATGATGAAAGTGGTCACTTTTAGATTGCTCCTTGCATGTGAAATCTTTGCACACTTGTGCATGCCTTGTATACCTCTTGCATTCCTTGTGCAAACTAAAAATGTCTAGCTTCTACACCTGAAATATGACTGGTGCTCACACTATGTGCCCTAAGATGAATTTTCAAAATAATACTTAGGTGATGTAGTATTTATATTTACCTAGGATGCTTTTTAATCAATCATTTATCATTATTATTTTTTGGTGAACCCACACCATGTTCCACCTCCTAGGGTTATATCTACCCCACATTGTGCTAGATCTCAATTATACCAATTTGTAATGGTTAATTGCATCAATTTCTCACAGAGATAAAAGTAATAGCTTCATTTTTATTGATTTTAGTAATCCCAAAGTCCTATGTTAATTTTAAAAAATTATTCAACCCCTAATGTTCCTGCATATATGTTATCTCTTTAGGTTTGATTTTAAATTTTTTATTTATATCTTCTAACTCTATAAATGTTATTTATTTTCAAAATTATTTGTAAGATAGTGATTATAATTATTATGATAGTAAGGAGGAAATATATGGTCACTAATTCATAAATATTAGTGAAAATTTTATAAATCTCACACAAATTAATCAAGAAAAGTATGGGATTATTTTTTATATTGAAAAAACAATTATTTATCCTCAATTAGTTGATTTCTTCATAAAGTATGAGAAACACTTAACATAAATTATGGGAGATAGTATTGATTTATATTCATGTTATTATGTCCAAAGGTCAATATTTTTAATATTAATGGGTCTCAAGGTTGTTATTATTATAATGAAAATGAAGAAAATTATTATGATCATGAGGCTTATTTGCATGCTCAGTATAGCGCTAAGATTCATTATGTGGCTTATGAGGTTGATACTGTATATGTGAGTGCTGGAAACAATATTAATGTTAATCCAAATGTATCTCATGCTCCTCAATTTAGAAAACACCTTTAAATAAACCTTGATCAAATTTTTGAATTGATAAATGACATAAAATTATCTCAAAATATCTCTTCCCATGTAATAATCTCTAAATTTATTCTACTTTGAATGTTTTTTCTATTATAATACTTCTAATGCTTCTCAACATGCTTGTATGGTTCCTTTTAAAAACATTATTATGATTCCTTGTCATCTTAATTTTATTATTCCTTCTCAACATGTTTCTATGATTCCTTCTTAACATGTTTCTCAATATGCTTAGTGTATTAATATTCCTTCTATTTCTCAAAAAAGTCTTATTTATAATATTTATCTATCTTATAGAAAAAAATTTAATCTCTAAAATCTTTCAATTTTTTTAAATTTAAACTTATGCCATTTTTCCACTATTAATTCTTATCTAAATCTTAAAATACCTAATATGATGCATACCTTACGTGACATTGAAAATAAAATTAAAATCCTTTCTCAAGAGTCCATATAACAAATAATAGGATCATTTCTAATAATATTAGTGTAAACCCTTTGAATCATGAAGTGCTTGCATAACATTTTCCAATAGATTTAATTCCAATCACATAGTGTTATGTTATTCAATTCTCTTATCTATATTTTACTTATGATTTTTTTTTATTATTATTATGATATTTCTTATAAATATAAATAATTATAACTTTGATTGGTTTTATGCTTTTTCATATATATATATATATATATATATATATATATATATATATATATATATATATATCACATTAGTTAATATTTCTTGAATTATTTTAAATTAAATATTAATATATTTATTTTTTTAAATTATCTCATATTATATGAGAAAATAATAAAAATATTAATAATTATGAGGTTTAAAAATATTTTTATCAAAGTGAGTTATAAGGTGCTAACAATAAGATTCAAATCCTCTTTATTGAAAATTTATTTCAATTCAATAAAAGTCCATATCCAATTTATACATGTATTTATTTAAATGAAATTGAAATCAAAATTTTTTATGCAAATATTCTGAAGTAATATATATATATATATATCTAATTCATTTAAATTTATAAACAAGTCAAATTTTAAGGAAAAAAGTGGTGATTATAGTTTTGCAATCAATAATGATCATAGAAATAAAATTAATTTCATAAAATAACCATCTCAAATAATCATCTTGAATAAAAAGAAAGGGTATAAATAATTAATTATTAGGATTTTTCTTTTTAGAGTATTATGGGTATCTTACCTCTTATCTTTTAAGATGTTTATGTAGATCTTATGACCCAGAAGTATATTTTATTATCATATAATTCAAAAAAAATCAAGAAATAATTACATGTATTTTGAAGCATACAATTAAATATATTATTGAAAACAATTATATTTAACTAAAAAGATTCAATATTAATTTGAAGGAATCGATGGTTCCTTCAAATTAATATTTGAATATTTTTATTGACCACTTCCAAATCAAAAAAACAAAAAACATGGCAAATTAAATGTTCATATGGTTGACAATAAAGATTGTAACAAAGTTTTATTTAATTATAGAATTCATTCACTTGATATATTTTATAGTGTTATTTAATTAAAGAAGAGAAAGACAAATATAAAACCTAATTCTATTTGATGAAAATGAAATCTCAATTGATAATTCATACAAGGGCTCTCTATATTAGATATTTCATATATGTGAAAGGAACATATGGTATCATCATAGATAATAGTTCATAATTTATATTGTAATGAGTTATTAAATAGTTTTATATTTTTTCAAAAATATCAAGTTAATATGAAAATAATTATCAAATAATATGATGAAATGTCACAAGAATCATTATGATAAATAATATTTCATATTTAAGTTAGATCAAAAAAGCTTCAAATATTTTTTCATATAATATTTAGAAATAAGACATATATAACATGGTAATTAGTAAATCTTGGATACATCAAATAAAATCATTCTATTCAATTGAACATAAATATATAAAAATTGGATATAAAGATCAATTAGGTATAATTAAATGAGATAAAGAGTTTCCATCTAATAAGTTTTAAAAAAAGTAACACACACAAAATTACCAAGAAAGAAATCAAAATTTAAACTAAATAAAAAGGAGTGTAAAGTGAAAGTGCACAAGTATATTCTAACAAGAATATATATAACACTATCTATAACCACTATTAAATCAAATAAATATGAATATGATATAATTATATATACTAAAAATGATAAAGATGATCATTAAAAGAGTAACAATGATAAAGATGACGTTTCAAAGGATGATTTATCATGACTTAATTCTTATGTGCGTGAGCATCCCATTTTTAGATCTAATTAGCATAATAACTTTTATAATTATTTTAAAATTTATGACTTTATATTTTTTTATCCTTTTTCAAGTCTGTTACATATTATATAAATTTAAGCCATAATTTATTTTTCTAATTATTACTTTTCAACTTAGATCGAAAGATTATCCACCTTGTGATTGTATTAGAACATACACTTCATATTTATTTCTTTTAAAATTAATCAAAATCTTTCTTTTTAAATAACATCTCATATAAAATCTAAAAAAAATTAACAAAAATATTTTTGATTTTAATTAAGATTGATTTGTCTCAAAAAGTTCTTATTATTCAATTGATTATATCTCCAAAATTTTATAAATTTTCCAATAAAATTTAATATTAAAATTAATATTTACACATAAAATTTGAGTAAAAAATTAAAAATAATAAATTAAGTTCCATATCCTTTAAATCTTGATATCCAAAATGGTTCATCTTTTATAAAAAAACATTATATTCTTTATTATTATCATAGAATACTTAAAATTAATATTATATTATGTTCCTTATTATTATTGAACCTTTGAATTCATAAAATTTTAAGATAATGATTTGTTCAATGACTTATCATAATCTACTTAAAATTATATAACATGCTTAAAATAGAATTTTTTTTAATATTCTTGATCAAAAGACATAGATAAAATTATTCATAAATTCAGACATGATTACTTTTTTTTTATAAATGAATTCATTTCAACAACTTTATTTACGTAAGATAAGTCCAAACTTTATTTATAAGCTCAATCTCAAATCATTAAGCCATTCCAAACTAAAAATAAGTAACGACCTTTTCTTGTTCATAGTCAAGTTAAATAAACAAAAAGGAAACATTTATATCTACACCATGTTATTCTATTTAAGAATGAATTTTTTTAATACATACGCAAGGAGATGGAAGTCTTCTATCAATTTCATTTATCACCATAATAACTTTTAATATTCATTTATGAACAAAATAAATGATTTTTTAATTTTTCCAAAAAAATATACAAAAGTTTCTAACACTTAAGTTTAATGTATTTTTAAAAAATCAATGTAAATATTTCTCATGATATTTTAAAGTGTAAGTCACCTTAAAATAAATTACATGTTTACAATAAAATTCATCAATGTTCCTTCATATTATATGAATATATGAATTACAATATTAACAAACATTATTATTGTTGCAATACTAGTAATCTTTTTGTAGGGATTCTAAAGAATTACAATTTTTCTCAACACTGGGTGGGTAAGCATATTGGGAAGATGGGAAGTGATAGAGACCAATTGGAGCCATTATATTATGCGAAGGTTCAAAGTAATACAAGGGTGTGGAGAAAGCTTCAAAAAGGTGGTATGACTAAATATATACAACAGATAATTAGGCACGATGCAGAGATGGCTAAGGACTTTGTCACTGCCTAAAACAAATACATAATTATAATGCATAGGATAAAGATCGTGGTCACAGAGAAGAAGATTGAAGAAGTCGTAGGCATGAGCTATGATGGGGTTAAAGCTTTTAAGGATAAAACCAAAAAGCTTGAACTAATGTAGACTTTATTTTGAACTGATGCCACCATGAAGACTAAGAAGAAAGGTTTCCCTAGGCAAAATCTACCCCAACAGTGGCTTGAAGTCTACCTTCAAATTATGAAATACCTCACTCTTGAAGGCAAGTTCACTTTAATTTTTTCTCACCATTTTTATTATTGAACCATTTTCGTGGGCATAGAATCAACCACCCATTCTATCTTTTGAAGTCCCTAAAAAGTACTGCCTTGGACTACCAAATAAGTAATAACAATGACATTATTTACCAAGGCCTTATTTTTCTCCTGGTAAAAAAAGGGAAAGCTTTGAGAGTAAAAGAGATACAACCCCTCCCTAATGACAAGGATGGCACGTCAGAAGAAGATTATGGCTATCCAAAGAAGGTGGGAACGGATGAAAACCCCAATTGCCCCAGCCAACACCCACCTATTTAAGATCCCCCCAAGCATCAAATCTGGGAAACATAATGGTGAAAGCCCTTCAACTTCTGGAGAAAACCCAACTTTGTTATAATATATCGAGATGAGAAAGATGGTAGCAAGGGGAAGGGAATTTGTGACTTACCTAACTAGGAACATAGTAGGAAGCTACGAGCCTTTGATGAAAAGCTTCAATAAATGGGAAGGCCCATGGCGAGTCTCATGAAAGAGTGGAACAACATGAAAGCTGAAAATGATAAACTCAAGAAGAATTTCACTACCAAAGTGAAGGAAGTGACCCCTCAAAAGGAAAACTTTCCAGGTGATGAAATCATTTCAAAAGAGATGGAAGAGGCTCAAAATAAACTCAAAGACAAGAAGGAAGATAAGACTCTAAAAAGTAAATCCACAAAGGGACTACTTAAAGCCCTGAGCAAGTGGACTCAGGACAGAGTTACGAAGGATAAGTTGAAAGATAAGGAAGACGAGCTGGAACGGGCTTTTCCCAAGTACCATGTAGAATACGAGGAGCTTTCTGACTAAGTATTTTATGTCTTTTTATGGTTTACTAGTTTTTTCTTGTTTGGGTCTTTTGTTCTAAGTTGTTTGTCTTCGGCTAGTTCGCTGAAGTCCCTCCTCATTGTTTAACTCATGGAGCTTTTTGTTTCATGACTATGGTTTTGTTATGATTTGTTTAAACTTTACGATTGTAGGATCCCTATAAAACCTAATTTTTTACCATATCATAAAAAATACAAACAAATAAATATTTGAGATTTATTTCTCTTATCACATTCATATTTCAAAATTTAAGGGTAAAAAACATCACACTTATATTTACACTTTTTTCAATCAATAAGTTCCCACCTAAAACAAATCATAATAACAAATAGGTTGTATGAACCCATCCATTAATGATCCCATTCTATTGTATCCATTAATTATGAATTTAATAAATTCATCACGTAATCTAATAATGACTCATAAATCTAAAACACGACCATAAAAAACCAAATTTTAAAAAAATAAAAAAAATCATCTAAAAATACAAGCCACATAAATAAATAATGACGAAGAAGATGGTCTCACTCAAATAGTCATTCCACATAATGGGAAAATTCTTTTTCAATGCTTAGATGTGTCACTAATATGTAATATTATGAATCACTCTTAAAAAACGAATGAGTCACTCAATTTCATATTACGAACTATTTGTTACTATGAGTCTTTGAAAACCATACAAAGATCATCCATTTTTTCATGTGCTTCGTCTATTTTTTCTCAATAGAAATTACGAATATTTTGTACATTTAAGAGAGCCACATAAAATTTTATTCATAAGCCATTCATAAATTTAAATATGAATCATTCATAAATATTACATAATTAAAATGAGAAAGTTTTTTTCTCAAACATAACTCATAACCAATCCAAATAAAACAATTTTTATCTATAAATTGCTTTAAAAAACAGACAACTAAAACAACATATTTATATATGCATAAACATCAATCCATATTATCTTAGTTTCAAGTTTCATTAAATAAAAGTCTCAATTAATAAAAAAATATGAAAAAAAGTTGTAGGTCTGCAAAAATTCCAAGGGATTAAGGTAGTTTAATAAATAAAATAGTCATCAAATAAGGGCTTAAGGTAGTTCAATAAATAAAATATTCACCAAATAGTTAAATAAATAAGGATACACAAATCTGTAAAAAATAAATACTTAAAATTCATTAAAAATTTGATATGAAACATATTAATCTCTTAATATTAAAATCAAACATGTAAATAAAGAATATTAAAATCAAACATGTAAATAAAGAAATATAAATATGTGAAAGATAAATACCTATAATTCATTAAGAAACTGCTATGAAATATATTAATTTTTTAATATTAAAAATAAAACATGCAAATATATCGAATTTATAACCAAATTTAAGTTTAAAAAATTGAATATTAAAACCTATTTATTCTAGCTTTCCACCTCAACTAACTAATATTCATATATTTACATGTTCACCAAACATATTTACAACCTATATTCTAAAGTAGAAACTACAAATTCTGATTAAAATATCTATCTTAATAATATCTTCTCTAATTTAAAGTATTATGAGACTAGCAGAAAAACTTATGTGTGTAATATATATTTATAGAAAAAATTAATGATAATTTTCTATTCATATAGAAAAATAACAATTAAAAAAAAATTATAACTAAAAAATTAGGCAGGATAACAAGAATTATTTATCGCCTTATTGAAAAATTTAATTACATATTAAATTGATACAAAATATATAAACAAAATTATTAAAAAGTCTACGATAATTTAAAAGTTTAATTAAATTATTTTATAAAATTTAAACAATATTTTATTATTATTTAACACATAAACAACCTTAAAAAATAAACACTCGTTTCTATAAATAAATAAAGTTATATTAATCTTTTAAAAAAATCATAAGAACCACTTCAACTTACGTAAATATTTCACATCCTAAGTGCACTACTAATAACATATAATTTAATCATTTCCATTAAGAATGTTCATAACATTAGATATATATTCATATATTTATATTTTACTAAAATTAAAAATGATATATTTTTTAAATTATTGATAAACATTTTTTCAGAATTTGAAGTTATGAATCAGAATATTTTTTGACTGGAGCTATGAACCAGTTTGAAATACAAACGAGAGGCCCAAATCCCCCTTATAACTATTACAATGGCTACAAACAGCCCTACGAACATCACCACAGCGACTATGAGCCTCACATACATCACCACAACCATAGCAAGCCCCAAAAACATCTCCAATAACCATAATTAATGTAACATATCACTAAAATTTAACCCTAAATGAAATTGAACACAATCAAACCACTTTAACTAATTCACCAACATCTCATTAACAAATTAAATAACATTACAATAAATTAAAAACTCATAGAACAACCAAATAAAATAAATAAGAAATCCTTCTAGTTTCCAAAGTCTCCTCTTTCTTATCTCTTACATACCTCACATTAACCTTGTTCTATCATTTTAATATCTCAATCCACCCAAAATGGTGGCCCTATAAAATATCATGCCCACAACATTCGTCTAATTTATAATGGAAAGCTCTTAATAAAAACCTTCAAAACATGTTCAAATGGACATATAAATACAATATACTACTAAGAAATTATATGAAAAATATGCATCTTAACTCCCTGCGATGATATGTTCATCACACTCAACTTTAGGATAAAACAAGGGGCACGAAATGCTAAGTCCCTGCAAGTAGTTTGCAGCATAAATATTCCATTATTTACACAAAAATCATCGTAAATAGTAAATCACTATAACCAGTAAAGTGACAAGCAACTAAAATATCAAGATGCTTGTTTCCAAACATTAACACCTTGTTATAGGTTCAGCCAAATTTTACTACACCAGCCATTAGAAAACAAGGACAAACACCCATAACCTCTTTAATTGCAATTAATTGCAGAAAGGCTTAAGATAACTCGTTTCAAGTCAAATGCATGCTCAAAAAAAAAATACTAAATTTGGTTATGTAAAACCACTCTAAGACTTGCAACAAAGATTCATTCCAATAACACTGAACCATACACTACAATTTCCAAAGCAACAAGGTTCAAAAGGTGTGAAAAGAACATATTCAGGGAGATAATTTTAACCAAAATGGTGTGCTTTCAAAGAATCTATATACATGTAATGGAAAATAGTCCCACCTAAAATGGGCGAACCAAAAAGTATATGACATAAGACAAACGAACATGACAAAGGGCATCCAACATACCATTACCAACTACTCAATAATGTTAAAAAAATGAGCAAGCCATAAAAGAAGATCTATAATCAAAATTTGTAGATAAATAAAGTATTATGTATTCAGTCCTCAAGGCAAAGAGTGGTTATTATGGGAATGTATACCATTTTATAATAAATATCCCAAATAGAAATGTACCCTTATATTCAAAGCTGACACCTACAAGTAATGCTTCCCCATTTATCATCTTCCTCAATCTTAACTATGAAAACTAAATGCAGTATAGAGACCAAAGTGTAGAGAATGTCAGATGCCCAAATTATAATTTCAAATGTACAACTTATATACATGTAACATGTACTAGGTAATTGCACAAGTTTCAGATTGTAATTTCTTTATAAATGAATGGCATGTTGTTTTTTCATATTTATTCAAGTACTAAAAGGATTCATGATTTGTATTGTTATTTATATTTGCATATTTGATGTCAATGAAAGATTAAATATAGAAAAAAAACATGTAAACTTTTGTAATAAAAGAAATGACATCAACAATCACTAAAATGCATAGTGAAAATTTGTTACTATTGGATTTTTGTTTTAGGGCAGTGGCTAGTTTTTTAGTATTTAAGAAGAGCTATTGTAGATAGGTTGTAGGAAGCAAGAAATAATTGGCTAACCTTACACTTAAACCGATCGTCCAACTCCAACTAGTGTAAGTTGATCGTCAAGTATAATAAACACATATAATGAATGCAGTAGTTAAGAATATGATAGAGTCGCAACAATGGATTAGAAATGTTGCAATGGTAGAAATATGAAAGTGAAATGCAATATAATAGTAGTAAACATTTAAATGAAATTCATATTCCAAGATTTTTATTTTACATTTCAATTTTAATGTATATTTTAGTTTTTAATAAATCAAAAAATATTTTTAGCATATTTTTTATTGGGTCTATAATTAAGTATCAATTTGAGTCTCTGCATGTCGGTAAAAAATACAATGGACAAAAATACTATAAATATTTGACTAGTTAGTGCTTGATAAGTCATTCATGGCACCATTAACTATATACTGGGCACTTTAGAAATATTGAGCAATCAAAACAACCAATATAAAAGAGAATATGTTGAATAATTGATTACTACGACTAGATAATGGAGGCTTCCTCTTCAAACTTTCTGCCTAAGATGGATAATTAGAATGTAGTTGAAGGTATTAGCATCAACTAATTAGGAGCACATTTTTCAGTTTATTCATTATTTTAATATAAAATATTAGTTTAAACAAATGTTCTCCCTAAGGCACTACAAAAAACTAATTTTAGCAGTCTTTTCTTGGCAAAGGTTGTATGATTTGATATTACAGACTGGAAGAGGTCATTAAAAAAACTAGGGTAATATGTTGAGTTGCCATGCAACTAGAGTAAAAAAACCCCCAAAATGGGCACCATTGACACACACTACTACACAATGATTCACTTTTCACCACTTCAACAATTCAGACTTGGCAAAGAAAGCTAACCATTTGCTTGATCAAGGCAAACCAACTTGTGAATGTAGATAGGGATGTTGAAGTAACACATCCCTCATAGAATCCCCCACTTAAAAATTGATGACGTCCTCGACACTGGTATGACTCCTCTATTAGGAACCCATGAAGTAATCTTCTATTCAGACTCAACCTAGAGTCAAAAGATTAACACATCCCTTCTTCAAACCCAATCCAAGCCAAGAGGCCAACATGTCCCCTTTCTAGGCTCTATCCAATATCCAAAGTCAAAATCCCAACATGCCCCCTTCTCAGACCTAAATCTAAGAGATAAATGCATCCCCTTTTCAAGCTCCATTCAAATTCAAGAGACCAACACAACCCCTTTTCAGACCCAAAGCTAAGAGATAAACACACCCACTTTTCAAGATCCATTCAGAGTCAAGAGATCAACATGTCTCTTTTTCAAACCCAAAGCCAAGAGATATACATATCGCCTATTCATGCTCTATCCAGAGTTAAGAGACCAAGGCCAAACTCCATGACCTTAACTTTGAGGGTTTCCACCTACTCCCAGCTTGCTGAAAAACTACCATTCCAACACCACTAGAAACTCCCTCTGCTTCATATTTATAAGTAACCCATTGTCTTCACCTCAACAAACTATTCCAATTGCCACTTTAGTTTTACCCATCACATACACAGAAGGGTGTTTAGGTGGGAAACATCATTGGTTCAACTTCATCAATGACTAAGGTATCCAATTGGTTACAAACTGAGAATCACATTGAATCTCTAGCAACTTTAGCACGTAGACAAGCTTGCCTACACAAGCCACACTAAACCAATGCAGCTTCACAAAATCACCCTGATCTTGCCAACCCCCAAACATGGGGTAGAGGAAAATGACTCCTGATGACCCACCTCTTCAAGACTCTGCAAACCCAACAAATCCTAAGTGACCCCATCAAACTTTCCCCCCTAAATAGTACTAAAACTCCAAAACAAGAGTATAATAGGTAAAGACAATTCTTCAGATCAAACACCCCAGGCCCAACAATAGGAACGAAGTCCTTACCTAAGAACTCTCCTCTAGAACCAACTCGATGCACTTGATCAATTATCTTCTCTATGACACAATAAGATGTTGTTTCCTTGAGCATACTCCATGGCTGTGAAGAACCCACCTCACATCAATGGGAAAAAGGAACTTGTTGCTCCCCTTCAACATCCCAACTACCAAAAAGCAATACAAGATACACTGAATCCTCACCAATTCTTACACTCTTCTACATACTCAACCCAACACCCCTTTCATCTTCCCAATCTCACTCCTCTACACAGTCTTCACCATGCACATCTGCAATGGAACCAATACAAAGAACTCCAAGATGGGAAAAAATTATCACCTTACCCTACTTGGGTAAACCCTGTCTTAGCACAAAATGGATTGGCTTATAACTAATATAAGCCTACTTGAACGTCCAGAGGTCTGGAGGCCAAGTTTCCAAGGCTAACTAGCTAACTTCCAATTGCAAGACCACCTGAGTCCATGAGAAGTAAGAGGTTTTTCAAACATAGATCACCCCCTCCACAATAATCAACCCCAACAAGTTACAACAACCATCACCAAACCCAAGAATTACCTAGAATTGAGCTTCCCTGAGCACACACATCATCTGCTCACACTGTTCATTTGGATCCTCCATCTGAACTACAAACACTCCCTTCCACTTTAGACAATCTTGATTGTAGTGATTCCCACCACACATCCAACACTTCAAATAGAACTACTTCCCACTTGACTCTCCAGCTAGTGACTTCTTTTTGCCACCCATGGAAGTACTCTAAGACTTTCAAGATCCCACTGATGACTCTGGAGTAGCTTTCCTTCCCTGATTACCCACTGGCTTCCTTGAAGATTTACTCAACCCCTTACCAATGCCTCCACCCATAGATGTACAAGGGCCCAAGGTGTTTTTGGATGGAAAACCATCTCTAAAGTCCAAGAGATGGTCTTCTACAACAATTGCTTCACTAACATCAGACACTTCATGGCAATGGAACTCCCCCTGAACCCATGACTAAAGACCATGAGTAAAATAAAATAACTTATCTACCTCTAACATGTCAGTGGCCTCCAACAAAAGGCTTTGAAAAGAATTAATATACTCTCTCATCTCTCCCACTTGCTTCAACTGACTCAACTTGGTCCTAGCCAACCATGCTACATTCCCAAGTCAAAATTGATCCCTAAGGGCTTCCTTTAGATCCTCCCAACAGTTCAACCTCCTCATAGAACTCCTTGATGCAATTTCATTAGCCAAGGTTCTATACCAAACCTTTGCCATACATGTGAGGTACCTTGCTACAACATGCACCTCGTATGTGCCTGACAGACCCCCTAACCCTGCTAAGAAATCCTCCATGTCCCTAAATAAATTCTCTAAAAGATGGTCATCTCGCTTACCATCATAAAACTCCAGTTCCTTCAACTTGGGGAGTTTCAAGACTGAAGAAAAACTAGACCCTGATGCTTTCACCAAACTCGATACCGTTGATCGGTATAAAGCCACTTCATCATATAACTTCATTTGGAACACCAAGCTCTTATCCAACCTTCCAATAAGTTCCATGATCATCTGCCCCATGGTAGTCACCTTCTCCTCAATCTCACTAAATATTTTACCCACATATTCCCCCATCAATCAGAATTGGGAAGCAACTCACTCAACAAGGCCTTCACCCATTGCAACAACTTTTGACTTGCTACCGTGGCAACTACCACCACCTTCACCTTTTCCCTGACCCTTCTCTTGACCCTTGCTATCCAAATTCTTGAGAAACATCTTGGATATATCTCCTACCATACTGACTCAGACACAACACTGGATTGACATAACAGGGGAAGGCATAAAACTATTTAACTTAGGCAAACAAAATCCTACAAAACACAAATCATGTGTTCTGATACCAACTATCATGAGGTCAGCTCAACGGAGATGACTGCCCATGTAGCATCACTTATTCTAACCTAAATCCCTCATTTTTATGGGAATATACAAGAACTACAGACTATGCCTTCAGTGTTTACCTGCACAAGTACACCCACAAACATAGTGGATAACAACTTGTATAATAAAGGATTAGCATCAAAAATAAAATCACACACTTGAAAATATCAATAAATTGACTCAAAAACACATGAGCATTCACATAATGCAAAAAATCTAGGAGTAACATGTATTTTATTAACTCATCAGGACAATCTGGTCTAAAGTACAATAAACAGGCCAAATAGCCAATATACACAACAACCACTGAGTCGGGCTCAGTTGATAATGCTCAAAACCACTCAAATGATTAAAATGAATAATTCCCTCCTAAGGTCTGATTACTCTCTACCTAGGACAACCCAACCCCTACTTCATGAAATTTGAGACCAATAGAACTGCTCATAAACACTCACATGATGCTTGCAGAGACATGTGCCCACGGTCCACATAAACTTGGGACTGACACACACTGCTTCAAAATGATTCACTTTTCACCACTTCAATAGTTTATACTTGCATTCACTCAAATCACTATTCAAAGAAAGCTAACCATTCGCTTGATCAAGGTAGACCAACTTATGAATGTAGATAGGGATTTTGAAGCAACACATCCCTCATAAAATCAATCTTACATTCCTAAAGTTATCCACCAGAAGTATTAATTTGAGACTTTAAAAAGTGGCTCAAACAAACTCAAATCAAGAAAATAGATATATCACCATAAGTGTCTTGGATTCTAGAACATTTCATCAGTTCACTTTGAAGTTTGAAAATGACTCTAGATGCTTTGAAAATGGTGATAGATGTAAACTGGTTCTCAAATAGCCATTACACAGTCTGTAAAGCTTCACTTTGAGGCATTAAAAATGGCAACAAATGACATAAAATCTAGACACTTAGCATATGTTTGAAACCATCTCAGAATCTAGAATATTTCACTAGTTTACTCCGAAACTTGGAAATCACTCTAAGTGCCTCAAAATAGAGGAAGAGTGTTAGTTGATCTATATTTGCCTTGGCTCCTCGGCTTAAATTTTTTTGAAACTTGGTTATAAAATGATCCTCGAGCACTTTATATAGTGCTTAGGCTATGTTCCACATGATGGGCTGCCATATCTTTTAGCCAAAAATTATCGGTTCAAAATCTACGGCTTTGGCTTAATCCATTATCCCACATTGAAAGGGATTTAAGTTGATTAAGCCTTTAAAAGGCATAACCCATGTGGTAGATAATGCCAAAGCATTGGAATTTGGCATATGATTTGGTGGTGGATATTATGTCTTGGTTGCATGCTTCATGGCATTTGGCAGGTGCTTCGTGGTAAACACAATCCATTGTATTACTTTGTGGCAGGCATGGTATTTGTGTTAACCGTGACAAGTTAGAAACCGGTCCATGTTGGATTTGGACCTAGACCATGGCATATAGCTCAGACTTCATGTTCTACGTCATGTTTGGCATATGAGTCTGTGTTCTATGGTAAACTTGAACCTCGTAGCATTTTGACCCATCATGGTAATATTGAACTCATGGCAAATTGAGTGTTGGGTTCCATGGTAGTTTGAACACCCCAACTTGGTTCCATTGATCCAACTCGGTCACCCTGACTCACCTGGTAGTCCAACTCAATTTGACAATATGTCATGGTGGTAGGGCCCCCCTCCATAACAAAAGCAGAGTCCATTGGCTATAGTCTCTATAGCCAGCCTTTTATTGATCGTCAAAGATCAGAGGCATGCAAACACACTCAATTTTTTTCCACAAACTAACTACCAGGTGTCATGTTCTCATTGGTCCACATTTCTACCACATCATTACTTTGACAAACTTTGACCACCTATTGACTTGCTTTGTTTAGAACTTTGATCGGCTATACAAAGAGCATACGAGTTCTATTTTTGAAGTTCTACATACCATCAAAAATCTCTCGATAGGCCCTTCACAATGGTATAGGTTTTGGTTTGATTCAGGACCTTCTCTGAATTGACCTCTGAATCACACCTCCCCACTAAGAAGGCTTTTGGTCCACCAAAAGCTGACATCCACTGAAATGCCAGTTGGTTTTAAAGAACTCTGATGGGTCTTATCAGTCTACTCAAGGCCTGTAACTATGCCTAAAACACTTGGAACAACTAATTGATCACACCTTCCATAATTCCTCTATTATTGCATGGCCATCAATAGCCTCTACATAGAACTAGGATTCAGAATACAATGACTTCCTCTATTGCATGACTTCACAAGAGCCTCTACATAGATAAGCCAAGCAATCTTCTCTATTACATGGATACAATGAGCCTCAAATTTGAGATCTTAAATCTCCTCTGTTGCATGACTTCAATGAGCCTCTACATAGATATAAGATTTTGTATGTACATCTTCGTCCTCCTCTACTGCATGACCATCTAAAGGCCTCTACATAGAATTATGTGTGGATAATAGCACGTCCATCAACATCCTTTTCTATTTCAAAGCTATCCAAAGGCCTCTACATAGAATTACGTGTGAACCTAGTGCTTTTTGGGTTTGGTAAACTATTCTCTGTAGAATAACACTTGACAGAAACAAGCATACCCTAATATACATATACCATTGTTAATGGAAAATGTCTACCAAAATGATAAACCTGTCACTCAATTCTTCTCTACAGGTGACTCCATAACAAAACAAACTGTAATTTTTTTACAATGCATGTATATATAGATACAAATAGTGCCTCTTGGGTCTTTAACAATTGTGCACGGTGTATGACACAATACTGCCAATATGGGTGTTATTCATACATCTTAACTAGCACATTATTTATGCTAGTTCTATGAGCATATACAAATGGATAAATGAAAATACTCGAAAGCTTTTAACTACCACCTAATATTCCTTACCAACTATTGAATCTTGGTGTAGGCTTGTCTCCTTCAGTAATCATCCTACAGATCATCATACAACTCACCTTTAGGTTCTTGATGGTCACCTGGTGCATACAAGTCTGATGTCTGACTAGAATCATTATGACGGGGTTTAAAGACCTGTCATGTCTCAAACTGCACGATCCAAGTGTGATCCAAGTGAAGCTCTATGCCATCATCTATGAAAGATGCTTACCAAGTGAAGAGATAGAAATTTACCAAAACAATCTCATTCATCTCCAATGGAATGATATCGAGAGTCACCATGTCTGAGAACTATTTCCCAACTACAAATCACAAGGTTCAACAACATGTTGCCATACCTTGGATAATGCCATTCTACATGCCAACTATTTTGGCATGTAACAGTGGCAAGCCCAATAGATGTACTATGTCAGTGGTCACATAACCTATTCTAATGTCCCCATCAAAAACAAGTCTAACAACATATCCCTCTAAAACAACTGGAATACTCTACTTGGAGGCTCTCATGGATTGTAAGATAATGTCTGAAGGTTCAGATGGTGTCCTCTATTGAACTAGGGATTCTAAATGTTGACAAGTACTCAGAATAGTAAGAGCTTTTCCTTTGTCTGTATTCCTCTGTTGAAACCACCACAGTGCATGATCAGGATGTCACAACCAACAATGTTTTTCCACATGTACATGTCTTGAGCAATGCCTGCATATTGGAATGGTTAAAGTACTAGGATCATCTCGATGGCATTTCCTCTATCTTGACTCTTCTACTAATTTAGTAGAAAGAGAATCTACTTTCCACTAGAGTTTGATGATCTATTGGTCCTATTGACGTTGATTCATACTCACGTTCACCACAATCGTGTTCAGCGCCATCATCTATTGTGCCTGCTCCCATCAGTGTGACATAACCATATGTATCAGTGTGCCCAATAATAATATCATCATGGACAACTGCATCAACTAATACAAATCCATGGCTTCAAACTAGTCCCAAATAGCTTGTGCTTCCATGTCAATACACAAATAGAAGCTCACTAACACAATGTGAAAAAATTGTTAGCGATTGGCAAGAACCGCTCTTATATAAAACTTAATCCATAAACTGGCACTAATTTCCATGCAAAAAGTTTACCTTAGATCCTTGTAGGCAATTTATTAAATATACCAAAAAATAATCAACTTAAAGAAAAGCAATTCAAGAATACCAACCACACTACACAAGAGTTGATTACGAAGCTTGGCAATGCCTATGTCTCTGGGTTCGCTTAAAATATAAACCAATCCATTTCTGTGAATTGTAAGTACATGGCCAAAATATTAAAATTATAAAATGGACATATAAGATTGCAAAAATTAGCAATATCCCTTTGAAAATTCCTAGAACCTATGGACAGACCTTCCACCTTCTTATCGTGAAAGCAATCTCGCGTCCTTGAAGTTCTCTGCCAAAAGTCTTACTTTGAGACTTTAAAAAGTGGCTCAAATGAACTCAAATCAAGAAATTAGCTATATCACTAGAAGCATCTCAAAGTCCAAAATATTTCATTAGTTCACTTTGAATTCTAAAAATGATTCTAGATGCTTTGAAAATGGTGATAGATGCAAAATGATTCTCAACTGGGCATTACACAGTCTGCAAAGCTTCACTTCGAGGAATTAAAAATTGTATCAAACGACCTCAAATCTAGACACTCAGCATATCGCTGGAACCATCTCGAATTCTAGAATATTTCAATAGGTTACTCTGAAGCTTGAAAATCACTCTAAGTGCCTCAAAATAGAGGAAGAGTGCTAGTTAGTCTCTATATGCCTTGGCTCCTCGGCTGAAACTTGCTCAAGCTTGGTTATAAAATGAGCCCCGAGCACTTTATATAGTGCTCAAGTTGCATTCCACGCGGTGGGATGCCTTATCTTTTAGCCAAAAATTATCGGTTGGAAACCTATGGCTTTGGCTTAATCCATTATCCCATGGTTTTTATCCCACATTGAAAGGGATTTAAGTCAATTAAGCCTTTAAAAGGCATTGCCCAGGCAGTAGATGCTGCTAAAGCATTGGCATTTGGCATACCATTCGGTGTTGGCTATTATGTCTTTACTTCATGCTTCGTGGCAAACACGATCAATCATGTTACTTTGCGGCAGCCATGGTATTTGTGTTAACACAGTCATGACAAGTTGGAAACCGGTCCGTGTTGGATTTGGACCCGGACCGTGGCATAGAGCTCGGACTTCATGTTCCACATCGTGCTTGGCATACGAGTCTATGCTCCGTGGTAAACTTGTAATATTGAACCCGTGGCAAATTGAGTGTTGGGTTCCATGGTAGTTTGATCACCCCGACTCCCTTGGTAGTCCAGCTCAGTTTGACAAAATGTCACGGTGGCAAGGTCCCTCTCCATAACAAAACCGGACTCCATCATTTAAGTGTTTGTAGACAGCGTTTTATCGACTGTCGAAGACCGGAGGCATGCAAAACACACTCAATTTTTTTACACGAACTGACTCCCACGTGTCACGTTCTCATCGGTCCACATTTCTACCATGTCATTACTTTGACTAGATTTGACCATCTGTTGACTTGCTTTGATTAGCTGTATAAAGAGCATACAAGTTCCATTTTTGAAGTTTTGCATACTGTCAGAAAGCTCTTGATGGGCCCTTCACAATGGTACAAGTTTCGGTCTAATTCAGGGCCTTCTCTGAATTGACCTCTAGATCTCACCTCCCCACTAAGAAGGCTTTTGGTCCACCAAAAGTTGGTATCCATTGAAATGCCAGTTAGTTCTGAAGAACTTCTATGGGTCTTATCGGTCGACTCAGGGTCGCAACTGCACCTACAATGTTTGGAACAACCAACTGATCACATCTTCCGCAATTCCTCTACCGCTGCACGGCCATCAATAGCCTCTACACATAACTAGGATTCAGAATGCAATGACTTCCTATATCAAACGACAACTACACTACCAAATAACATCTTTTCTATCTGATGGGTGACAATGTTGTGGGTAAGTAACAACTATGTTGGAGAGTGATAAAAGAACCTCTAGATGGTAACTATGCTGATATGCTTTATAAATCCAGTCTTTGAATGATTATATATGATATATAATATCTAATAATCTCATATTGACTTTCAACGGAGTGGCAAATTATATTTATATGTATGAAATTTATTATAAATAGTAGGTGAACCAACCTGGAAAACTAACTTACACTTAAATAATTTAGGCGAATCCATATTATTCACCACCAAATAAAATACCCGGATGTTAATTTCTAACACTGAAATATTCATAAATTAATGACAAATAGCCACTAAAATTTACCGTGTATCAGATTAGGTTCCCTTGGACCTCTCTTTAACACTCTATCCATTGGTATTTACATCATTAGTGTAGCCCATGTGCAAATGTTATGTTTTTCAATCACCTTACACATTGACAAGAATTTTCAATGCAGATCACGTGAAAATTTATTGTCATTCATCATTCACCTACATTTTCTGCGCTTTTCTACCATTATGTCCACCTCTATCTATAATTTTCACTTCATGTTGTTTACAGTGGCATACCAAAAATCCAAAATAAAAAAATATACATATTGGAGCTTTCTGTACTTTATTTAGGTTGGAAGAAATTTTTAGAAAATCAAGAGTTGCAGTAGAAAAAGAAGAATATCAAAAGGAAAATATCTTTGAGCAAAACCACAAGTTCTCCCTAGATGCAACTCTACATATGAAGGTTTAAAGTATGTGTGTGTGTATATATATTTGGAGTTTGGTTTTGCAGATCCTTATTTAAGGAGAGAAGGGTTATGTTGGTTGAGAGCTCTTTTAGCTCGGTTTCAACTTCATTGTATACATATATTTATATATGTTTGTATTCTTCACAAAGCTTTAGTATTTCTCATTATTTACGTATTGGATAATATGCATTCTTGTGTTGAATGGAAGTGTTTTTGCGAGATCTCATTACGACTCCTATGTAGTATACGACATAGATAATAGATTTGGATGCTCCCTTAGCACACAAGACTACTCCAAGCTTCATCTTTGTGCCTTGGTTCTAATTGTGGGTCTCAACGTTGATTTGGCACTTGGATTTTCTATAGTGAACCTGAACTCATCAAAAGATTAGCATTGATTTACTGTGCATCTCTTCTTGACAGATGTAGATAACCCTAAACAGGGTCGGCATCCCTTATAGACCTATGGTGCATTTCTTGACCTAGCTCGGTAGATCCTCCACATTCACCATCAAATACCCCTCTAAGAGCTCATTACATTCTAATTCCACTCGAATCCAACTTGTTTCCCTCAAACTCCCAATCTCACAACATCCACCTATAGATATAAAAAAACCTAACTCTCCTATCACAACCTCTGTGATGACTTGATCTTCGCAAAATCTCTTCGAGCTTGGATCAATCAACATACATTTGATTGACTCCAACATTGACACGTTTGTTATAAATCTATTCAAAACCCACCGTTTTGCATGACCCCTAGTTTTTGAATAGTTAAATAGATTAGGTTTTAAGTTTTTGGTATTTTAGGTATTTCATTTATTTTTAGGTTTTTTTAAAGATATAACACCTTTTTTCCTTTTTTAATTTAAGGTTTTAATTTTAGTTTTTTTTTTTCCAAAATCCATTGTTTAGTCCAAAACCATGGATTTACATCATTTTGTGGTATTTTCTATTTTTTAAAGTGGTATAGTTGTTTTCTAAAGTTTTATTTAGATTTTATAAAGTTATGTAGGTTTTTATTAGTTTGATTTGAAAATATATTCTCAAGTCATTTAGGTATGTGATAACGTTTTGCCTTTCGAAGTTTTTTTTAGACTTTTAGTGTCGGTTTTTTATGTTTTTAAGATTAATTAATAATATTTAGAATAATTTAGGTTATTTTTATTTGTTTATTATGTTTGTTTGTTTGTTCGTTCGTTCGAGCAGTTTTTTAATTAGAATTTTTGTCATCTAGTTTGTTAATAACTTTTTTTTGTTATGTATTTCAATTATGTATCATTATTTAGGGTTTAGTCAGAAGTTTCAAATAAAGCTTATATTGATAGGTAAATGTAAATTTTAATAAAATAAGATGTATTATTGTAATAAATTTTTTTGTGTACAATAATGTATGATAATGTAATAATATCTTTTGGATGTATTCTCAAGTGAACTTAATGTCCATTTTATGGGGGTTATATATAGATGTAAAACTCATAGGTTTGTAGTTTCTCTTCCCATGCTCATATTAAAGGGAGAATGTTGAGGAATTAATCCTCACATAAGTGTTTAGCTCATAGTTAGATAGTTTGTGTGATATAAAATATATCACACAAATAAGTAAATAAAAAATTAATGTATTTATGTGAGAATAAAGAGTTGTATGTGAGCTTGAATAACTAACTAGAAGATAGGATTGTGTGAAAATATATAAAATATAAGATAGAGAAAATAAAGAAGAGATAAGTGGGATATGTTTATAGATGAATGTTGTCTTCTTGTTTGTAGGAGAAATCTTCCTTATATATTTAATGCTTACATTCTAATAATAAAATGAAGTTGATAGACCAAATTTTTGTGCTCTGCATACTCAAACTTCAGCTCAATCACCTTTTGAAAAAATTGCCTAGATATATAATAGTTTTTATAAAAATAACCTAAGGCACCCCAAAACTAGGTAGTTGTGATTGAGTTCAAGCATGTGAATTTGAATCATTACATGATATTATCATGAAGCGAAGATTATAATTAATGTAACACTCCCACATTCAATGACTTTAACTTTAACCTATACTTACACATACACTCATAATAAATAAATTCATAAATATAATTTTTTAGGCTATAATACATATGTATCAAAATAATAAAATCAAAAACTTTATGAATATAATCAAAAAAATATTAGTAATGATTACATAATGATTACAATAACAATTATTTCAAGAGAAAATATCAAATTTGTAAATATAATATATCAAAATATAATGATACATATTTAAATTATTTGAATTAAAATTTTAAGAACCAACAATAAATATATTAATGCTACCATCAATAATGTTATAAACTTAATGATAAATGTCTCAATATTACTGATAATAATGTTAAACCAACAATCAATATTGAAATAATCAATGTCTAGATGAGCTGGAAAAAGGGATATTACATCTTCCCCATCATAAATATGCATTAGTTTGGTTCTCACTAAAATAACTAAGGATAAATTATTCTTATAAAATTTTCATCTTCTCATGTAATACTTTTTTCCTATAGTTAGTTCTATTGGACCAACACACACTAAATAAATCTATTTTTCAGTTTAATATTGCTTTACTGTAGAATCTATACTAGTTAAGAAACTCTCATCTTCCACTTAAATATTTTTCCAAACTAGATATTACTTAAATAAATAATATAATTTATAAGAAAAACAATGTGAAATACACAAGGATCCATGATACATAAGGAAGAAAAGAAAACATGTAAATAACAAGATTTATATTTTTCAACATATCAAATGGGTCTGAAAATCTAAGTAATTTTTTTTATCTTTTTTTTTTAAAAAAATTTATCAAAATATTTATGGATATAATCTCAAGAAAAGTGTATCAACTACATGAGATTAATGATATTTTATCTTTAAGTCAACATATTTTTTTTACTAATCAAAGGCGTCTTTGAACCTTTAGTTAATCACTTGAAATTGGGTATCATAATCATGTAATATATGAAGTCCAATAATAACCATAATATCTAAACCATCCTGACCACCATAAAGTGTTTGAAATAGTAATGAATAATGTTAAGTATTATTACAGGTAAACTCTACTAAAAGTAGACAATCAATTTTCTCATTTACTTGGATGCTATAAGACACATACACATCATATCTTTAACCATTTTATTAGATCTTTCACTTTTTTCACCTACCTCCAAATAGTATTTTAAATGAAAGTTCACTCTAGTCCCAAAATATGAGTGAAGGTTGTTTAGAATATCGAAATAAACTTTTTATTTATATTTGAGATAACAACTTTAAGTACTCCATTAATTTGTACAACTTCATTAACAAATATTATTACAAGTTTGATAGCATCTTCCTTAAGGTTCTTTACAATAATTTGGGCCATATTTTTTCAACTTACCCACTACCACCAAAATTATATCATGTGTGTTTCAATACTTAAATCGTCCTATAATAAAATTTATGAGCATTAAATTAAACTTATTTTCTGGAATATTATGAAGGTATTGTTTTCATCTATGATGACAATGTTCAACATTTACTCTTTGGAATCCAAGGCATCTTCTCAAAATAATGTGTCACATCCTATTTTAATTGTTTGAAAAAACAAAACTATTTAATCACATGGACCATTTTCGTAAGACTAAGATGAGAATGATAAGGATCATTATGCACCTCATTCAAAATTTGTTTCCTAAGGTTTATATAAGAAAGCACAAAAAATATTTCTTGAAAAATCAAAAGTCCATTAGAATCTAGGGTATATTCTAGATATCTCTCGTCAATATGTATTTTTATCATTTTTTAAGTTATCTCAATATAAAACTCATATATTTTCTATTATTATAAAACTAAATTTCTAAGATAAGATATGAGATGAGACAAGAAAACAATTTATTTTCAAATTATAAATACATCAATAATATGATCTTACTTGCCTTTTATGTAATAAATATATAAATTGTATCATAATCGATGATAAATTCCATCCACCACCATCATCTAATATTTAGGTTTTTTTGAGCAAAAACGTGCCCAATATTTGAATGATCTAGTTTCAAATCAAAGGAATTACCTAAAAAGTAATTCCTTCACATTTTTAAAGTATTGCATAACAATTTCTAACTATAAATCATGAAAAATATAATTATTCTAATGTTTATTTAGCTTATATGAATCATAAGCTACAAAACAACTATTCTGTACCAAAATTCCTCCTAAATCATTTAAGTAAATATTCATCTAAATAATGAACTCACCATTAAGATCATGTATTATAAAAATGGGAGTTAAAAAAATAAAATATTTAAAATTATAAAAGGATACTTAACTTCAAAGAGTTCACAAAAACATTTCACCTTTTTATCTGAGATAAGTTATTGGATTTGAAACTCTTAATTTTTTTAACAAATTTATAAAAATATATTGCAAGTCCCATGAATTTATCCAATTCAAGATTTTTTTTACATCTCACCAATTCATAATAAACTTAATCTTTGTAAGATCCAATTATACTACTTTCTAAAATATTATGTGCCTAAGCCTAAGATAGTGAATCTTACTTTAAAGAAGGAACACTTCTTTACAATATTACACGTCTAATGGATTTGAATAACATGGTTATTTTGACCCAAGACCTGAACCATATACTTTGTCAATAACAATATCTATTTTTTTAATTGGAGGAAATCCAAATAATTCATTAGAGAACACATCTTTATATTCTTAAAGAAGGTAATGTCCACAAATACTTGGTTTTTATTCTATGAGAAATTATTCCACTTGAAAAAAAAGTTGGTAGAATTTATTAAATATCATATAAAATTTTAAAAATGAAACTAACCTTATGAATAAAGGTATTTTAATGCTTTACAACATTACAAAGAATCAAACATTAAATTATATTCTCAAAATAGTCTACTATTTCTTTGTTAGAATGGAATCAATCTATCTCAATAATTACATCATGAGATCCCAAAGGTACTATGTGTAGGTTTATATTAATAAGAAAAATAATTAAATCTAAATTAAATTATTATATAAATTTAGATATTGGGAAACATTTTGTAGTGCCCATCTCTACCTTCTATTTCTATTTTATCATTATAATTTGAATCCCACATTGTTATAATATAGGAGACATGAACTTATTAGATGTATATAAATCTACTAAAATAATAGTTTCATTAACTAATATTTTATCTCTCAGTTCAACTAGAATAGATTATTGATCTGCTTGACAATTGTTCAAAGATGTATAGATTCGATGTTTAAACTGTTAATTATTTTTAAGTTATAAATAGTTCTATTCATAATGGTATTTACTATAATTTGAGAAACTTACAACAATCATATTTTCTGTAATAATATTTAATTAAATTTAGTGACTAGATTATTTAATTTAGAAGGATTTTTCTAAAAATTATAGAAGTTAAATTCCTCCTTTTTATTCTAAAATTTTGTAGCCTAATTTACATTAATTTCAAGACTTATAAAAAGTATTCTTAAGACAAGATTTTTTATATCCTTTTGAATTTATATAATTTCACTATAAAGATACATTACTATTAAAATATTTATAAGTACCTTAAGGTGATATTTTCCTTTGATTTTTCCTTGTAGGTAGATTCTAAATCTATAGCCAAATTAATTGATTTGGTTATATTTATGTCATAAATGATGACCTCATGAAGACATAGTTTGAACTTATTTATTTTTTTCTTTGTTATGTAGGTAGTCGACATAGTGTAGAAGAATAATAAAATTGGATTCTTATTTTCCTACTCTATAAGTTCCTATTTGTGAATTTCATCTACACTAGAAGTCTCAGGGAATTTGACCCTCTTATTTTAGGATTTCTAAAGGAAATCCATGGCACGAGTTATAGTTTTGGGCTCTCCTATGTAGTTGTTGACTAATTTGCCCCCCAGTCAAATCAAGTCAACCCCTTATGTAAGTTCAAACTCCTATAGGACCCCCTAGGTCCTAAAATGTGTATTACGGTCTTAATAAGGTCAAACATTATGTTTTCACCCTTGTCACACTTGTATAGTTTATTCTTTGTCATTCTAAGGTCACTTTGGGTCATTTAATGAGTTTGTACGGTTTCCCCAAGTAGATAAGTGTGTCAGAGTGTTTTTAAATGTCCAATGTGTTAGGTGAGTGTCAGTGGTTAGTTTTGTAACTAAATTTAACAGGTTCCACATTAAGAACAAGAAGATCTCTTGCAAAAAGAGGAGTTTCTAAAGTTATATAGACTGTACAACAAGTTTGGCATGTGTGGAAGTTGAAATAGTTTCCATTCAACTCCCTACAACTCATCCACATTAAGATTGCTTTGACAGTCCCTAAATTGATCAAAACTGCTTCATCTTTTCCATCATTTTCTAAACAAGGTCAAATAGGTCAACTAGTTTTTTGTTGGTTCAGAAATGCCAGGAAGAGTTGAGGGTAATGATTTTGGTGGATGAAAGTAATATCTTTGCATTTTAATTCCATGGTATTATTTTTCATATTGGTAAATTTAGATTCATGAATCATCTTCAAGAATGCTAATGCCTGCAAACTATCTTCACATTCCCATTACCTGTAGGTTTTCTCATCTATTGCATTGATTTGATGTTTCTAAGCATTGTATTTGCTATTTCAAAGAAAGGTCATCTTCTTCATGTTATATTCCATCTATTGTGCACATGTGAAATATGTTTTGATGAGCAAGATCATTCTTTTTATGTTGGAAGTGTAAGTAGTTGTTTGCAAAACATGGTTTCATCAACTATAGTGTTTTTTTCTCAGTCAGTGGTTTCAAGGTAGATAATACACTTGTGTCTCTCTCCTTAAAATATGGAAGCTCATTTCTTTAAGGCAAGTTTACATTGTAAGGCTTGGAGGTTGATTGAGAGAAATTTCTCAAGATTGAACAAAGACTGGTTAGAAATCTTTAATATGCAATCATCTATAGTCATACATATAAATGTATAGATCATGGAAGATCATCTAAAATCCAAGGCATAGACAGTGTTCAATTTCATGACTCCAATGAGTTTTCATACAGGATTCATGGTGGTGATACTAATGCTATCACATAGTCTACAAGATAGCCAGAGTTAGAAATCTTGATAATGGGAACATTTACCTTATTTTCTCCAAATAAGGTTTCTACCTAATGTAAATGTCATTTGTTGGTGAATATTCTTGAGGTTGGATTAAGTTTAATTATTCATTCTAGTAGCTTGATCCTAGAAGTAACTTCTTAGCATGAAGGGAAGTGGTCAGATCAAGAATAAAGGAATATTGAGTGACTCCCAAGTTAGACAAGTATTCACTATAGGTATTTAGTGAAACATAGTGTTTATGAGTTCAAAGGAGCCTGTAGCTTGTAGTGGCACATGACACATTGGTAATGAGAGATGAGAACCTAGTGTGTAGGCATGAAATGAACTCACCAAGTGTGGAGATGTCCTAATAACCCCAAGATGGAAATAAGATAGATAAATATAGTGGTCAAACATGAAATGACCACCTACAAGAGTTCTTGATTCTCTAAATGCACACATACAACTGACACAGTCTACAACCTAGTCTAAACCAATGCAAGAGGTAAGTTTGTTTGGTTGGTAGTAAATAAATATGGATGAACATGTGGAGACCATTATCATAGTGTTATTATCATCATGTGACTTTTATATCAAAAGAGCATAGACTAGGTTATATTTTCAAATGTCATACTCAGGTGGTAAGGATCTTGCACACAGTCACTATCTCAATGACTAATCTTAAGGATTTTGAGATGTATAATACTCTCGAGTCTTTATCAAACTTTGATACTTTTTTTATATGGTCACCATGACCTAAAAAAAATACTCATAATATCCTTAAGGTTGATATAATAGGGGATATTCCTCTATTTTGTCTCAGACAGAGGGCACATGAAAACACACTCTATAGGCTAGCATGTGAGGAGAAAAAAATGAGTGGATGGGTCTTGGAAACATATTAAGATGATGTATAAGGTTGGTATGAATATGAATAGGTATAGATAATATACCTACATTCAACATAAACCTACAAGTGGGTTATATACTTGGTCACACATAATTAGTCCTAATATGCCTAATACATGGTCTATATCCTAATGACTCCTAAAATCATCTATATGACTTAATAGACCTATCCAAATCATTTGATAACCTTTATGGGAGAATTTAAGGACAACATGAGCCATTAGTTTGTATAAGGAATAAAGAGAATGGGTAATTTGGCCTAAAACCTCTATTAAACCTACTTAGAATGTACTGCAAAAACTTGAAGTCCACTTTCCTTTTCTCACATTTGTATGGAGGTACTGCATGAGACTATAAGGAGTTAGGGATAGTTGAAGGGAGTATATATGTCAAATTTAGTGGTATTTTTTTTGAGTTTAAACATCAATATTTTATGAACAATCCTTAATGGTCCAAATCACTAGAAACCCTCTCAAAACCCTATTTTAGACCTGATGATGAATACATGAAGGAATTTGTATTTAAAGGTGATCAGATGATTATGAAAATGTTTTTAACTTATTTATAACTCTTTCATTCTCTTCACCATCAACTTTTGTCATACTAACACTTGTATGGATAGACTAAAATCTTTGAAGTGTTCTACAGGTGTAGAGTAGAATTGTTGAGTGAGAATAATTGTAAGAGGTTTTTGGGGAATTGTTCTAACCCATAATATTCATCTTTCATCATAGTTATGCATGAAAATCTCTCTGTTAGCTCATCCACTAAAGGAAATCCTAAATAAGACAATGAGAATGAAATGACTGCCTAGTGAAAAAGTGTGAAGGGTGACAATGAAGCCTTAGAGGTATATTTGATAGACTAGAGGACACAGATGTCTTAAATAGGTGTCCTTAAACCTATACAATTCATTTCCATGAGAAACTATAGGTCACTCAAATAACAAGTGTGAAGATAATTTGAGGAAGGCTAATGATTGATTGTTAATGAGTGAACACAGGTGTCAAAAAGGAAGTTATCAGTTAGGGAGGTGTATAAGAGTTGTTAAAACCCTATTTCCATATTCTCATGATAGTGAAAATTTGGTAAATATCCATAAGGTAGTTTTGTATAGTCAATTAGATCCCTTATCATCAATATAATTTCAAAGAGGATGGTGAAGAGTCTCTATACCAAATTGAGGGAGCATGATGCTTTTTTGATGGGCACTTGTCCAAGATCACTTTATAACTTATTCTCCACCTCATTCACTTGATTTTTAACTATTTTATATAGATTGACACATGGATTTGTGACCCTTATACTTATATTTACTCTCTCTTCTCCTTTGCTCTATAAATGCAAGCCATTTTGGCAATTATATCTAATAAACACCTAGTATGGTGAAGCCTTGCTAGTTTGACACCTTATTTTGCCTTAAAATAAAGTTATGAAGCTGATTTATTATTTTCACATCTTACCTAAGCATTTTAAGTGGTGTATTTTCATGATAAGTGATGAATATTGTTTCTCCTTAGTTTCATTCTACCCTTGTATGCATTGTGTGAGTGGAATCTCTTCTAACAGGTCTCATAAAGTGTATTGTTTGTTGATGTGTGCTTGAAGTGTGAGAGGGAATAGTAGTGTCAAATATCTGACCTTATTTTCACCTCCATCTAGTTATGCATAAAAATATGCCTCTATGAGAAACACTTATGCTAAAAGGCCATAGAGTTGAAGTCAGTTTTGGTAGTTTTCATTCTTAGTGCATATGAAAGTGTGTTTGTGGACTAATATTTTTGTGTATCACCTCATTATTATAGGTTTAAATTATTTTACCTTATTCCATTTTCACCCCCAAAGTGATTTTTTTTTTAGTGTGCGAGCTTAAGAGACAAATCAAGGGAGCTAGCCCTTTCACCTATAGGTTTACCTGTGTTATAAGCATCCCACATGCCTAGAGGTGATCCCATGTTATCCAAATATGGGAGAGGATTGAACATCATATCCTAAGGTGAAATATTTAGCTACAATATTTCTAGCACGCTTGGTGGGATCAAGGTCCAAAAGAGTGGAAGAATTATTGGTGTGTTCTTCCTACTATCATCTTTTAGAAGGATGCAAGCAAACACCAATGGTGACTCTAAATACATCATCTGGTTGTGAGAAACCTATGTACCTATTTGAAAAGATTTGATAATTTCTTGTGCCTCATTTGACTAATGAATTTGATATGGATGGATATGTTGATATTTCTTGCTATACATAGCCCCATCAAAGTTGTTATCCACCATATAGTCAACCTATTCCTCCACTATAATGTCATATATTTATTTAGGAGTCTTATGAAGAAGGTTATCAAGGAGATAGGTTCAAGGCCATTAAAAAAGAGATTCAATCTCTTAATATGAAAGTTATCTAAGGAGAGATAAAAGCTATTAGGAGGTAGGTTCTTGAAAGTATTCCTTCCCAACATCCCTATCCATCCTACCAAACTCCTATGCAACATCCTCAAGGTTGATACCAAATATCCTATCCTCCTCCTCAAATTCCACCTCAATCTAAGTCCTTTATATCACTCATGCCTAAATTTTTAGAATCAAAAATATTGATGAAGAAATGGGATACAAAGCTTGATGTGATTCATATGCATTATATAAAGAGAATGAAAAAGTCTATCCAATTATTGATGAACAAGTGGAAGTTAGTTTAATAAGAATCCAATTATGTTATTAGTGAAGACTTTCATGAGATGATATGTTACATCAAATGGGGGATTAATAGGCTTGCAAGGTGGGAAAGCCAAGAAGTTGAGAGACAACTTGCAACTATTAAAAGGCCTCATGAAAGCGATAGGGAAAGCAAAAATTTATTTGAAGAAAAAGTCTATCTCTCCCATTCTCAAGTGCCTTCTTATGTTACATGTCATTCCTCTCATGCATCTCATTCCCATGAGGAGCCAATTCAATCTCCAAAAGAGCCTAGTAGCCTTAAAGTTCCAACTTAAAACCAAGAATGTGATAATAAGAATGAAAAAATTGTGTATGGTCAAACCACATTTACCTCTCTTCAAAAAGATATAGCTACACCATCTTGGAGGTCCATCCAAGAGGAGTTTCAAAATTGAAAATAAGCCTCAGTTGATAATGTGAAATTTGAGGTTGTATCTATGGAAGGGTTTTAAAAAGATAATGAAGATCAAGAGGTGCTTGTTGAAGAAAGTGACATTCCCATAGCTCTCTCTCTAAGAGTTATTACAGGTGTTTCCTTCCATCCCCATGCCCATTCATGAGTCCTAAATTACACCTCTTACTCTCTCTCCAGACCATGAACCAATTCACCACCCTCCCACCTCATCCCCTCTTGAAGGATAACCCATCTTATAAGAGGCAAACAAATAAGAATATGCTCAATATGTAGTAGACCAAGATGTTTCAAGTGATTGTGAATAAGAAATCATGATAGGGAATCCACTTAGTGAGAACAAACACGATATATCCTTATTGGGTCAATAAATAGAAGATATTGATAAATTTGTAGCTATTTACTAGGAGCTTGATCAAAGTCTGTGGCAGACTTATCAAGAAATGTTCCATGAATATGATTGCCTTGAAAATCTAGTCCTTGAAGGAGAACAAGATGAGGTTATTGACAAGGAATGTAAGATTCCTATTGAAAAAATATGTCTTGAGGAATATCATGAAGTTTTCTATGATGAATATGATGCTCATGAACATTATCAAGAGGATGACTTTGAATAGTTTGTGTTTATTGAGGAGAAAGAGAGCCAAGATGATTGGCTACGATAGATTGAGTTTCTTGAAGAACTTGAAGAGATTTACAATGTTGAAGGTCAAGGAAACAAGAAGATAGAGAAAGATGTTCTCATAGAGGACAATGATCAATATTGGATTGAATATACAAAGCTCCTTGATGAGCTTGAGGTGCTTATAGCTGGTAAGAAACATGATCTCATTGAGAGTACCATATAGGTCAAGAAAATGTGACTTGTTGAAGCACCATTGGAGGTTGTAGATGAGGAGTCTCATGAGAAGATTGATATGGTTGAAGTTCTTGAATAATTCACCTTCATAGGTGATTTATTTGAAGATTCCTTGATTGTGTTGAGGGTCACGCCAAAGAGGTTGGAAAACATCAAAAATTTACAAATATCAAATCCAATGCTTAAAAGGCAATTTTCCTCATGCATTACTCTATATCTTAGATCAATATATGGAAAAATTTTCCCCTTTTATCTAAGAGGAGAAACTTGATTTAGGTTAGTTTGTACATAGCTTAGTTTGCTTAAGTGTTGTGTGTGTTTTCCCTAAGTATTTTTGAGAACACAAGTGTGTGTCTTTGTCTTGCTTTAAATGTTTATTCCATTTTATGTTTGGTGTGTGTTTTGATGTTTGATCAGAGGATTTGTGGTGTCAAATTTGGTTTATATGTGACTCCATTTCCCAAGGATAGGAGAAGGCAACTGGTCCTTAGCATAATAGGCATGTTACCCCTAAGAAATCATAAAAATGTTGACTAATTTGACCCCCTTGTCAAATAAAGTCAAACCTCATGTAATTTCAAGCTCCCATAGGGCCCCTTAGGTCCTAAAATGTGTACCATGGTCATAATAAGGTCAAACATTATGTTTTCACCCTTATCACATTTGTATAGTTTGTCCTATTTCATTCTAAGGTCACATTTTGGGTCATTTAATGAACTTGTATGGTTTCCTCAAGGAAAAAAGTGTGTTAAAGTGTTTTTCAATATCCAATGTGTTAGGTGAGTGTTAGTGGTCAATTTTATCTAACTAAATTTTGTAGGTTCCACATTGAGAACAAGAAGATCTCTAGTAAAAAGAGGAGTTTTTAAAATTGTACAAACTATACAACAAGTTTGACATATGTGGAAGCAACAATAGTGTCCCTTCAATTATCTAAAAATCATATCCACATTTATATTTATTTGATACTCCCCAAATTGACCAAAATTGGTTCTTATTTTCCATTGGTTTTTAAGCAAGGTTAAATAGGTCATCAGGTTTTCTACAAAGACACACACTTGTGTTCTTATTTTAAATAGGTCATCAGGAAGAGTTGAGGGGAATGATTTTAGTGGATGAAATTAATCTCTTTTTACTCTTATTGCATGGAAATATTTTTCAAATTGTTAAACTAAGCTTCATGGATCATCTTCAAGAATGCTACTGCCTCCAAACTATCTTCACATTCCCATTACCTATAGATTTTCTCATTTGTTGTATTGATTTGATGTTTCTAAGCATTGTATGTGTTATTTCAGAGCAATTTCATCTTCTTCATTTTGGATTCCATCAATTTTTCACTTGTGAAATATGTTTTAATGAGCAATATCATTATTTTTGTGTTGGAAGTGTAAATAGTTGTTTACAGAACATGGTTGCATCAACTACAATGTTTTGTTCTCAATCAATGGTTTCAAGGAAGATAATACACATGTGTCTCTCTCCTCAAAACATGGAAGGTCATTTATCCAAGGAAATTTTTCATTGGAAGGCTTGGACATTGATTAAGAGAAGTTTCTCAAGATATGAACAAAGATTGGTTATAGCTCTTTAATGTACATTGATCTACAATCATACACAAACATGTATGGATCATGGAAGATCACCTAAATTTAAGGCATAGGCAGTGTTCAATTTTATGACTTGAATGATTTTTATCAAGTCATATAAGATTCATGGTGGTGATCCTAAATATATCACATAGTCTAAAAGATATTTAGAGTTGGAAATCTTGCTAATGGTAACATTAACCTTATTTTCTCTAAATAAGGTTTATGCCTAATGTAAATGCCATCTATTGGTGAAGATTCTTGAGGTTAGAGTAATTATAATTGTTTATGCTAGTAGATTGAGCCTATAAATAACTTCTTATCATGAGGGGAAGTTGTTAGATCAAGAAAAAAGGAATATTTATTGACTCCTAAGTTATTCAAGTGTTCACTATAGGTATTTAGTGAAACATAGTGTTTTTGAGTTTAAAGGAGCATGTAGCTTGTAGTGGCACATGCCACATTGGTAATGAGAGATGAGATCCTAGTTTGTAAGCATGAAACAAAATTACCAAGTGTTGAGATGTATTAATGACCCAAAGATGGAACCAAGAGAAATAAAAATAGTGGTCATACATGAAATGACCACTTATAGGAGTTATTGATTCACCAAATGCACACATACAGTTGACATAGTCTATAACCTAGTATAAACCAATGCAAGATATAAGTTTAGTTGGTAGTAAATAAATATGGATGAACATGTGGAAAAAATTATGACAGTGGTATTATTATCCTCATGTGAGTTTTAGATGATAGGATCAAAGAGTAGGTTATATTTTCAAATGTCATACTCAGGTGGTAAGGATCTTGCACACAATCAACATCTCAATGACCAATATTAAGGAGTTTGAGATGTAGAAGACTCAAAAATCATGATAAAACTTTTATAATTTTTTTATATTGTCACCATGATCTAAAAAAACTCCTCATAGTATCCTCAAGGTCAATGGAATAGGGGAGATGTCCTCTATTTTGTCTCAGATAGAGGGCACTTCATGAAAACAAGTCTGCAAGCTAGCATGTGAGGAAAACAAATGAGTGGAGGGGTATTGGAATCATATTATGATGATTTATAATGTTTTTATGTATATGAATATGTACATATAATACAGCTACACTCAATAAAAACCTACCGGTGAGTTATATACCCAGTCACACACAATTAGGCCTAATAGGCCTAATACTAGGTCTATACCCTAATGACTCCTAAAGTCATATATATTACTTCATGGAAATATCCAAATAATTTTATAAAATTTAGGTGATAATTTAAGGCCAACATGAGCCATTAGTTTGTACAGGGAATCATGAGAATGGTAAATTTGGCCTAAAACCTCTATCAGACCTACATGGAATGCATTGCAAAAGCTCGAAGGCAACATTAATTTGCTCACATCTATATAAAGGGAATACATGAGACTAAAATGAGTTGGGTATAGTCTAATGGGGTATCTATCTCAAACTCAGTGGGATTTTTTTGGAGTTTTAACTTCAAGATTTTAGGAATAATCCTTAACGGTCCAAATCACTATAAACCCTCTAAAAACCCTATTTCAGACCTGATGGTGAAGACATGAAGGAATTTACATTAAAATGTGATTATATGATTATTAAAATGTTTGAAATTTTTTTATAACTCTCTCAGGATCTTCCCATAAACTTTTATTGTATTGACACTTGTACAAACAGACTAAAACCTAAGTTTCTTTCAAGATTTGAAGTGTTCTACGAATGCAGAGTAGATTTGTTGAGTGAAAATCATTGTAGGAGGTTTGTGGGTACTTTTTCAAACCCATAATATTAATATTTCATTACATTTGTGCATTGAAATTTCTCTATTAGCTCATCCACTATAGGTATTCTTAAACAAGACAATGAGAATGAAATGACTGCCTAGTGAGAAAAGTGTGAAGTGTGACAATGAATATTTGGAGGTCTATTTGATATATGAGAGGAAAAATATGTATTAAAAAGTTTCATAAAACTTATGCAAGTCATATCCATGAGAAAATACATGTCACTCAAAAAATAAGTGTGAAGACAAGCTGAGGAAGGCTAATGAGTAAACACATGTGTCAAGAAGGAAGTTATCAATTAGGAAGGTGTATGCAAGTTATTACAACCCTGTTTCCATCTTCTCATGATATTAAAAATGTGGTGAACATACCTTTTTAGGATATTCAATTAGATCCCTCATCATCAAGATAGTTTCAAAGAGGAAGGTGAAGAGTTTCTATGCCAAATTGAAGGAGCGTGATGAATTTCTGATGGAAACTTGTCCAATATCACTTCCTGACTTATTATCCACCTCATTCACTTTTTTTGTAACTAGTTTATGCATCTTGACACATGTAATTGTGACCTTTCCACTTCTCTTTTCTCTCTCTTATCCTTTGCTCTATAAATGCAAACCATTTTGGTAATTATATCTAGTACACACCTAGTATGGTGGAGCCCTACTGGTTTACCACCTTGTTTTACCTTAGAATAAAGTTATGAAATTGATTTATTATATTCACATATTTCCTAATAATTTCAAGTGGTTTATTTTCATGATAAGTGATGAAGATTATTTCTCCTTATTTTCGTGCTTCCCTTGTATGCATTATGTGAGTGGCATATCTTCTAACAGGTCTCGTAAAGTGTAATGTTTGTTGATGTATGAAAGGGACTAGTAGTTTCAAATATCTGACCTTATTTTCACCCCATATAGTTATGCATAATAATATACCTCTATGAGAAACACTTATGCTAAAAGGTCATAGAGTTGAGGTTAGGTTTGGTAGGTTTCATTCCTAGTGCATATGCAAGTGTGTTTGTGGACTAAGATTTTGGTGTATCACATCATTAATATAGGTTTACATTCTTTCATTTTCACCCCCAAAGTGATTGGTCTATTTTAGTGTGTGAGCTTAAGAGATAAATCAAGGGAGCTATCCCTTTAACATAGAGGTTTACCTCTTTTATAGTCAACCCATAAGCCTAAAGGTAATACCATGTTGTCCAAATATGGGAGAGGCTTGAACACCCTCTCCTAGGGTGTAATATTTGGATACAAAAATATAATTTTGGGGATAATTTTGAGAGCAAATAATTTATATAATCAAAGAGACCAATCTTGCATCAGACTTTGTAATGTATAGAGGTCCTTGCTAATTTTACTGAAGGTAAAAACTAATGGTGATTAATAATCTAAGTGTGAATTGTGTAAATAAATAAGAGGAAGAATATGGTAGAAAAGAGAATGTCTGAAATTATGTGGAGATAAAAATACTTTCATAAACTATCTATATGTCTGACTGAAGATCACCATTATGTAAGTAGTTTTGCTGGGCTAAAAATAAACTAAACATGGTAGTCTAATGATCTTGGTGATGATCATGACCTATGTAACATATTTAATTAAGATAAATAATCACAAATATTATTATCAAACACATCCATTTATGGATTTTTTAAACAAACACAATAGTTTATGTAGATTAGTAGGTTAGTAATAAAATTAGCCTACATAGACACACCATATGTCAATAAAAATCCATGCCATAGTTTCTAATAGTATTATGCACCAACCAGATTATAATAAGAATAATTTAAGAGAATCAAAAAAAATAGAAAGAAATAATGCACATTTTCTCATATTTTACAAGTTGTCCTAGTTTTCCATAAATATTCGACCCAAATACAACATTATGAAGAGGTACTTATTACTGGAAACACAATCACTGAGAGGTGGATGAATTAGTGAGCTCTTGACATAATAATTCAATCCTAATTAACCATTCATTGATCAATAATTATATAATCAATTTCAAATCATCAAATCAACATAGTAACCATACACATGAGCATACAACACAATAACACTAGATGTATGTGAGAAACCCTCAAGGGGAAGAAAACCCACTGAAACATAGCTTTAGAAAAATTATCCTATAAGAACATGAATCAATATTTAGTTGAGAACCAAATTATTAAGGAGAACCAACCCATAATTCACCAAGTACCCACTTGGATTTATCAAGGACTAACTTGTTAGGAGGCACCAAACCCCTTATTAATCATTCATCCACTCAATCAACACTTATGATGACTTAGCACCCACTCAACCACCAATAATTTTTACACCTTTTATTTTATTATTATCAACACTTTATTATGGTATTAATGTTCTCTCTCTCTCTCTCTCTCTCTCTCTCTCTCTCTCTCTCTCTCTCTCTCTCTCTCTCTCTCTCTCTCTCTCTCTCTCTCTCTCTCTCTCTCTCTCTCTCTTAAAATTCTACCCTCTTTCACTCTATCTCTCTCAAATCTGCCTATTAGGCTTCCTCGCTCAATATGCCTCTTACTAGGCTTATTAGGTCAACTAAATTTGACATCCACAAGAATAAAGTATATTATATTTTCATAATATTATATATATCCTCTTTTTATGGTCTATAATACCTCCTAATCCTTCAAAATCTGCCCTCTTATTCACTCAAAGGTCTCTACTCAACACCACAGACATTTAGAACTAACATGCCTTGTTATTATACTAGTCTTTTTGATCTCATAATCCTTGGTAAAAAATATACCTTTAAATAATTATATTAACCTATAAATAATTATTATAAAATTTTTAAAACATTTATTAAATTAATCCATTAGGTCGGCCAAAGTTTAATAGGTTGTATTCCTTCTCTAAGTCTCATGGAGACATAATCTCATTAAGCCTATTTAGCATACGTTACCATTTGATATTTTAGAGTAAATTAAAAAAATTCACATGGTATTAATACATAATATTCCAACTTAATATACACTACTAATCTAATCATATATTCATAAATCTTCTTAGTTCAAACTACTGCTTGGAGCACACCATTAGTACTATTCATATTAGGCTTGTGTAAACCCAACAAGTCTATTATGAATAACTAAAGAAAAAACACAAATTTTCCAATAAAACATGAAAAAAAATTATAAATTAATAAGACTAATTACCTTAGGTTCATCACCATATGCCTTATATATCATAACTCAATCCAAAAAGACTCAAAACCTTCTATGTAAATAGCTCACTCAAAACTGCCAACAAGCCTGAAAACATAATCATGAAGTATTAGGGTTATTTAAATTTTAATAAAAATTTAAAAAATAAATATTAATGTATATTATCCCATCTCATCTATATAACATCACCAAATTCTTTAATCACTTCTAAACTAGGCATAATAACTCAGAAACACCAATTTCACTAACATACAAAAAACTACCAAAATCCTTAAAAACACAGTCCTGATGAATGTTGTTTTTAGATATTGTAAGGACACTTCAAAGAATTATTGTACATATTAATGGTTACTATGTTCCTATATAAAAATATATATATATATATATATATATATATATATATATCATAATTTTTAGTGTCAACTATTGGTCTTGTAGAACAATTTATTGACCTTCTCTTTCACAGTCCTTGCTCAGCCAAACAAGCCATTTTGGCTTCAATGATCTAACCTCATATTTTGAATTAAAATATTTTTAAAAGAATGGATAGGTAATTTAAGTCCTAATCAACAACATAATGTGCATTTGATACATCAAATCATGATATAACATCTCAAACTCATCACTCCATCTTGCATACCCAGATCTGCCAGTTACCCTTAAATATCAGTCATGATGACTTTGCATTCCAAAACCTATGTAGACACAATAAATGAGTTATTATGCATGAATATTATCCTTATATATAATCAAAACATCTCCAAACATAAATATATTGAGGTCTACTTTAAAATATTAGATATATAGACCAATCTTTGAACCTCTCTGTACACAGATCTCACTGAGCAAGACAAATCACCTTTGAGAGAATTTTTTTTCTATATAAAAGTATTTAAAAAATAGATAATGAACATGAACATGAATTACAAGTCTTAAAAAAATCCTTGTCCATTTGGATTCAATCCTATTCCATGACAACACTTCCCTAATCTCATTCCCACTTCTACCTAGTTTTTCTCACTATTTGTACCATTAGGGTTTTTAGCAATAGGTCAATTTGCATGACTGGTTTATCACTCCTAAGGTATATAAATTTTTTATAAACCACCATGAATATGAAGTATAAGTATCAAACTTTTTCTAGGTCAATTTTGTCTGTTATACCAAATTTTCTAGAAACAAGCACTTTTCTATGGGGTCCACTCATTCACATGAAAAACCAATGCCACCTAGAGATACTTATGAGAGTCAAATACATGATCTAATCATAAAAATATTTCATACAATCTATTCCAATCCATCTTGATCAAGATATTCCATATCGGTTCATAATGAGGGTTTTAGGAGGGATTTAGACCCGTTTCCATTCTTAACATTTGTTCATAAAGCTTTAAACCTAAAACCAAATCGTACTTCTTGGAAATCATTGATAATACCATTTTACATCTCTTTATAAGAGATAATATTACCATGAAACATTCACACATGCCAAAAAGCATCAAAAAGTGTCTCTCAGGTTTGGAAACCTTTCCTCTGCATACTCTTGATACCTCAAAACACCATTTCAAGCTTTCTTCTTCAAATCATGACCTCATATAGCATAATAACACTTGATACAACATGTTAAACCTTTATACATACCCAATTTTACAATATTTCCCTAGAAAATTGATCCCATGTCTCAATTGGCCACCATCTTTCTCTTGCTCTCTAGGCTTTTGATTTATAGGATACATTACATCTTTAAAATAGACTTTATATCCACTATTCATGCACTCTCCACCTCAATAAAATGATAAATTAACTTTTAAAATTATGTTACCGATGGCTTGAAAGGATAAGTAAATTGTGGATGATGATCCTAATCTATTAGCATTTGTGACCCTTAACCTATATCTTATTTTTAATCTCTTAAGGTGTACCCAAGATTCATCTTTTCTAATAACTATGACATATTAATTAAATATTATAGTGATGCTATTATCCTTAAAGTAAGTGAATATCTTATCTAGGGGAATTATACCTGACTTCATGTCTCTTAACCATTGTTCCAAGGAGTTTCTCATATTCACAACATCTGTCTGGTATAAATTGAGGTTTGTCAATGGAATTATTTTCAACCAAGGGAATGTCCCCTTATTGATCACTATTACAATTTTATTAAATTTATTTTCCATTTTGATAATTCAGTCGAAATAATCATGTGATTTCTAGTAAAGTACATTGCCTTTTGCCAAATCTTCCATAAATTTTTCCAATGCATGAAATAGTTATTAAAGTTTTCCCTCCACTTTATCTACTAGGTTGTTTAGGAAGGTGATCCTTAATTTGAATTCTATAGTTGTAACTTGATCCTTAAATTCCTCCATGATATTCTCAATAAGCTCATAGGAGGCATTCACAATAGAGACTGTCTCCTCAACAATATTATCTTATCCTATTTTTCTTCTTTTTTTGGTTAAAGAAAATAAGTCTTCCTCTGCTTGTTATATTATATGGTTCCCCTCTTATGTGATTTTTTTAGTCATGACCCTTTTCATTATTGCATTCCATTTATCAATTTTTAATTGTATATGTGGGTCACTATGGTACACCATCTTAGGCCTTTGCATTTTCTTAGTTTGCAGGGCCTCTATTCAATATCTTCATTCACTAGTCCCATGGTCCCTGAATTATGGGAACAAAGGATGCATTTAGATAATTGGATGGGGATGCCATGGATATAGGAGGTGTTTAGATGGGAATAAAGGATACAAGTGGAGGAGTGGTAATTAAGGTGGGAATGGTAATGGGAGATGCATATGGGGTCATGTATGCCCTAAATTTATCTTGTGTCTTATGGATTATGGGTCCAATGACACATGGGATATTTGTCATCATTATAAAGGAGGATATGGGTCTATTAAAATTGAACCTAAGGGGACCTAGGATATAATATATTAGGGACCAATAAGAAGTTACTATTGGCGTAGGGATAAGTTGACAAGGAGGCATAAGAAAAATTAGATTAATTTGTGTTATAGAGGGTGGAAAAAGGACCAAATATAGAATATGAAATTACAAAACTACTAAGTCGAATGAGATTCAAGTGAAATGACTAAAATATTGGAGTAGGCCTAAGTAGTAAGTTGTCTACTTATGTAGTGACACTTGGAAGTTGGGAGCTTCAAAGAACTTGAGATATTGGGCCATGCTTGGTGTATGCCCTATTAATGATTGAAATTTTTATATTACCTATAGGAGTGGAAATAAAATTTGTTTTAGGAGGAAGACTCTATAAAATAGGGAAACTAGAATCCATAGGATAAATTGAAATAATAGAGAGACTAAAGACAATAGTGTAACTATAAATTGTAGGAGCACTAGAAATACTAGTGAGACTAGAGAGAATAGGGTAAATCAATGTAGATGGGTTGGGAAAAGGAAAAATTATAGAAAGAAGTGCCTATGAGGTAGGCATCATAGAAGTTAGGGTTCCTCATTTTGTTGACAAAGATAGTTAAGCATTTAAGGAGCTAGGTTGGGACTCAAAGTCAATTGTAATTAATGTGTTATGTTTGGGTGGAGGTTCAATTACTTGGGTTTTCCTTATATCCAAGGTAAAAATTGATACATATTATGTCCTTCATCCTATTTTATATATTTTAGGTGTTGTTTGAGGGAAGGGGCTCACTAGGTATCTCTTCTAAGACTTGATTCCTGGAGTTTTCTTAGAGGTAAAATCACTAAAATGGGGAGGTGAATCACTAATTTAATCAATTAAATTCCAATTCCAAAACTTTAAAATCTTAGACAATCCAAAAAATCAATCATGAAGCACATAAACTAGTTATTACAAAGAATAAAGGAAACTATGCAAGATCAACACACATACACATAGATTGTGTGAGAAACCATCATGGAGAATAAAACCCACTCTCAAGTATAAAAAAAAGTATAATAGAGTCCTATAAGTGATTTACAAACAAGATAATTTAGTGAAGAACCCACTTCACAAGAAGCACCAACTCCTAAGCATGAATAAGCACCCACTTGTCCTAGATGTTGAGCACCCACACAATACCTTATGATATCAACACCTCCAGATCTCTGATTGACTTTAGATTTGATGGATAAATAGTGAAAAACAATTATATTAAACCCTTAACACTATCTCAATCCTTCACATAAAAGCAATGCATCCAAAATAGCCTTTTGGATCACTCTACACCTCTTTGCTCATCCTCAATCTTCAACCCTATAAGAACACTATTATAACATCATAAATATGACCTCTAAGTCACACACATATTAATTACACTACTCTACTCTTAAATCCATCCACAAATAACTTTCACACTTCTCTTTTCTTCACTTGTCAACTCTAGAAACCTTCATCTTTGTTTATGCTCTTTATAGAGCCCTCATGATCACCATGTTCTTGGTCGGCTATAAGACATACCTAAAATATTAAGGATTTTATCACACTTAGAATAATATTAATTTCACATAAATAGGTCTTCCATATCTTTTATATATCACCCTTAAGAAATTGCATCTTTCAACTAGGTCTAAGAAGCCCTTATAGGTCCATGAAGACCTATTCATCCTTTTAACACTTCACCAAGAAAAACTAGGAACATAAGACCACTTCAAAGCACATAGGTCCTCACCATATGATCCCTAAGACATACTAAATTTATTAAATTCATCAATACACACCTCTCCATGTGCAAAACCTATCAATCATTTGCCTTTTACATGAAAACACCATGAATGAACCAAAAGTCAACTTGTAAGCAATTGTTCATATTGAAGATGGATTGGTTAAACCTCCAAAATCCATACAGATGATCCTCAAGGAGTCTAAAACACTATAAAATATATAATTAACCTTGAAACATAAAAAAACCATCAATAAAAAATCAAACATACTTCTTGGGTCACTTGTAGAAGAAAGTCAAATCCTCAATCAACTTTGGAATGCAATAAATGCAAGTGTACAACTAGTCAAACCTTCAAATCATTTTTCCTAGATTTCAATTAAATTTATCTATCACTTTTATTTTTTATAAAAACATAAAATTAATCCATAATAAAAATTTATTAAAAAAACATTGCAGACTAGTTTTCATTTGTAAATTCAAATATTTGAATTCCAACAATCACTTTTTAATGCAAATTTGCACTAGTGAAATCTGCTTGAAAGACCAAATTTGCACTACCATAACTTTTTATATACATCATTTCAAGACCTGAAATTTTAAACACCTTATCGAGGAACAAATATGAACAAACCCATATGACCAATTTCTTCTAACATCTTCACACATATGAATGCTGACATCATCAATGTGCTTACTTAGGAAGTTTTACCAAGATGACTAGGATAACATAGACCTTCACAAAACTATTCCAATGGATTAATTTCACTTCCAAAAGTATACCAAGCACTCTTGACCCCTAATATGACCCATAAAACATGGTCAACAAATCACCAACATCCATCACCTTTCCTATCAAAGTAAACACAACAAGGTCCATGCATGATCACTAAGGCACACTTTGTCATTGAGAACCATGCATACATATCAACTCATGAAAAATATTGGAAATATTAGGGAAATAATTTATAACACATAAAAAATATCCCCCTTTTTCATTTATTTCAACACTTTTACATGTTTTCAAAGCCAACAACAAAATTGTGCACACTCTTTCTCCCTTTACAAACACTTTATCCCCCTTTAACACAATGACAAATTGGGCTTACTTGCTGGTCCTAAGGAAATATAAATGTTTTTTAAGCCAACATAAATAATTTATATCCTCTAAGATATGATAGAAACTCCCCTATCACTATGCATACCATTCCTTATCATAACTACCTCAAGCTTGCTCATTGGCAACACTCTTCTTTGACCATGCAGTGCTATATGAACAAGAAATGAAGAAAATAAGAGTGATCACACCTTGAGAAAACTGATAGGTACTCACCATAAGTCACCTAAACTTGGTCACCTCTTGATAACCTTCTAACCATCTCTAACCATGATGAAATTTCATAGTTGACTTCAAATTTTCTCTCACAAGCCACCCATAAAATGAAGAGTGGTCATTCAATCTCTTTCTAAAGGATATATGATGCATAAATCCAAATGAGAAACATATTAAGGTAAAATCATACCTATTTATTTTGAATAAAATGAACAAAAATCACTTTTCTTCACACTAACCTTGCCTAGAGGCCTAGTAACCCTACCTAAACCTTGAAGAGCCTATAAATTTATATGTATGCACCCTCATGATTTGAAATTTCATATTTGATACACACTCATATTCCCCCTTATGCATTACAATAATCATCATCAAAATATTCCTCTAAACCATATCTCCTTTACAAACTGATGTGTCAATTAGCCCTCCATTTGCACAAAAGCTCAACCATAGGTCAAACTATACAATTCCAAATGACTGTAAAGAACTTTTTTAGACCCTTTTATCCATTTAAATATATTAAGTAGTCTCAAACTTCAAATCCTTTTAGAAGATCACTAACCCATATGGTGCAAAACCTAGTGCATAAAGAAGAAACAAGGTCAACTTACCACCTTCTGGTCAATGCCAGTTCTTGAAAATTATCTCACATATAGAGATAAAAAATACACACTTTTGGACCAATTTTTGAGGTCTGAATCCTTTTCAAACCCATAGAACCATGAAATGGTGTTTAACCTGCTGGCCCTTAAGTAAGGACTATCATACTTGAGAGCCTTAAAAAATATTCAACTTCCCTTTAAAACCATGAAACCACCTAGATTATACCTGTATGAGGTCAACACACCTTTATATTCTAAAAATTCATCTTGAACACTCACCAATCTTCATTTGACACTTGGAACCAGTCATATTGTGCATATAGACCCTATGTACACAACAATCACTAAGCTAAAACACCTTATAATGATCATGGAAGCCTTCTAACATCTCTTCAACACCTTTTTCATGTGGAGATATCAAATCCAACTAGTCTCTACCCTTGGTTAGCTTCATAGATCTCAAATGCATCAATTTTGCAAGATGAACACACACTAGGCAGTGAACACTGAACAAAATGGGCAAATTAAACAAATGGTCATGTATGACTCTTTTGACTAGCTGAGTACATCTGAACCCATGGAATGCACTAGGACAAGTCCTCTCCACACTCCAGATCAACCTTACCTTCATTCTTCATGATTTAACCTTATAAATAAAGCATCAAAATTTGACTAAAGCTTGGTTTTAAGACCAATGTCCCTGAACATATTTCTTGAAGCTTTTCATCATAAACCTATGGAGAAAGCTCATGAATTTTTTTCTCCCTCTTAACCAATGACATTTTAATGATCAACACAAGGCTTGGTAACATAATATCATATATTCTATACTAAAATGGAATTGGTCTTAAAGACCAATCAACAACTCTACATACTTTTGTACTTTATTCATCAACTAGAGCACACACACTTGATTATTCATATGAAAGATTAAGAAGCATAGTTAGAGACACCCATTTGTCATAGAGGGACTAAAGGTCCCAAAACTCAGTAGACCTCCACATCTCCATGCTCTCACTTGACTTACAGTCTTGCCTCATCATCAAATTGACTTTAACCGGGTTCTTAACTTCATTCTTTCCTTTTGGCTCAGAATCCTGCTTGATCTTCTTGTCCCCTTAGGTAGATAAGGCTTGATCTTTGACACTTGAACTTGTACCTTATTCTATCATGAAAAATAGTCCATTTTGAACCTATTTTTCATTCACCTCCTTGGGTATCCATTAGTTATGGCTACTTTTCTTCATGTTAGGATGGTTATTCTTAGAAGTAGAATTCTGACCATTCTTACAAAACCTTCCTATGTGACCTCTCTCTTGACACATGAAACAAATGAAGTTTCTTTGATTGTATATACCTTGTGTATAGGCCATATGATGACTCTTTAAAGTTTCATTATCCCATTCATATACCTAATCATATGATTTCTTGAGGAAGGCATTATAAAACCTTACAATATGACCAATCCCTTGACACCTGAAGCACAAGATGTCATGCTTTCCTTGTGAACTAGTTTACTATCTTGAGTGATGATATTCTTCATGATTGTCATTATCTTTCTCATAATTCCATGCAAATCTCTTACAAAGAGATTTTGTCTTATAATCGATGATCATATCTCCAAACTGATGACAAGAATAACGGTAACCTTTGAAGGAGTTATCATACCTTAATGCATTGGGTTTCTTTATTTGATTTGAAATTTTGTATCTTTTGAATTTATCCTTCTTATTCATATTGTCATTATTCTTGTCTTTACTAGCACTCTTCTTAGAATGATTAGTCTCTTGATCTATCATCATTGTCTTCTCAATCTTCTTATCCTTTTGAACATCTTCATAGAACCCTAGGCTTGACTTGCCATTTAAGACCTTTTGATTGCTCAATAGGTCATTAATATCAACTTTAATTTTCTCAAATTTATGATATGTTTCAATCTTGCTCATACTTGATCTAGTTTCATTTGTAAAGACTCCATCTCTAATTTGTATTTAACACATTCTTCATCTTTACTCTTTACCTCTTCAGTAAGGGATCCAACCTAAGTTTCAAGATGTTGAGTGATCTCATCATGCTCTTTGACTTCATTTTTCATCCTTTCTTCAAAGAACCCAATTTTATCCTCATAGGTCTTGATCAAGGATGCTTACTTTATATTCTTTCCTTGTAGAAGCTTCAACTCTTCCAAGGTATTTAGATATTTGTCTTCAAGAGTGACTTGCTCATCTTCTTCCTCTGAGCTATCTCCACCAAAAAGATATATGCCTAAAGAAAATTCACCTTCATCTTCCCCAAGAGCCATGAATAGTGTCTCCTTGTACTCATCATGAGATGAATCATCACTGTCTAATGTGTTTCTTTCTTCTTCAGTAAATGAGTTACTATCTTCTTCATGGTAAAGTCTCTTACTACCTTTGTATGACTCCTTTTTATTTATCCTATTGAAGAACTTTCTATACTTTCTAGGACCCCTTAAATTTCTTGTGTTTCATGAGATTCCTTATGAACTTCTTTGTATTCAGAATTGCCTCTATCTAGGCACGTAGCTACAAAATGACCAACCTTACCACATGAAAAATATTTAAAATGAAGCTTCCCTTCATATTTACTTGATCCTACATTTAATTTTCTTGCAATCATGGGTTCAAGTTAATATTAATTAAGATCAAAGTCTTTAAGGCTTAACTTGCTCTCTTTACCTTTTGTCTCCTTGATCACCTTAATGGTCACTTCCTTATTTAGTGATTCATCCTCATTGACGCTCATCTCATAGGCAGTAAGGATACCATGAAATTCATCCATATTCATCTTGATGAGATCATGACTTTCTTCCACAACAATTTTTTTAAAATTAAACTTGAAGGTGAGAGACCTCAATACTTTTTGTACTATAATAGCTTCTTCAATATCCTCTCCAAGACCTCTGATCATGTTCACCACCTCATCAACCCTTAGAAGATAGGATGCCATAGTATATTCATCCTTCATTTTGAGGCCCTCAAATTATCTTTGGTAGGTTTATAATTTAGCTAAGTTAAACTTTGAATTCCCTTGATAGATAATCTACAATTTGTCCTAGATTTATTTGGCAGACTTGCAATGGATTACCTTGGTGAACTCAACCTATGATAGGCCACAAATGGTAGGATTCATAACTTTAGAATTGTTCTCACTCAACTTCTTGTTGGCTACACTAGTTGGAGGAGTAAGGGGTATAAAATACCCATCCATAATAGATTACCAAATATTAAAACCTAGAGACATGATGTAGGTATTCATATTTTCACTCTAAAAAGCATTATTAGATCCATTGAACATTGGTTCTTGATTATTAGAAAAAACACCTTGCATTTGATGACTACCCATTGTAACTTTGATCACCTTCAAGTGGTTAAAATTGAAAAGAAGGTATGGATTTGATACCAATTTTTATAGGTACAATCACTAAAAGTGGGGGTGAATCAGTGATACAAGCAATTCAATTCCAATTCTAAAAATTCAAACTCTTAGCCAATCAACAAAAGCATTCATGAAGTACATAAACTAGTTATTGCAAAGAACAAAGGAAACTATGCAAGATAAAAACACATACACATGGATTATGTGGGAAACCCTCATGGAGAATAAAAACTAATCTCAAGTCTAGAAACAAGTGGACTACAGTCCTATAAGTGATTTACAAACAAGATACTTTAGTGAAGCACCCACTTCATAAGGAGTACCAACCCCTAAGCATGAACAAACACCCACTTATCCTAGATGTTGATCACCCACACACAACCTTATGATATCAACACCTATAGAGATTTGATTGACCTTTAATTTGATGGATAAATAGTGAAAAATAACTCTCTTCAAACCTTCACACTATCTCAAGCTTTCACACACAAGTAATGCATCCAAAACATCCTTTTGGATCAATCTACACCTCTTCGCTCATCCTCAATATTCAACCCTACAAGAACACTATTACAACATCAAAACAATTACCTCTAGGTCACACACATATTCATTACTTTGCTCTGCTCTTTAATCCATCCACCAAGCACTTTCACACTTCTCTTTTCTTTGCTTGTCAACTCTAGAAACCTTCATCTTTGTTTATGAACTTTATAGAGACCTCATTGTCACCATCTTCTTGGTCGGCTATAAGACATACCTTAAATATTAAGGATTATATCAAACTTAGAATAAGATAAATTTTACCTACATAGGTCATCCATATCTTTGATCATCACCCTTAAATAATTAAATCTTTCAATTAGGCCTAAGAAGCCCTTATAGGTCTATGGAGACTTATTCATCCTTTTAACACTTCATCAAGCAAAAATAAGAACATAAGACCACTTCAAAGCACATAGGTCCTCAAAATATGACCCCTAAGACATCCTCAAGTGATTAAATAAATCACTACACACGTCTGCATATGCAAAACCTATCAATCATTTGCCTTGTATATGAAAACAACATGAACAGACCAAAAGTTAACTTATAAACAATTATTCATACTGAAGATGGATTGGTCAAACTTCTAAAATCCATACAGATGATCCTCAAGGAGTCTAAAACACTCTTCAATAGATAATTCAAATTGAAACATCCAAACACCATCAAGAAAAACTCAAACATCCTTCTCGGGTCACTGGCAGAAGAAATTCAAACACTTAATCAACTTTGGACTGCAATAAATGCAAGTATGCGACTAGTCAAACCTCCAAATCATTTTTCCTAGATTTACCTTGAAGTTATCTACCACTTTTATTTTTATACCACCATCAAAATCATCCAACATCAAAAGTTATTAACAAAACATTATAGACTAGTTTTTCTTTATAAATTTAAATATTTGAATCCCAATTGTCACTTTTTAATGCAAAATTGACTATGGAAACTAGTGAAATTTGCCTAGGAGACCAACTTTTCACTACCATAACTTTTGATAGACATCATGTCAAGACCTAAAATTTGAAATGCATGATCTAGGCACAAATTTGAACAAACTCATGTGACCACTTTATTTTGAGACCTTCACATGTGTGAATGCTGATGTCATCAATATGCTTACTCAGGAAGTTCTACCAAGATGACTAGGATAACCTAGACCTTCACAAGACTATTCCAATGGATTTATTTCACTTCCACAAGTATACCAAACACTCTTAACCCTTTGTATGACCCCTCAAACATGGTCAACATATTACCAACATCCATCACCTTGCCTATCAAAGAAAACACAACAAGGTCCATGCATGATCTCTAAGGCCCACTTTGTCATTGAGAACCATGCATACATATCAACTCATGGACACTCTTGGCCACCTTAGGGACATCATTGATAATACCTCAATAATTTTTTATCCTCCATCAATATTGCAACTTTAACTTCACAATTACCTCATTTTCATCCACTGGGTTCAAATAGAATGTATTACCATCATGGGGATCATGATGATATGTGATATTGAGCCTTAACCTTAGTGTTTCCACATGCCTTTGGACATTCCCATGGAGGTCCCATTGTTTATCATCATTGAAATGTAGCTGAAGGATGTTCTATAAATTGCCATGGATACTAATCCAATGATATTTCTATATTTATGGTGACCAATTATGTGTGGTATATAAAGATAAGGTCTATGCAACATCTTGTTGAAGTGACCCACCACACCATTAACATATTGGTATGTGATCTCTTGTTCTGATAGCTTATCAGGCACATGGTATGGTCACCTTAAATTCCTTCAATTAATATTATAGTGAAATGTTGGTAAAACCAAAAGGCCCCAATAGAAATAAGTTAATCTCTCATTTCCTTAGACAATCTAGGCATCTTCCTCTTATTGATGAAGAAGTACAAGGTGGGTAGAAATTATTTCAAATGTTTTCATCGAAGTGTAAATTTTGTTTACATGAGATCTTAGGGATTTTCAAAAGATCTCATAGTAATGGTGATTAGATATTGTGCGCATTGACTTTAAGTTGATGGAAAAAAACAAAAACAACTTTAATTTGGTTTTAAATCCCTTTTTCACAATTTGACATGTCCATGTGTCAACATTTGACCCAACGCATGGTCCCACGGCCTCCCACATCGTACTATTTCATTGCCATTCTAGACGACTCATGTGTCTCATGACTTCGGCATTACAAAATGACAAGCGACAGGGATTGATCGGATGAGGTTTCCAAGACCATACTATCCTTTGCATCATCATGAGACATGTAGAGTGCAAAAATATTAAGTTGGTTTATTTTTAAAAATCACAAGCCTACCAAAGAAGTGACGGGTATTGATCGGATGAAATGAAAGTTGTGAGAGCACAGTTTGTTGCGCCATCACCTGCTTTACCAAAGAAGTTTTAGTACCTCAAAATACCAAGTATAAATTTTTAAAAACATAATATGGACTCACTTAAAATACAAAGGTAAGCCCATGAAAATTCTAGAATGATGCATCTATTAAAATGGACTTTTTAAAGTGATCCTATAAAAACACAAGGGTTAGAATGCACTAAACATTCATTATCATAATCAAGTCATGCCTTTTAAAGAATATCATAAGAGTTTAGACTTTTGAATTGTGTTCCTTAAATATTTCAAAGGGACTTAGTGGTCCCCATTTTTTATATGGAAAAGTGTTGTGTTGGTCATAATAAATGGAGACTATGTGGGAAAAATATTATATGAGTGTTTAGAACTCAAATTTTTTTGCTTCATTTTAAATAAATTAGATAGATCGTGGAAAATAATTTTAGATTATCAAATAAAAATGGATTATCTGAGTATGTTTTAGTACATAACATACTAAGTATTAATGCTTCCAAGAAGTCAATTTGTGTGTGAAAGTGATTTTCATATTTTATATCCTCAAGGTTTTGATGTAGCATAGAAGTAAGTTTCATGACTCAAACTTATAAAAAACATTGTATTTTATTTATTTGTTGGATTGTGGGGGAGGGGTAGGGGGCAGACGAGGCTTGGGCATTCTCTACTACCAGTCAAGCATTTATAGTACATATATAGATACCTTTGGATTTACTCTAGGTCTTGATCCATTGATAGCTAGGTGGGAAAGCCTTCAATGGAGGTTACTTGAATCAATATTCTAGGAGAACATTTTAAACTTTCATGAAGCATTATATTCTCCTTTCTTATTTTAATTTATTTGTTGCATGAGGATTGGGAACCAAAACAACTAAGGTGAAGGGATTAATTTAAAGAGATTTTGGGCATAAGGGATTCCTCTTTTGTTGTTTCCAAGACTTCGAGGTGGCTTATTAATGCTTCAAAGTGCAGTGTTGACCTCCCTTTAGTAAGAAAATTATTCTTAATTTACATGCTAATTTTTTAAACAATGACTCCATTCTGACTTGATATTATGAAACAATCCACCATGCTATTCTAATGTCCAAAATAAAAGTAGACTTTCATAGATTTTAGCTCTTAGACAACATATTCAATGCTCAATTATCAATTTAAATGGGCAAAATTGGAAGGCCCAAGGGGAAATGAATATAGACTTAACCAACCAAACATTTGAGGGGAGCAATAAGATTTACTACTTCACATATGGATTGTAATGGTTACTCATGGAAAACCTCACATAATACCTTGAAAGACCCAAAACAAAACAAAATAAGGAGGACCATGCAATGAAATGGAAAAAAAATAAAGCAAAAAATATATATCAAACTATTATAATTCTACATTAAGACTACACTACTCCTAAGATAAAACTTATAGTCATTCTGAGATGGATGTGGATGACATAATTGAGAAGTGTAGATTACGATTACAAGAGGGGTTAGTTCATTCAAAATAATAAATCGATAAACATAACACCTTAGGCATAATCCCTCATATTGAGCAAGGTCTAAGAGAATGCAAAAAAATATAAAAACATAACCAAATGCTTTCCAATTGATTCATTCCCTAAGCATGATTCAGATTTGTTTATGCCCATATTATAGATCTAAGAGTCTTTATCAATATCACTTGTACATTTCAAAATCATCTACCCTTGTATATGATTGGTTTTAAACAATAAAAGTGAAGGATTATTGAAGCTCTTGCTAGATTTATGCATAGTAAGTTTAAATTCAAAATCTTGTTGAAGGCATACAGTGAGACTTGTATTTATAGATTGGTTAGATTGATTATAGTTGTTAGATCAAGATTGAGATGTGTGGTTAGAATTTAATTCAATTCTGAGTACTTAATGCAATAAATATTTTGTAAATAGGTCATATTAATGAGGTATGGCTTCCACAATATGAATTTATGTTGATATTAATTGAATTCATGTTAATTCTTGCCAATTTTTAAGTGATGTCATGATGATGTCATAATCCAGATATTTATTGAATATTTTAATATTTTATAATTATTAATTAGCCAATTTATATGTATTTTATGTTTATCCATTTTATTTGGTTGGTTAGGTTAATTAATTCAGATTAACTTCCATGTTATTAATGTAATATCAAAATTTGACTATCTGTTCTAGTTAATTACCCCAAAATGTTGCTTAAAAAATAAAAATCTATATCAAAGTGAATTAGACAAAGCTGACAGTTGGTTACATTGAATTTCCCCAATTAAGGATGCTCGATTATGTTTTAGAATACACACGTCAAGCATGTGAGTAAATTTAGGTGTTTCAGTGATTTTGGACTTGTTTTACACATTGTAAAAAGTTGTTCTGATTGAAAATTTGACATGAAAGTGATGAGAATTGATTGTCTACTTTTCCCCATATTTGATAAGGTCTTGTGAGACACTAGATGAAGAAAAGACTTTTCAAAAAATGAAAAAGTCATTAAAATGATTTGAATAATGCTCACATTTTACTGATTCTTGTTAAATTTACTGAAAATGAGTTCATAATGATGCCCCAAATGTTATTTGGGACACCTAGGATGCCCCCTCGAGGGGTGGGTTCAATTTTTTTGATGAATAGGCCATAATAAATAATAAAATTAGACAATCCATGTCTAAAGAGGCCAATAAACATGGTAATTATAAGAAAACAAGAGGAAAAACAAACCATAGAGCTAGCTATAGGCCTTTAAGGAAGAAAAATAATGCAATGGTAGGCTAGTGGGGTAAAAATTCAAATTTGGAGATATATATTTACCCATGGGGGTGAAAATGATTCATTTACACCTTCCCATATTGAGAATTTTCTCTGGATTTGGATAGAGACTTACGAAGAAAATGACACATATTTCACCTGGAGGCATCTTAACGAGTGAGTGTGAGATTACTAGCGACCAACAAGGAGTGGAGCATCGATAGGTACCCTTTATTTTTTTGAAATTTAGCATTTAATGAATTTATTACACATTATAAGTAGGAATTTGGGTGATATAATAATTTTTGAAATGATGATACCATGCACACAAATGGTGATATCACTAATAAAATGGTGATATCATTAATAGAAATGATTGTATCATGATAAATTTGATGATATCACTAAAAAAGGCCATAAATTCTAAAATAATTGTAATACCTATTCAGAGAGGAAAAAAATGATGAGAATGCTATGAAAGTAGAGAGATCACCTAGTCAAATGGAGATATCATCCTAATAAATGACAAGATCACCAAAATGGGGGGACAGGCTAGAAATGGTGAAATCACAAGCATAAATGATGATATCACCATATTAAATGGTAATACCGATAAAAATGGCCTAAAGATTAGAAATGATGATAACACCTTGTGAAATGATGGGAATGCCAATATAAAAGGTGATATCACCCTGACAAACCACATGATCACCAAAATAGGAGAAAATGTACAAGTGACAAAAGGGACTACATTTAGAAGAAGGTTTTGGGCTTTCACAAATGAGGAATGTTGGTTTTATAGAGGTATAATTGTTACATATATTTCATATGTGTTATCCAATTGTATAGATAGATATAGGTTGACAAAGCTTATTAACATGTGGGTGATTGGCAGGGATAAATTTCTATGTTGAAAGATCACAAGCAACATATGTGCATCCTATGATGGCCTTGTATATGTAAAAAAGAGTTGTTGGCCTTACTAAAGGTATTAAAATTGAGATACATCACACAGATGACCATGATATGGGTAGGCATGGCCCTCTTATCAGTTCTAGCCAAGTGTTAGCACTTGGATACTATCACTTTCCACCTACCTATAAGAGATACAACTATGAATTTGGAGAATGGTGGCATATACTCCAAATTTCCATTTGGGGTATATAATTCATTGGATGCAACATGGATAGTTGACCGTATTGGAGGACTTGATTGACATGAATTATGTTTCCACTATGGAAAAAATAGTTGATATCAATTCACTAGAGGATTTGGCCTTCCTGAGAGATAGATCATAGTCTTTATTGACTGGGAGGTAGTGATTTTCATGGCCATTATTAGGGGCATATTATTTTCTGACAAGAGCGGCCACTATTTTAAAATTGGTTTGATAGGAGTTATTTGAGATATGATGGACTCTACCACATAATTTTCTTAGGGCCTAGTATTATTACCCAACTTTACATATATTTGCATATGATGGCATATTTGTAGGGGAGGAGTATTGATCCCTACACACTGTTCTAGATCTAGCTTAGGGGTACATCACTATAAAGTGGCCAATGGGTGATCAATGACATTGGTAACCTAATGAACCATTGGTATATAGCTGGTATGTGATTGTAGGGGGCCAAAAATAATAGAAACGATAGTAGTAGTAGTGGTAATAACAACAATGGCAATATAAACATCAATGGATCTTTATATCAAGATGTGGATATGGGAGAGGGCCCCAATATAGATGTATAGGGAGAGGATATAGATGGACAAGATACACATGTGACCCTTGTTATTATAGAGGGTTAGGATAAAAATCAAGCTAAGCAAACCCTTCTTAGTCAGGGAATTTCAAATGAGGCTTAGGCCACTATAAACTTGCTTAAGATAGATTGTAGTGAGATTTAGAAAGATATTTGGGTTGGAGGGCGATGTGGTAGAGCTATAGAGGTAGCTAGAGGTAAAGTAGGGTGAGAACATTAGGATACATGTCTTGATTGCATAAAAAGACACAAAGATAACTACTCTAAGAGGATAGGGTTCCCAAATGATATCCGTATAGGGAAAACTCACCTTAAGATATGCTGAGTTGGCTAAAATCATCATTGAGAGGGATAAGGCTAGGGGAGATGCCTAGAGGAATTAGGCATATGTGCATAAAAATAGATAGTTAGTCACTGAGTATGGGTTATCCAGGGTACTAACATATATGGCTCACACCAAAGATGATGTGATTTAGGCCAAGGATGAGGAGAGTTACTATAATATCCTATATGAGATAATAGTACCAATAAGGATTAGGGCACCTAGCTTTAGAGAGCACACATAGAGTTAGCAATCAAACTACACCTCAAGATAATCACACATGTTAGTGTTATAGAGATAAGTGGAATAGCCTCCACCACAACAGAGATCCATGAAGCTACCATAACAACCTACATTATCACTTGGTATAGGACAATGTTTTGACTAGACTCCTCTTAAGGATGCTTAGAGTCGGAGCTGATATTTTTTATTGTAGCTCTATATTTTGTATTTTTGGTGATGTATAAACATTGATTTTGAGATGTATATAAACATTCATTTATGATCACTTGATGTATATGGAATCTAATATTATTTCGATATGTATGTATGTATGTATATGATGTTATCTCTTGATTCAAATATATTTGGCACATGTTATATATTAGATATTTTATAATGATGTGGATGTGTTATTTATTTATGTTTAATCCTATTTTTTTTTATTTTCTAGGTTGAGGTTACCTACATAACTCATTAAAGGGGAATATAGAAATGAATAAGCACAAGGGTGATAAACAGATCTATAATAGACCAATTGGGTGCTAAACTCAGATATAGACATACATTGAATTTATTATGTTAAGTTATGATAAAAATAGTAAATGAAACTATGCTAGATATAGAAATTAAAAAGAAGTAATGTACTTAAATTGTTTTGATGCTAATGCAGTTCTAGAACTAGAGCATGCAAGAAGAAAATTGGAAGACGGTTCTAGAACAATCATCAAATTTTGATTTGGATGTTTCTAGAGCTATGGATAATAACGTTACGTAGGATGGTTACATCAATGCTACTATATGAACTCTATGTAAGTGTCATGTATAGAACACCTACTATAAAATGATGTAGCCACCTAGATGATTATGGATCTAACTTTAGTTTCATTGTAGTGTGTTAAAATATGGGTCATGGAATATCGCTCCTCATAAATTTATAAAAACCTATTTCTTCATATTCATAGTGACCTTGGGGGAAAATGGGTTAGTTGATAACTCCTGAACCAAAATAGGTTGAACCTTGTCCCCGCTTAGTGCGAGTGCACAAGTATTTTATTAATAATTCAAAAAAATCAAGTACATAAGGGTGCCTTTACTCCGTTAACCCTTTTACAAGGCAAACATGGATTTATATAGTTTTTACCAATGACCGGTAAAAACAACTAATCCTATAACCAACTAAATATGGGAAAACAACCCGTTAGGTAATTCTAATTAATAAATATAAAACATTAAAACTACCTAATAATTAAATTAAGTTTATTTTATGGGGGGGTCTTTAATAAAAGATGCATGCCCCATTTACAATAATTATTTATTACCTACCAAAAATCTAACCTAACGTTAAGACTTTGGAACAAGTCCTAACAAACCCCCCTATGATCCAAAGTCAGGTCTTTGGACACATACCAAGCATTTTTATGAATTTTTCAAATTTGATTCTGTCAAGGGGTTTTGTGAAGATATCAGTTGTCTGATTGACAGTTAGGCAATATATTGGATCAAGAGTTTTCTTTGCCACCAGCATTTGCAGATAATGGTATTTGACATCCATATCTTTTGTTTTGGTATGAAACACTGGATTCTTGGACATCTTGATTGCACTCTGATTATCAATGTATAACTGTGTAGGAGCAAATTGAGAAACCTGAAGATATTCAAGAATACAACGAAGGTAAACAATTTATCTAGAAGCATCCCATACTGCAATATACTCTGATTCTACTGATGAATTTGCCACTATATCTTGCTTCTTACAACACCAAGTAATGGCAGCTGAACCCATATGCATAGTGTATCCTGTGGTTGACACTCCGTCATCCACACATCTGCCAAAATCTACATCACAATATCCAACAAGTTTGAAGTTCTTGTTGCAGTGGTATTCAAGGCCATATGTTTTCATTCCCTAAAGGTAACGAAGTACTCATTTTGCTGCATGCCAATGAATTTCTCTAAGCTCATGCATAAACCTAGATAAAATTCCAACTGAAAATGAAATATCGGGCATGGTAGTCATCAAGTATATCAAACCTCCCACCAATTTTTTGTATGTGGTGCCATCAAAAAAGGCACTGCTATCATCCTTAGACAATTTCAAGTTACTTTCCATGGGAGTGAGGGCAGGTTTGCAATCACTCATGCCAAACCTCTCTAATAACTTAGAAATATACTTAGTTTGTGAAATGAAAATACTATGTTCTTTTTGAGTTACCTCTATGCCTAGATAGTAGTGAAGAAGTCCAAGATCTGTCATATCAAACCCATCTTTTAATTCCTTCTTCACAGACTTGTTATGGTTTTCATCATTACCTGTGAGAAACAAGTCATCGACACAGAGAACAAATATCACCATTTTCTTACCCTGCACTCAAAAATAGAGAGTATCATTAGATTCACTGTGATGAAAACCAATGGATTTCAAGTATGAATCCATTTTCTCATACCAAGCCCTAGGTGCCTGTTTGAGCCCATACAAAGTTTTTATCAATTTACATACTTTGTGTTCAGCACCCACATGTTCAAAACCCTGAGGTTGTTTCATATAGACTTCTTCCTATAAATCACCATTTAAAAAGGCACTTTTAACATCCAATTGATGTACTTTCCAACCATTTTGTGCTGTTAAGGAAAGTGACATAAAAATAGTGTGCCATTTGGTAGTTGGTGTAAATGTTTCCTCATAGTCAATACCTTCTTGTTGCGCATATCCTTTTGCAACAAGTCGTGCCTTATGTTTATCAATGGAGCCATCTGATTTATACTTAGTCCTATAAACCCATTTACATCTGATGGGTTTAACATGTGGAGGAGGATCAACTAAAACCCATGTATTATTGTTAAGTATGGAATCATACTCACATTTCATTACCTGTTGCCAAACATGTTCAGTAGATGCCTCCTCAAAAGTGGATGGCTTAGTGGAAGAAGTAGTAACAACCATATCATAGTTTACCTATTTTTGAGAATTCTTGGGCCCTGTTAAACCAACTTCATCTGCTTTCAAGTTAGAAAAAGTACTTTGAGCCCATTTTGGATACTTAGACAAATTATTCAAATCAGGGACTCCAAAATTCTCAACATGTGCATCATTCGAAGGGGGACTTAGAGAATTTTCAACAATTTCTAAGTCATCAACCTATGAACCTGTAGATGAAGGAGAGGAAAGTGAAGGAATTTGAGTCTCATACCATAACTTTGAAGAGTTATCCCCATTATTCAAACCCTTATCTCTTTTTGTATTTTTCCTCTCTAATCTATCAAGTTGAGAATCAATCTCTGCAGTGTTCATAGTCCCAAACTCATCAAATATTACATCTCGACTCACTATGAATTTGCCTGAATCCTGTTCAAGCAAACAAAACCCCTTTTTATCTTCAGAATAACCAAGAAATATGCATTTTTGACTTCGTGGTTCCAACTTAGTTCTATGTTTAATAAGAACCAAAGCAAAACAAACACATCCAAACACTTTCAAGTGTTTAAATTTTGGTTTAAATCCATACCATGCCTCATATGGAGTTTGTCCCAAAAGTGCAACTGTGGGGGACCTGTTTCTCAAATACACTACAGTACCAATAGCTTTTGCCCAAAACTTATCATCAAGCTATTTATAGTGCAACATGGCACGTGCTGTGCCCTCTAAAGTTATATTCATTCATTCATTCATTCATTCATTCATTCAGATACTCCATTTTGTTGTGGAGTATAAACATTACTATATTGTCGATGAATACCATGTTCTCGACAATAATCTAAAAATTCATTAGAGGTATACTCACCTCCATTATCTAAACGAAGAGTGGCCAAATGTGAACCTGTTTATTTTTCAACTAAGTGTAAACAATCAACAAACTTAGCGAAAACTTCAGATTTGTTTTTCATAAAGAATACCCAAGTCATCCTAGAAAAGTCATCAATAAACAAGACAAAGTATCTACACCCACCAATGGATGACTTTTTCATGTCACATACATCACTATGAACTAACTGTAAACATCTGTTAGCTCTCCAAGATGACTGTTTAGGAATTTTTTCTTGATTTTGTTTGCCTAAAACACATGACTCACAAAGAATACTATCTTTGCGAAAAGTGGGCAACCCATTCACCATACCATATCTCTGCAAATCCACTAAAGAGTGGATATTCAAATGTCCATAGCAGAGATGCCATAACTGCTGTGTAGACATAGTACCTGTACCTGTGTCAACAACTGCTGCAAGTTCTATATTCGGAGGAAGCACCTTACAATGCAATCTAACCAAGTTTCCATCTTCATATCCTGTATACATTGTTTTATAATCATCCTTCATTGAATTGATGTAAATGAGCCCATTTTCAAGCACAATTTGATAACCTTTCTTTCGAATAGTTACCAAAGAAAGTAAGTGTTTCTTCAATGTGGGAACATACCAAACATCCTCCAAGTATTTTATAGACCCATTAGGAAGAAGAATCTGAATAGATCCAAGTCCTAGTGGTATATGCATAGACTTATCTGCTAAGGCAACTGGAGAGAGAGAAGCTTCCTTATAAGACCAAAATAAATCTCTCCTAAATGTCATGTGTTTGGTTGCTCTTATGTCTAAAACCCATACATCTGTGAGCTCATCTCTAGCCTCATATTAAATATAATCAATGTGCTCCAAAGTAGTGAATGCAGATTCATGAGCAACATTACTAGATTCATCATAGTCATGATCGACATACTGAGCAGAGTTAGTCTTAGTCATTTTTTGTGGCCTCTAAATTTTATCAAAAGGAATCCTACATTGTGAGGCAATGTGACCAAATTTTCCACATCTATGACATTGAATGTCTGATCTACCTCGATCTCTGCCCCTATATGAGTTGTGACCATGTCCTCGATCACTTGTTTCATGTGAATGTGATTTATTAGATTGTTGATTATTTGAATGACCCCTACCTTTTTTTTGATATTTGCCTCCTCTGTAACCTTGACCCCCTCTATAACTGTTTCCTCTATTATTTCGATGCCCAGATGAAGATGAACTAGGCTTTGACTCTAAAACATGGGCTTCTTCAGTTTTCTTAGATTTCTTGGGTAGAGAGAGGTCATGTTGGATGAGCAACTCAGCCAACTTATCAAAGGTGATACCTGTGATCTTGTCAGAGACATGCAACATTTCAACAAAATTCCTATAGGACCCTAGTAGTCCTTTCAAAGAAGCAGTAACTATGAGGTCATCATCTAGTTTTCCAAAACCAGCCTTAGTGTACTCAGTAGTGATATTTTTCAACTTAGACATGTATTCTCCCATATCCCCATCTTCATATAATGACAAAGTAAACAACTGCATATGAATATCTATCTTCTTATGCTTAGGTTTCTTATCATACAAATCTGACAATGTTTTCCATGCAGTGTAAATATGAGGAGAATTTTCAATATGAACATAAGTATCATGAGTACAATAAAATTTAATGAGAGCTAAGGCCTTAGAATCATGAAAATTGAATATATCTAATTTAGCCTGCTCTGTTGGCAATGTGGGATTTTCATTCTTAACAATATCCCATAACTCATTAAAAACTAGTGAAGCTTCCATCAATCGTTTCCAATCTAAATAATTGGAAATTGTTAATCTATCACCATCTGAAAGCAAATTTTGAATTTTTGGCATTTTAAAATGAAAGCAAGTGTAGTAGAGAAATGTGCAAAAAAATGCAAAAGAAATGAAACAAATATCACACTCACTGCACAAAGCACTACTTCTACGGGGTTTTGCACTTAACCTCCGCGTAGAGCGTAAAAGAAAAATAAGTATTTTTGATGGGTTTTGCACTTAACCTCACCAGAAATCAATGATTACACCCTTATTTCACCAAATTACAACCTTATTCCACCAATTACACCCTTATCTCACCACAACAATGTAAAAGAAATATGATTAAATTTTGCCCCTTTTTCAAAAAATTTAAATAACACAATACAATAAGTATGTGTTTTACAATATTTTGATTTAAAAAAGGGAATATTCATTTTTCAAAAAAACATATTCCAAAGCAAAAAGAACTTTCTCCAAAAAGAAGGGATTTGAACCCTTGACCTCCTCCTTTGCAAGCTTCTAACAAAATAAGCTTAACCAATTGCTCTAAGAGCATTTGTAGAACATTACACTCAGAAATTTCTACTTATTCCAGATTTTGTGTATGAGGAAAAATAAAAAAAAATTACATATGAGTAAATAAATTCATTTTTTTCCTTTTTTATAGCTTCTCTTCCAAGCTTCCTCTCGTGGGACCCACTAAGGCAAATATTTGATTAAAAAACTTTAGAAACATCAAAAAATAAATTTTTGAATTTTATACTACGCCATTCTTCCCTAAGACGCCATGGCTACTCCTGGATGTTTTCCTGCACTTGCTCTCTTTCCTACAGGCCGTACAAATCCATACAAGGAGGATAAAATTGTTTTTGACTGAGTTTTGGTAGATTTTTAAAGTATTTTTTTCAGGGAATGAGTTGAAAATGAAGCCTGGGCGTTGGAAGGCTGTACAACAGGCCGTACAACTCAAATTTTTTCAAATTTTTCATTTAAAATGTAAAAATAGAGGTTTTAATGCCATTTGATCAAGATTTGCATATGTTTTGGATTTTAAAAGAGCTGAAATGAATGCAAATCACAATGGCAGCCATGAATGAAAACTTTCGGATGTTTTTTTAAAAATAAATAGGCCATACAAATCTGGTTTTGGCCAAAAAATAATGAATTTAATAACATTAAAATGCTAAAAATTCATTTTTATGCTAGATGAGGAGGTTGAACACAGGAAAATGGAGTATGAATGATAAAAAAATATCAGACTGTGGTATATGGAAATATACAGGTTTAAATATAAATAATATTTGAAAAATTAAAATAATTTAATAATTTTTCAAAATATTTAAACCAATACTATATGGCATACCTTATTTCATGCCAAATGATATCACATGAATTGATTTTTCACCTTGCTCCTTCAAATTCACCAAGCTCCCAAAATAACCATGCTCTAATACCACTGATAACTCGTGAACCAAAATAGGTTGAACCTTGTCCCCGCTTAGTGTGAGTGCACAAGTATTTTATTAATAATTCAAAAAAATTAAGTACATAAGGGTGCCTTTACTCCGTTAACCCTTTTACAATGCAAACATGGATTTATATAGTTTTTATCAATGACCGGTAAAAACAACTAATCCTATAACGAACTAAATACGGGAAAACAACCCGTAAGGTAATTCTAATTAATAAATATAAAACATTAAAACTACCTAATAATTAAACTAAGTTTATTTTATGGGGGTGTCTTTACTAAAATATGCATGCCCCATTTACAATAATTATTTATTACCTACCAAAAATCTAACCTAACGTTAAGACTTTGGAACAAGTCCTAACATTAGTGGGCACACAGTGTCGATCTAGCCCTAAAGACCCCTTTGTTAGTGAGTGTTGCCTACATAGCCAATACTCTGAAGAGGGACCAAGACTGATATAGTTGTTTGAAAGAAGATAAATGAGAGGGGGGTAGTGAATCAATTTTCAAAACTTTTCATTCAATTCCATTTAACCATTCACGAACCATTCTAACATGCTTGTACATATTAACAATCATAAGCATCAAATCATAAGAGCATCAAACACATGATCACAACATATACATGGGAAACCCTCTAGGGGAAGAAAACCCATTGATGAAGAAAATGGAATAAATTCCTATAAGACAAACATCAATCTTTAGTGAAGCAACGACTTCACATGGAGCACCAACCCCAACTAGCTTATCACCAACTCAATTAGGCTTTAGTAAACACCCACTTGCAAAGAGGCACCAACCCCCTAGATGAATCAACACCAACTCAGCCACCTAATTATTTGATCACCTTCAAAAACCCTTATTTATTATACAGTAGATAATGATATACTCCTTTAGCTATTATCTCTCTTCTGTCCCTCTCAAACTAGCATTCAACCTTCTTCACTCAACTAGCCCTCTTCATGGATGATTAGGTATTATGACCTTAATCCTCACTTTTAGAACCTTTGCTATATATTCATAAAATTTATTTGATGGTATGCATATCTTTATTCTTCTCAAAAATTATGCATATCATTTAATTATACTCATCTTCTCTCCCACACTTAACATTCTCTAAGCATCCACTCTAAGCAGACACAAATAGGCCTAAACTACTATGATTTTATACAATTCACTTGATCATATTCTTCTTAGTCAGACATATATTCAAATCACTTAGTTCATCCATGAATAGGTCTTTGAATATTAAAATAACATTCCTTAAACATGAATCAATCACTACAATAGGTTGGCCATACATTGATTAGCCCTTACTCCTCTTTTAGGCTTATGGAGACCTAATAGGCCTTCTTAACATGTTACCCTTTGATCTTTCTTGAAGCATATCCAAACACCCTACATAACAATAAAAAGTCATACGCCATTCCAATATACCTTATCCAATTTTACTCTAGGTCTACAATACCTTTTAGGTCCAACTACCACTTGAACCCTTCTTCAAATCATCGCTTATAAAAGGCCCTAGCATATACAAAAACTTTATCTTAAATAATTGAGACATATACTCAATTTTTATAAAAAACCATGGCAACAAATTATCTATTCAAAAACCTCATGACATTAGGGTCATATCAAACTTCATCTAATGATTCAATTTAGGGCAAATAGGCTCAAACACTTCTTTGCAATATGTTCACTCAGAACTACCAACTAACTTAAAAACATAGTCAGGGAAATATGAACATATGAAACATGATTGAATATATTCAAGGGATTTCAATGCATAAACATGATCTTATACCATCCTCATATAAACCTCAATCAATCAGATCATGAGATCTAATGAAAACTATTAGTCTTATAGACCAATCTTCTGACCTTTCTTACAAACTCTACTCAGTTAGATAATCCATTTTGGATTTAATATTCAAACCTCTTACAAAGACTTCCAAGCTTCTATAAAGCATGGATAGATCATTCAAGACCCAAAAAACATCATCATGTATTTCAATGCATCACTTTTTCATGAAAACACATTAATAAATATCTTCTTACTTCTGTCTAATTTCCTTACTATCTACACCACTAGGTTTGTTAGTGATTGTCCAACTTAGATCACCAATATTGTACACCTGAGATTTCGAACCTATCTATAAATATTCATGAACAACAAATATAATTCTCACACTTTGATCTTCAACCACTTAGCAACTTTGACTCGATCAACTCTATCCACTATAATAAATTTCAAAAATAGAAGCACTTTTCTATAGGGTTTACTCACTAACCTGAGAAATCAATCACATTTGGAGATGCCTCAGAGATTTTAATTCAATCTCCAATAAATTTTCTAATCATATCAAACCATTTCTAGAGCTCTTTAGAATAAGGTTTTGAATATCGGGTTCTTGTCAAGGTTTCATGAGGGTTTAGACATCTTCCAGTCTTAACGATCATTCATAAAATTTAGCTCCTTTTTGTAGAAACTAATGCTTGGAACTTTGAGCTAGAACCCTTCCTCATCTACCATGAATAACTTAGTTTATCATACATATGTTGCACATGCCAACGAGCATTGAGAAAACCTTCTCTGGTAGATAACTCTTCATTTTATGCATTTGATAAACCTTGAAATACTTTTCAAGCCTTTTCTTTCAAACCAAGACCTGAAACTTCATGCACATACTAAAAAAAACTCAACTCACCTCTATTGATGTTCACCTACTCACCCATATCATGGAAACTGATCCTATTACCTCGTCTGGCCACCATCTATCTTCTTTCTAAGTCTTGACCTATAAGTCTCATTAGATCTTGAATTTGACCTTTTAGCCACCTTTCAGGATTTACCTTGAAACTTTCATGTGTTCTAATGCCTCTTGTGTATTCTCAATCAACCTCATACACTCACTCTTCTTCATATCTTCAATAGAATATATTCAGAGTTTAATTATAGATCTTTAGTGCATGAATGGGATCTTCATAGCATATTCAAAACTATAAACATAGATCTTTAGAGCTGACCTTATAATCATCTTCAAGGTCCTTAACACCTCATGTATAGCCTCAAACAATCTCTTTCATGATCAAATACTATCAAGTGTTCTTCAAAGAATTCTCATCTTCATATCTCATTTAAATCATCTTTAAAACTGCTTCCATAGATCTTTGGAGCATACTACTTCTTCCAAGCTTACTCATATCATCATGCCACTTATAAATACCATCTCACAATGTCTAGACAAATCATTACTAGATTATTTATACTTAATGTACTAACTTTAAGGATTTTTGACCAAGATCCTTTGACATCAATAAAATAACCATGCATCTTCATAAGAACTTTTGACATCAATGACAACATTAAATATCAAAGCTCAACACTCAATCATAATACTCAAAAATATTCTTCTTAATTAATGACAATGTTCAACAATCTTCCCCTTTGTCATTGATGGAAAACATAGTCAAAAAAATCTATTAACCACTCTTGATGACAATCATTTGTTAGACTTAGTTCTTGCCTTTTCGTTCTCCCTTTCTGATCTTGCCCCTTTTCTCATATTTTTTGATCTATCTAATCTTTCTCCCCCTTTGAAATTAATGACAAAGGTCTTTCACAACTATCATATTTTTCAGAATAGACTTAGATTATAACATCACTTCAACATAGGTAAGGCTCAGTTAACAACTTCAATATCTCTCCCTTAAACCAAACATACACCATGATTCTACTATGGTAGACATTAAAGATCATATACAAATATTGAAAACATAATGTTCTCCTTGTGAGATGATACTATCTATTAAATATAATAGATGACACATAGTCTTATGGTAACTACTTATGACAACCATTCTCAAAAAAATTTCAATCAAGTCACTCTTCGAAGGGATTCATCAAAATCTCAAGAAACAAAGTCTATAAAACATCTCAAACACAATCTCTCCTTATCTCCATGCATGTGAAAAAGCAATCACTTCTTGACAAAGAAAATAGAGCTACCAATCTACCCCTTAGACCAAGCATATATTCTTTATTAGAATTGGGAACTCAAGATCACATACCTTTCTTGACATGGATGAATAATATCAAACTCTTAACCACACATAAGGTTATCCCATACTAGATACCAAATGTATAAATAGGAACTCCACCTTTATCTTCACAAATCTAGATCAATTTCTCATAACAAATAGATCTCAGAAGCTTACCTCTTAAATGCCAATAACTATCATCATGCTACTACTTCAAACCATATAACTATCAACATAGGAATGGATAATATCCATCTTCATCTCCTTGATTCCAACATAGACAACCTATAATCTTCTTAAAAGAAACCTTATTTATCTGCACCCTCATGCTTCTACTGATAGAAGAATATCTCCATGAAGCTTAATGAAGCCACTCTTTTCTCATAGGGATATAAAACAAGATAAACTCGAGATATTACCATATCTCCATACTCTTCTCACAAGACTAAATATTCTTCAACATTCTTTTGGACTTGATTGGCACTATAGGTTTGATCTCATCATCAACCTTGTCATCCTTATTCTTTTCTTCGACTACCTTGTCAATACATGCAAATAAAAAGTGTTCTTAACATTCCTTACTTGATTTCTTACCTGAGGTATGCTATATATTAGTAAGCAATCCACTTGAGCTTGTAAACTGATCATGACTTATATTTTCTGCCTTTGGTTTCCATACATTCATTTGCCTTCTTTTTTGTACTCTAGGAGATTCAAACTTCTTGTTTTGACTTGATAATATTCTAACTCTATTAGGATAGAATCTTGAAATATGTCCTACATTATGATAGTTGTAATAGACCACCTTATACATACCATTTGATTGATGATGACTATGATGTCCATTTGACCAATTATTTCTTCTTCCATAGTTCCATGAGTATTCATTTATGGAGGGTCTTCTACATTCTCTTGCTCTATGACCAAACTGACTACATGTAAAATAGTAACCATTGAAAAATTTATCAGACCTTATAAAATTGGGTTGTCTTATAGGTTTTTTCATGATGACCTTTTTATCTTCAATAGTCTTCTTTTCAAGTTGAGGTGCCTTCTTTTAGTCTTCTTAGAATCCAAGATCTGTCTTATAATTATAGACTTTTGATTATTTAGGATATCATCTAGAGCCTCAGTGACCTTTTAAAAATTCATAAATATCTTCACTTTATTATATGTTTGATCCAACTCAGCTCTCAGAGATTCTATTTTAATTTCATATTTGCTACAGTCTTCTTCCTTAACCTTTTAGCTTGCTGCCACAATCTCTATCTGGATTTGAACTTGTTGGATGATCTCTTCATACTCCTTAGAAGTGTTGCTCAACCTTTCCTCAAACAATCTAGTCTACTCCTCAGTCTTAAACTAATGATTTTAGTTTCTTGTTCTTTTTTACAAGCTTCAACTCCTCTAGGGCACTTACCAGTTCTGCTTCAAGATCCACTTTAGCTTCTCCTTCTTCACTATCATAATATACCTCTTCATTTGATTTTTCATCAATCAAATTCCTTTCCCATTTGAACAACCCTCATTATTTGATTCTATGCATATTAACAAAGTTTTATTATTTCCATATTTAGATTTATTCCTATCATCATCATTGCTAGATGTGTCTGAGTCACTTACATCAGATGAGTTATCTTATTTGGTATAAACAATCTTCTTATTCTTGAATGATCCTTTCCTTCATTCTTATTTAAGTATCTCTTGTTCTTTTCAGACTTATAGGCTTTTCTGTCATCTTCATGTGATTCATCATGTTCTTCATTATGCTCAGATCTATCCTTGTTAGGACACTTGGTTACAAAGTGAACAGTCTAACCATAGCTGAAAAATTTAAAGGGTAACTTACACTTGTACTTTCCTAAGCCAAACCTCAACTTCCTATCAAACATAGCTATGATTTCCATCATCATCAATATATGAACATACATCATCTTTGACCTTATTGGCCTTTAATTTCTTTTGAAACTTGAAAGCTGCTTCCTTCTTGAGAGGTCTTCCTTCATTTGATCTCATTTCATAGGTAGTCAAGATGCCATGAAGCCCATCCATCTCTAGCTTGTCTAAATTTTGCATCTCTTCTACCATGGATACCTTAGAGTTAAATTTATGAGTGAGTGATCTCAACACTTTTTGGACAACAATAGACTCTTTTACTTCTTCTCCTAATCCTCTAATGATATTAACAACTTAATCAAATCTCATCAGGTAGGATGGAATGGATTCATGTTCATTTATATTTAGGCTTCAAAACTATCTTTTATGGGTCTATAATTTGGCCATTTTCACCTTGGTGTCTCCTTCATAGATGTTATTCAATTTTACAAAATGTCTTTGGTTGAAACATAATGCATTAATTTTACAAATTTCTACCTCTGATAGGCCACACATAATGGCATTCATTACCTTGGAGTTATTTTCACTGGCATTCTTACCTGCTACATCTATTGGTGGAATTAAAAGTACAATATATCCATCCATAACTAATTTCCAAATATAATTTCCTTATGACATCATATATGTTGTCCCCAAAAAATATCAGCTATTTTTGGGACAACATTTGAATTATTTTGGTCCTACAGACCAAAATTATATCTTCCCTTTCCAAATTTTGTCTTGAGCATTCAAATTCCTCATTTTTCAAGCTTTTCAAAAATCTACGGACTGAAAACAAGCTCATTTCTACAAGTTCAATGGGCTTCATGACTTCTGCAGGAATTTCCATCGACAAGCATCAACAACAGGTTCAACGTTTGGTTCATCCTTTAGCTCAACGTCAAATGGTTCAAAGTCAGGTTCAATCAAGTGGTTCAACACTTTGTTTCAACATTTGGTTCATCCACTCAGTTTCAATGCTTTGATTCATTCTTTGGTTCAATCAAAAGGTTCATCAGTCGGTTCAAGGCTTTGTTTGAACCATTGAACCAAAATTTGGTTCAACAGTTGGTTCAACATCTTGGTTCAATGAAAAGGTTCAAAGCCTTGGTTCAACAGTTAGTTCAAACATTTGGTTCAATGGAGTGGTTCAATAGTTGGTTCATCGCCAAAGTTCAAAGAAGCCCAAAGGCCATTTAAAGATTGCCCAAAGGGTAGATACCCTTGCGGGAGGCTCTTCCCGACTCAAAACAAGTCATTTCTTAAGGCCCGAAAGGGCAAGTTCAATCCAAAAAAATTCCAAACAGAAAAGCCGAAAGAAGACAAAGGAATTACATGCCCGAAAATGTCAAATTCAACACAGTGAATTAGCCATTGATCCTTTAAACATATAGACCAGAATACATTCACAGATCTCAAAGCCAAGACCAACAGAAAGCAGAGAAGTAATAGAACATTAAATTAAATCTAGGCCCTGATTCAATTAACCAGACAAGGAGGAATGATGAAGATAAGATCAGATCACCAGGTGGACATTGAAAGTTACAAACTTTCAATAAGCACGACTTATTTCCCTGTATTGATAAAATCAAATGGGTAAAGCGCCCCTAAGTTTCAGCATGTCTTCTTAACAGATTCCAATGCAAAATGATGTATTGATTGTTCCCAAGTCCTTCAAGAGGCTATATAAGGTAATTTCTTCTATTCTAATAAGGATCTATTTTTTAACAATTAGAATGAAACTCTGCCTAAATTGTAAGGCATTACTGAGACTTTGAGCTCAGATTGCCGATCATATTTTATTACTGGAATAAGAAAGCAAGTGGTTTTTTTTCAAATTTTGTGTTGTAATATCTTTTTTATTAAGGAAATTGTTCTTATGTCTTTTTCTTTAATATATCTTTTGTTCCTTTAATTCAATAATCAAAATTAGTGACAACAGTCAAGAAGGTGTCCTAAAGAGTCAACTATGGAGAGACTTTGTGCCCCCATAATTGCCTTTAGTGTGTGTTCTTTTCATTTCTGTGTAAAGGATCTTGAGGTGACTTTGTGCCCTCATTGTCCTTCATATCTTACTCTTGAGAAATCCAGGTGAAGACTTTGTGCTGCATCTTGATTTGCTAGTTATCACATCCTTTTCTACTTTTTGTTGTTACTGCTAGGAGTATTCTTGTGGTTTACTGAATAGTACTTTTGAAAGAAGAGGAGTACTATCTGTCATTTCCCTTGAGTTTTTCCTTTGATCCGCGCACATCATCTCTAAAGAAAGAGAGATGGATGGTTTGTCCTACCCATGAGTATTATTTTCTACTTATATATATATATATATATATATATATATATAGCATACCTACAGGGAGCCTCCCCTTGATGAGAGGAGAGATCAGTGTCTTTCTAATGTGGTAAAACTACACATTTGGATGACTAATCTTCCTACTTTGGCTGATCAAACCTATTTTTTTTATCAGTACGCTGATCAACAAAATATTCAACCAACAATTTTTGGCAACTCTGCTGGGGAAAGAGCGCACAATTTGAAGTCTCAAACTTCAAGCTAAAGCAGATCCTACTCTTTTTCAATTTGTTCTGCAATTTGGCAATTTCATGATATACCAGAGGTCAAAAATCCCAAGGTGTTATAGACCCTACTTTTGAGTTGGCACAGTAGAATAATTTTGAGTTGTTTCCTCCATAATCTCACCTTGGATGAACTGCGGGTCGAGCTTTGCCTACCCACACTCCACCTGGATTAGTGATCCCACTTTTGCATAATCAAATCATGGCTCAAGGACCCTAGGGTAATTCTTTTGGTCCCCTGAATTTGACTCCACCTCTACATGAGTTTCCACACAGTTCAAGGAAGAATTTCCCTAAATTCTTTAGTGATGGGAAGGTTCATCCTGATGAACACATTGCAGCTTTCAGCATAGCCTACGGGGTAATATGGGTGGAATTTGAAGATATAGCGGTCAGGCTATTCATGGAAACACTACAAGGCAATGTTGCTGACTGGTTCTACCACCTACAGGCTAGGTCAGTGACTGATTGGGACACTTTGAAAGACAAATTTAAAGCCAGGTTCAAGCCTACAGAAGATGCACATGCCTTGCTGGCTCAGCTCACTCAGATGAAGAAAGAGCCTCATGAGCCTATGAGGGATTTTATTGCCAAGTTTGACAAGCTGAGGCATAAGATTCCCCTGGCCACCTAGCCAACACCTCAAAACCTCAAATGCTTCTTCATCAACTCACAACTGCCTAAAGTGAGTTTCTTGCTGAGACGGGCTAGACACGTAGACCTTGTTGCTGCCCAAGATTTAGCTACTGAGGTAGAATATGACCTTATCTTGGTAGGAAAGATAAGGAGAGACCCTAATAAAGGTAAATCCTCTTCATCTTTTGAGTACTCCCTTGCAGTCACTACTGACCCAATGGTACAAAAGCTAGCAAACAAAATGCTAGCTTTGAGAAAGCAAATGGCGCAAGGGATGTCATCTGCTCCTACATACAGAGATATGCCAAGGAGGAATCTCCAGAATCAAGCATACCAAGGCAATGCTACTAGGAATCAGGGACAACAAAATCACCTTCCTCCCCCATAGAGGAATCTCGCCCTTGAAGCATCTCCAAACAACTCGACAGTGAGATATCTTGAAGCTGAAGCAAATTTTTCATTCCAGTCCAAGTTAAATCTTGAAGATGATGCTAATTTATTGACTGAGGAAGAAGAAAAATTAGCTGGCAACTCCCATATTGGTTTCTTGAATTATCAGGATGAACCCAAAAGTGAAGGCCACGTAGCTGAGGGGTCATATGCTGTATTCACCCGATTTAAAAATTAATCAGCTCAACAAGCTGATAAAGAGAAAGTAGAGGAGAGACCTCAATCAATAGTTTTAATTGCTAAGCGGGGATCCACTCTTCCTTTCCAGCCAAAGGACCTGGTGGTTTTAAGAAAGGTACGTACCCCAAATACCCCTACGCCTTCTACTTCAATTTTGTAGTCCAATCCTCCACCTTTAAAAAATCAAAAGGATGAACTCCCATCCTCTGATCCTAACTCATTCCAGATATTTGATATCATTGACCATATAAAGAGAACCAAAATTCAAATGTCTGAATTTGAATTTTTGCAGTCCCATCTCAAGCAGTTAGACAGACTGGTTCAATGTGTTAAAAATCAAAACATCTCTCTTGAATGAATGATCCCTAAGGTGACACATGATGCTGCCAAAAATTCTCTCACCAGGAACAACCTTGTCACTGCTCCCCTTGCTGCTCCTGGTAGGACTGAACCTTTTTATGTCACATTGCTGATAAATGGATATAAGCTGAATAATTGCATCATTGATTCTAGAGCTACAAACAATGTCATGCCTACTAAAGTGGCTAAATCCCTTGGTCTCACACTAACCAAGACATTTGAGAGATGTTTCTCCATGGAGAATAAGCAAGTACCATTGCTGGGACAAATCAAAGATGCCCAATTTGCATTTGCAGCCTTCCCAGCCAAGAGAATCAAGATGACTGTCTTGGTGGCTAACTTCCCAGCATCTTATGGCATTTTGCTTGGATGAAATTTCTGTAAGGATGTGGGAGGTGAATTAAGCATGGATCTATTTGAGGCAAGGATCTCTGTCCAAGGCGTGATGAAGAGATTGCTCCCTGAAAAGGAAGCAAAATTTTTGGTCACTCAGACATCAGCCCCCAAAGCTCAAATTCTTTTTAAATTCACATGTATGAGTAATTATTTTCTGTCTACAGATGAAGTGCATGAAACACCTGAAAGTATCAACTCAAAAATTAGTTCAATAAGAACAACAAAAAAATTGGTAAGTTACAGTACAGATCAAGAAGGATTCTCCATTTCTGATGAAGGAAAGTCTAAAGAAAAGTCAGTATTAGATAGAATATGGACTTTGGAATTTGATGGCAGCTATTCTTCTACCAGTTTAGGGGTTAGGATTGTTTTTATATCTCCTCAAAGAGATATGTTCCCTTCATCTTACAAATTATAGTTTAGCAACACTAACAATACAGCTGAATACGAATCTTTGTTGCTGGGCATGAAGGCTGCTCAAGAAAAAGGCATTAAATTTCTTCATGCCAAAGGGGATGCTAAATTAATAGTTTGCCAAGTGAAGAATTTATACCAAACTAAGAATGAAATATTACACCACTATCGTAACTTGGTTTGGAACCAAATTGAAAGTTTTGATGCTTTCAACATTTCTACCATACATAGAGAGTCTAATGACAGAGCTGATGCACTTGCTGTTTCAGGAACTCTCTTAATTCCTCATTTAGATTTCAAAGAAGACAGGTATACCATTGACCTGGTTTATAGGCCAAGCATTCCTAACAATGTTGATCATTGGCAAGTGTTTAATGATGATCATCAAATCATTGCCTTCTTGAAACGAAAATATTATTTTGAATAGCTATGTTTTGAAGTCAGCGAATCTCAGAAAAATGAATCTATGTCTAAATTTAGCTCAGATATAAATGAAGAATTCTTGTAGCTGAAAGGAAACAAAATTCCCAAAGGCCTGGTTTCTCTTGAAAAGATGTTTGACAAACATGATAGATTCATTAAACAATAGTAAACAGACTCGAGTTTCTCTCAAGGATTCAATCAAGTGAATTTGTCTACTGAAGAAAATCCCAAGATGATCAATATTGGTAAGTGCTGAACCCCTGAAGAAAGATTCAAGTTCACTTTTTTACTCTATCAATACATGGATGTCTTAGCATATTCTTATGAAGATTTGAAGTCTCTCAGACTAGATAAAATTCACCATAACATTCCTCTCAAGGCCGACTCAATGCCATATAAGCAAAAACCCAGACAATATAATCCAAAAATATCAGGTACTATTCTGTCTAAGATACAAAAGATGTTAAATGCTAGAATTATCTTCCCAATCCATCATCTACATGGATTGCAAATATAGTGCCTGTAAAGAAGAAGAATGGTGAAATTTGCATTTGTGTAGATTTCAGAAATCTGAATCAAGCATCTTTGAAAGATAATTATCCTTTGCCAATTATGGATCAAGTGCTTCAAATAGTGACAGGTGCAGAGATGTTATCAATGTTGGATGGCTTCTCAGGTTATAATCAAGTTGAAGTTGGTGAAACAAACCAACATAAGACTGCATTCACCATGCCTTGGGGTATATTTGCTTATAGGAGAATGCCTTTTGGTCTAATAAATGCTGGTGCTACTTTTCAGAGAGCTATGAATATAGCTTTCAAAGATGAGATTGGTAAATTCATAGTGGTATACCTTGACGATTTGACTATCTTTTCAAGGCATCGATTTGATCATGTACGCCACCTACAACAAGTGTTGGAGCACTGCCGCCAGAATGGTATTTCCTTAAATCCTAAAAAGTCTATTTTTGGAGTAATAGAGGGGAAACTCCTTAGACACATTGTGTCCAAAGAAGGCATAAATATTGACTCAGATAGAGTCAAATCTATTTAAGAGCTTAATCTACCTAAAAATAAGAATGCTGTTCATTCTTTCTTCAGAAAGGTGAATTTCTTATGGAGATTCATCCCCAAATTTGTTGAGAAGACTAGACATATTGTGAACATGATAAAAGTGAAGACTATCTTTAGCTAGACTAAAGAAGGCAAATCAACATTTCAGGATATGAAAACTATCATCGCTCACGCCCCTACCTTGGTTTGCCCATATTACAACAAAGATTTCATCATATAAAACTATGCATCTGAACACACTCTTTCAACGATTCTTTTTTCAACAAGATAAGGAAGGTATGGAATCTCCTATCTCTTTCATGAGTTTCCCTCTCAAAACTCATGAGATAAAATATTTAAATATAGAGAAGCATGCTTATGCCTTGGTGAAACCAATCAAACATTTCTGCTTCTATATTTTGAATTCACATACTACTACCCTAGTACCTGATACTACAGTCAAGTCTATATTAACTCAGCAAGAGTTTGGCATGAAAAGAGGTAATTGGATTGCAAAGATCCAAGAGTTTGATCTAGACATTAAGCCAACAAAGCTGGTTAGGGGTAAAGGCCTATGCCAATTAATTGCTTATAATAAGTCAGAAGACACACATCATGAAGGAATAGAAGTAGAAGAAACTCCAATAGTCCTTTTTGTCTCTACTACTAATGAGTGGTATTCAAGTATCACTCATTTCCTAACTTATGGTGAATGTCTTGCTCATTTGTCTTACAAATAAAAGAGGACTATCAAGTTGAAAGCTGCCAATTTTGTCCTTTGGGATAACGGCCTGTACAAGAGAAGCATAGATGGAGTATTCCTTCGCTGTGTAGACAAGGAGCAGCAAACCTAGCTTTTGAAATCTTTCCACAATTTGGCCTATGGAGGACATTTTTTAGCTTCTATGACTGCTCACAAGATTCTGTGAGCCGGGTATTATTGGCCAACTCTTTTCCAAGATGCACATAAGTGGGTGAGAAAATGTGAACTCTTTCAGCAATTTGTTGGAAGACCCAAGTTAGCTGATATGTCTCTCAAGCTAGTGATCATAGAAGAGCCTTTACAACAATGGGGACTTGATTTTTTTGGGACCGTAAACCCATCTTCGAGTGCTGGACATGATTATGTCCTTACAACAACTGACTATTTCACCAAGTGGGTAGAAGCAATCCCAACTAAGCATGCTACTTCTGAAGTTGTATGCAACTTCCTCAAAGAGAATATCATTTATAGGTTTGGAGTTCCAATCAAAATTGTTACTGATAATGCAGCTTGTTTCACCTCTCAAGAAATTACACAATTTTGTTTTTATTATGGAATTATACTCTCTCACTCTTCTGATTATTTTTCACAAGGGAATGGACAAGCTGAATCCAGCATTAAGAATCTAGTAACTATTATCAAGAAGCTGGCAGATGACAATCAGAGAACATGGCATAAAACATTAGTTGATGCTCTGTGGGCAGATAGAATCACACCAAAGAGGGCAATTGGTATGTCTCCTTTTCAACTTCTTTATGGTATCAATGCTGAGATACCAATCACCTTAGAATTGTCAACCTTGAAATTGGCAAAGGCAATTGAAGATCAGACATATGAAAGCTCTCTTGATAAAATAATCATGTACCTGACTAAGCTGGAGGAACAGAGAACCATGGTGGTGGATAGAATTAATGCTCATCAAATTCTGGTAAAGAAACTCTTTGACCAAAAGGCTAGAAATTGTGATTCCCAGATTGGAGATCAAGTCCTACTGTGGGACAAAAGGAGAGAACCAAAGGGGATGCATGGAAAGTTTGACTCTCTTTGGAGAGGCCCATTTATAATCCATCAGCACATTAGTGAAAATAGCTTTCTACTAAAATATCAAGATGGCACACTCTTTTCTCTGCCCCACAATGGGAAGCATCTGAAATACTTTAACTCTTAAAGTATCAGATCATTGCATATGTATATATGTATATTTGTACAATTTTTAATTCTTTTTTGTTTTCATTTGTTTTCATTTTTGAAGCCTTTCATTTCTAGGTAGCATGATTCCATAACCCAATGGTACACATGAAGACACTGGAGAATCTAGATTCTACTCCTTTCAATTCTTTTGCAATTGACAAAAGTTCCCCAACTGGAGCCAGCTGTTGTCCCCCAAAAATATCAACTATTTTTGAGACAACATTTGAATTATTTTGGTCCTACAGACCAAAATTATCTCTTCCCTTTCCAAATTTTGTCTTGAGCATTCAAATTCCTCATTTTTCAAGCTTTTCAAAAATCTACGGACTGTAAACAGGCTCATTTCTACAAGTTCAACGGGCTTCACAACTTCTGCAGAAATTTCCATCAGCAAGCATCAACAGCAAGTTCAACATTTGGTTCATCCTTTGGCTCAACATCAAATGGTTCAAAGGCGGGTTCAATCAAGTGGTTCAACGCTTTGTTTCAACATTTGGTTCATCCACTCAGTTTCAATGCTTTGATTCATTCTTTGGTTCAATCAAATGGTTCATCAGTTAGTCAAGGCTTTATTTGAACCGTTGAACCAAAATTTGGTTCAACAGTTGGTTCAACATCTTGGTTTAATGAAAAGGTTCAAAGCCTTGGTTCAACAGTTAGTTCAAACATTTGGTTCAATGGAATGGTTCAATAGTTGGTTCATCGCCAAAGTTCAAAGAAGCCCAATGGCCATTCAAAGATTGCCCGAAGGGTAGATACCCTTGTGGGAGGCTCTTCCTGACTCAAAACAAGTCATTTCTTAAGGCCCGAAAGGGCAAGTTCAATTTGGAAAAATGCCAAATTGAAAAGCTGAAAGAAGACGAAGGAATGATGCACCTAAAAACGTCAAATTTAACACAATTAATTAGCCATTGATCCTTTAAACATACAGACCAAAATACATTCACAGATCTCAAAGCCAAGACCAGCAAAAAGCAGAGAAGGAACAAAACAGTAAATTAAATCCAGGACCTGATTTAATTAATCAGACAAGGAGGAATGATGAAGATAAGATCAGATCACCAGGTGGACATTGAAAGTTACAAACTTTCAATAAGCGTGACTTATTTCCTTGCATTGATAAAATCAAATGGGTAAAGTGCCCCTAAGTTTCAACGTGTTTTCTTAACAAATTCCAATGCAAAATAATGTATTGATTGTTCCCAAGTCCTTGAAGAGGCTATATAAGGGACTTTCTTCTATTGTAATAAGGATCTCTTTTTCAAAAATTAGAATGAAACTCTGCCCAAATTATAAGGCATTACTGAGACTTTGAGCTCAGATTGTTGATCATATTTTGTTACTGGAATAAGAAAGTAAGTGGTTTTTTTTAGACTTTGTGCTGTAATATCTTTGTTATTGAGGAAATTGTTCTTATGTCTTTTTCTTCAATATATCTTTTGTTCCTTTAATTCAACAAGCAAAATTAGTGACAACAGTCAAGAAGGTGTCCTAAAGAGTCAACTGTGGAGAGACTTTGTGCCCCCATAATTTCCTTTAGTGTGTATTCTTTTCATTTCTGTGTAAAGGATCTTGAGGTGACTTTGTGCCCTCATTGTCCTTCGTATCTTACTCTTGAGCAATCCAAGTGAAGACTTTGTGTTGCATCTTGATTTGCTAGTTATCACATCCTTTGCTACTTTTTGTTGTTATTGCTAAGAGTATTCTTGTGGTTTGATGAATAGTACTTCTGAAAGAAGAGAAGTATTGTCTGTCATTTCCCTTGAGTTTTTCCTTTGATCTGTGCACATCATCTCTGAAGAAAGAGAGATGGATGGTTTGTCCTACCCATGAGTATTATTTTTTTCTTATATATATATATATATATATATATATATATATATATATATAGGGAACCTCCCCTTGATGAGAGGAGAGATTAGTGTCTTTCTGATGTGGTAAAACTACACATTTGGATGACTAATCTTCCTACTTTGGCTGATCAGACATATTTTATTTATCAGTATGCTGATCGATAACATATTCAACCAACAATATATATCTTCATTCTAACATTCTAGAAGGCATAATTAGATCCAATTAATAATGGAACCTTACTGGTAGAGAAACCACCTTGAGCTTGCTAACTAGTCATCCTTGTTTCTTAGGATTTCCTTTAGGTTATTAGTCTTGATCGAAAGGACCTGATTTGATACCAATTTTTGGAAACAATATAACTCAGAGGGGGGTGGTGAATTAGTCTTCAAAAAATTTCATTCAATTCTATTTAACCATTTATGAACCATTCTAACATACATATACATCTTAGCAATCATAAGCATCAAATCATAAGAACATCAAACATATGAACACAACATATACATGGGAAACCATCTAGGGGAAGAAAACCCACTAATGAAGTAAATGTATTATAGTCTTGTAAGATAAACATCAATATTTAGTGAAGCACCAACTTCACATGGAGCACCAACCCTAACTAGTCAACAAGCTTAAGGTGGTTTATTTACATCCAAAGGACCTTCTCTGATACAAATTATTGGAAATAATATGAATGAGAGGGGGGGGGAGTTAATTAGTCTTTAAATTTTTTCATTCAGTTCTATTTAACTATTCATGAACCATTCTAACATGCATGTACATCTTAACAATCATAATCATCAAATCATAAGAGCATCAAACACATGAACACAACATATACATGGGTAAATATCTAGCGGAAGAAACCCAATAATGAATAAAATTTACTATAGTCCTATAATAAAAGAATAAATCTTTAGTGAATCACCAACTTCACATGGAGCATTAACCCCAACTAGCTCAACACCAACTCAGCTAGGCTTTAGTAAGCCCCCACTTGAAAGGAGGCATCAACCCCCTGGATGACTTAGTACCAACTCAAATACCTAATTATTTGATCACCTTTAGAAACCATTTTTTATTATACAACAAATGATGATCTATTCCCATAGCTCTTCATTTTCTTGTCCCTCTCAAACCGGCCTTTAACATTCTTCACTCAACTAGCCCTCTTCATGGCTTGATTAGGTCTTCTGACCTTGATCCTCACTTACAGAACTTATGTTAGATATTCATAACATTTATTTGATTGTTTTAATGAAATAATCCTTCTCATAAATGATCTATATGATTTTATTATCCTCTTATTCTCTCCCACACTTAGCATCCTCTAAGCATCCACTCTAATCACACACAAATAGGCCTAAACTACCTTGCTTTAATACAAGTCACTTGATCATATCCTTCTTAGTTAGATATATATTAAAATAACTTTGGATAGACATGAATAAGTCTTTTAATATTAAAATAACATGCCTTAAACATGATTTAGTCAATTCAATAGGTTGGCCATACACCAATTAGCCCTTACTCCTCTTTTAGGCTTATGGAGACCTAACATGCATTCTTAACAACACATTACCCTTTGATATTTATTGAAGCATATCCAAAAACCACACACAGTAGGAAAAAGTAATAATCCACTTCAATATATCTTATCCAAATTTACTTTATGTCTAAAATACCTTTTAGGTCCAACTACTACTTGAATCCTTCTTCAAATCACTGCTTATAAAAGGCCTACATATATATAGAGAATTTGTCTTAAATAACTGAGGCATAAATAAACATGGAAAAAAATTATATATTCAGAAACCTCATGAGCTCAAGGTCATCTCAAACTTAGTCTAATGCTTCAACTTAGGGTAAATAAGCTCAAGCACTTCTCTACAAGATGTTCACTTAAAACTACCAATTGACTTAAAAACACAGCCAAGGAAACATGAACATATAACACATGATTAAATATATTAAATGGATTTAAATATATGAAAAAAATATTATAATATCCTTAGAGAAAAATCATTCAATTAGATCATGAGATCTAATGAAAACTATTGGTCTTATATACTAATCCTCTGACCTTCTCTCTTATAGACTCTACTCAGTTAGATAAACCATTTTGGCTTCAATGTTACAAAACATTACATAGACTTACAATATTATGAAAGTAATGGATAGATAATTCAAGACCTAAACAATATTATACTATATTTTAATCCATTACTCTTTCATGAAAACACATCAGAAAACATCTTCTCACTTCTATCTAATTTCTTTACTATCTATACCAATAGGTCTGTTAGCGACTAGCCAAATTGAATCACCAATATTGTACATCTAAGATTTTTAAGCTATCCATAAATCTTCATGAAAAAAATATAAAAGTCTCACACTTTTATCTTTATCCATGTATTAAATTTGACTCAATAAACTCTGTCTACTACAATAAATTTCTAAAATATAAGCACTTTTTTGTAGGGTCTGTTCACTTACTTGAGAAACCAATCACACCTAGAGATGATTGGGAGAATTTAATTCAACCTAAAATAAATTTTATTATCATATAAAACCATTTTTAACTCTTTAGAGCAAGATCTTCAATATCAGGTCCTTGTCAGGGTTTCATGAAGGTTTAGACTATCTTCCAGTCTAACGATCATTCATAAATATAGCTCCTCTTTCTAAAAACCAATGATTGTAACTTTTATCTATAAACCTTAATTATCTACCATGACTATATTATGTTCTCATGTAGATGATACATGTTCCAAGGAGCACTAAGAAAACCTTCTCAGGTTGACAACTCTTCATTCTGTACACTCGAGAAACCTTGAAACACTTTTCAAGCATTTTCTTACAAAATAAGACCTAAAATTTCATGAACATACTAAAAATAAATTAAGTTACCTATTTTAATATTCACCTACTCATATATTCCATGGTAATTGATCTTGTTACCTCATCTAGCCACTATCTCTCTTCTTCTTTCTAATCCTTGACCTACAAGTCTCATTTGAACTTGAATTTGACCTTCTAGCCAGCCTATAGGCTTTACCTTGAAACTTTAATATGTTACAATGCCTCTTGTGTATGCTCAAGTAACCTCATACACTCATTCTTATTTGAAGTTTCAAAAAAATATCTCTGGAGCTTACTTACAGATCTTTGGAGCATGAATAGGATCTTCATAACATCTTCTGAGTTACAAACATAGATCTTTAGAGCTAACCTTATAATCAATTTTAATATCCTAAATACCTCATGTACAATCTCAAATAGTCTCTCTCATGCTAAAATACTATCAATTGTTCTTCAGATCATTCTCTCTTCATATCTCATTTGGAGCATCTTTGAACTGCTTCCACAGATCTTTAGAGCATACTTCTTTGGAGCTTACTCATATCATCATGCCACCTATAAATACCATCTCAAAAGGTATATAAAAATAATTACAATATAATTTATACTTATTATACTAACCTCAAGGTTTACTTGACTAAGAACCTTTGACATCAATGGAAAAACTATGCATCTTCATAATAACCTTTGACATCAATGGCAACATTAAATATCAAAACTCAACACTCAATGACAATGCTCAACAATTTCCTTCTTAATCAATGAAAATGTTTAACAATAGTTCTCCCCTACATGTTGGATTATGTGATAAGCTAGTACAATAATGACCTAGCTTGTAATTTGGAAAATATAGTTATTAGGTTGCTCCTTCAGTACTTTAGACCTATACATGTGATGTCCTTATGACTAATATGGAAATAGGATTAAATAGAGAATATTTGCTCAATTAAATTATTTTTGAATTCTATTTGGTATGAATGCTATTTTTATTAGGTAAGGAATGAATGAGGGTTAATATTATATTTAAATAAGTCCCTTTGCAGAATTAACTCAAAATAAAGATCTTGGGCCGACCATTATGATACATTTAATTTTCAAATTAGATGACTTTAGGGCACTAGACATTTGTATCAAGTTAGGATGATTGTATCGATGTAAGTGTATATCCCATACATTAGTGTTCAGGGAGTAGGAAAGTAGGTGTAGACTCAAAAATTTCATAAGTGGAAGATAAGAAGGTTTTAAGCATTCTGTGCAAGATAGAAGGCCTGGGTCATCAACATAAGATTGAATAGACTAAGAGATAGTCTAAGGGGCATAAGATATAGTAGATATGAGACTTTAGAAAGTGAGAAAGGTATATAATTGAGAGGAAAAACCAAGGTCTGAGTTTTTTAAGTGTACAATATTAAGGTGCTATATAATTTATAGTGTCTACATATTCCTCCTTTAATATATTAATGAAATTTCTAGTTTAAAAGAAAAGAATGTGTACATGGGTATGTATAACACACCTTGTCTTTGCATGAGACCTAGTTGAGTGATTTCATGGTGACTGATCTACAAAAAATAACATGTTACAGTGTATAATTAGTGCATATAATATAGAAATGAAAGTATTGAAAGATTAAATTTGAAAGAGAAAGGTTTAGGAGTACACTTGTGTGTTGATTTAACTGCCTTTCCTATTGGCAAGTTTGTTTTGAAACAAGTATAATTGTAAATATATAAAATTGAGATTAGGATAAATATATATAAATCTAGAAAGTGCATATATTTAAGGAGATAGATAGATATTGGAAGGCACATGCCCTAGCCTCGGTGAAAAGGTGAGTTTCCACCCATCAGTTGAGATTAGCTAAACCATGCAACCCAATGATACTTATAAATTGGTAAGGATGAATGATAAAATAAAGTAAAACCTAAAAACTTGGAAAAATTGAGTGACTTAATCATCTCAACCATACCAAATGTGAACAAACTATTGTAGTAGATTGGATCAATATAGTATATAAAAGTCTACCTTGGGTATCAATATGTAAAAGTCCATGATATGGTAATAGTCTATGTAAGAGTTTTGAAATCTAAAATGATTTGAATTTTTCAATATTAGGTACACATTTCATAGCATATGCACCTTATATATATCTCATATTGAAATTGTGTGTGACAATGGTACCAATTTATATAATTCTTCCACAACTATGAATTTGAATTTATATTGTTGTGTGCTTTAGCCAATTTGGAAACTGTGTAAGTGTAGAGAACATGATTCCAAAGAATGCCCCCACTATATATGAAGAAATATGAAAATTTAAACAACAAGTTCCAATGTGGAGATCATGTTTCAAAAAACATGCCCCTACTGTAATATAGAGATGTTGAATTCTAGATAAGTGTGGATACAATACTTTCAAAGCATGCCCCAACTAAATCCAAAAACTATTCCAAATGTGAAGAACATGTTTATATGACATCACCCAGATTTGAGGTGAGGGAATAATAAAAAATGGTAATTAGCTCACCTCAAAAGGATAAAACAACTCTACAATCTATGATTGTAACTATATAACATATATAAGGAACATGTCTAGGTAAATGTATCATTGAAGTGCATAGAATCATGTTCACATGAAGGCCTAAGATGCATGATAAGTATCATGAAAATGTTTAGACATTAATAGTACAAGGTCAAAAATTAAATAATCACACACACAAGAGAACTCAAAATAATCTCAAAAGATAATGGTCTTAGGATACTAAAAACAAGGGGCATGTTCACATGCCACATAATCAAAGGGACATGACTTAGTCAAATGTACATAGAAGCAAGGATGCCATATTTAAATGTCCATATAATAAATAATGAAATATTAAAATGTCAAATAAATCACACATAGGCATGGGGGCCAAATATAAAGGATCATATTTAAATTCTCAGACAAGCAAGACAATAGTTAGGGAAGACACTCGAAGAAGTGCATAAAGTAAAGCATAAGCAACCAACATAAACATTTCATAGTATCCCATGGATCAAATGTGTTAGAAAAAACCATAAAGTGCATAGAATATCAAGTACCTTATGAAATATATAATCATAGATAAAATCATGTTTAAGTACTTATATGAGTTTAAAACATGATAATATAAAGTGACCATAGAATAATATAACCTAGAAGTATTGTTAGCATACAGGTGGATGTCTCGAATATCTATATGACATGAGTAGAGGGAAGATACAAAATCTAAAATATGAATAGATCATGTACCTATATATTATTATATCACACTCAATTATAAATTTTAAATACATGTATGTAGAAGTAACTTATATGCCATCCATCAACATGGAACTAACACATAGTTGCCAAGGAGCCAATAGAGTATATAGGTGATGTAAATATTTTTTTATTTTGAAAGTTATTTGATTTTTTTTGGTGTTTTTTTTAATATGAAAGGGAAAGGATATCCTATGATCTCATCCAAAGGGTGATCATAGATATCTCCCCATTGTGAACCTAGTGTAATAATCTGGTGACATTGTTGAGGAACATGCATAGGTGCAATATCTACCATTGTGGTGTTTGTTGTGCTCTGTGTATATAAAATAGGACTCTATGGTTTTAGAGAAATAGTAGGATTAATAGGATTAGGGGTTCATGAAACCTATCATTGAGTTCTCTATGGTTTCTTTGGAATAACAATAATAGAAACATGTGTAGGTGTTTTGGATATCTGCACAAGGTGTGTAGTAGATGAGGATTTCATGGAATCCATTGTATGTCTTAGATGTATTATTCACTCAAGTACTATCTACCTAGTAAATTTAATTTCCTATTTATTACCCTTATGCAATGAATTAGCCTTAATAGGCTTGGTAGTTAGCTATCTGGGTATAAGTTTTTCTTATTGAAGGGGATTTTCATATTGAATTTTGGAAATTATAATTACCCCATTGGCATGAATGTATTTAACACATACATGAATTTTAAAAGGTACCACTTGAAGTTTATGGATCCAAGTTCTTCCAAAGAACATGTCAAAGATGTCCATGAAAGGTATAAATAAAATTTTAGTAACCACATTTGCAAGTTTGACTTGTAAATGTAGGTCAATTTCACCAAGAACCTTCTAAGAGGTCCCATTGAATGATCTAATTGATCTAGTAGAAGGATGTAAATAATTATGAGTAAAACCCAAGCATGTAAGTAATGTCATGTTGTAAAAATTCTCATGTATACCATTATCAATCATAAAAATGGGTATAGGGTGTTTATTAAGGTATGCTTGAATGAATAAATAATGAATATTAGAGTCATCATCCTTAATATCATTGCCATAAAAATAAATAGATGGTTTCTAAACCATAGGAGTTATATGTCACATATAAGTAACAATAATCCTATCTAATGGGTTATCATAATGTGATGGATGAGGATGTGAATTATATGCCATTTTAGTTTTGGGTCCTTAGAATGGTCTTGCAAAGAATTATTAAATATTTTATTTTTGTGGTGGTCACTGGGTTGTGAACATGATTATTTTAGAGGATCATCAAATGCAATATTTTGATCATCAATAAGATTTTGGATCTGATGTTTTAAGGTAAAACATTTGTTTGTAGAATGTCCTGGTCCTTGATGATAAATACAATAAGAATTTGCATCATATCCTTTGGGTATAGGTCTATTCATATCAACCTCTATAGTATGAGGGAGGGATATAAGTTAAAACTATATTAAATGTGAGATTAATGAAGTTGGGGACTCAAATAAATGTGTAAATTATATCCTTGGTGCATTGGATAAGATAAGTTGATTAGGTTGTTGTGAAACTATGTTAACCATGGTGGTTGTTTCTTTTTTAGGCTTGGGAGGTTTTAACTTTATAACTTGGTTTGATTTTAAAGTTTGTACTTATATGAAACTAGTGTGTTTGATACATACTTGAGCTTATTCAATGAAATAAACTTCATTTCACAGTCCCATATAACATGGCATAAGGCATCAAAAGATTTGAATTCATTGAAAATAATTGACTCATGTAAATGAGAAAGTAAACTTTGATTGAATATATCTTTCAACTCCTTATCTGCCATAGGATTGGTCATTTCATCTAGTAACGTATTATATCTCAAGACACATGCATTGATAGGTTCTTTGGAAGATTTAGCACATGAAACCTTTTTGGAAATATTAATGGAAAAGTGTGCTAAAAATTGATTTACAAGAGGTTTGAATTCTTTCATAGATTGGAGAGGTAAACCATATAACCACCTCAAAGTATATTCTTTGAGGCTTTTTGGAAATAATTTGGTCAAAAGTTTATCATTTGAGGCATAGTTAAGGCATTCCACATAAAAGGATTGAAGATGTTTTTTAGGATCACCTTTTCCATCATAAAATATAAACTTAGGTGAAACAAAACTAGTTGGAAAAGAGTGCAAATATATCTCAAATGCAAGAGGGGTATGAAACACATATTACGAATTAAGAGCATGAGGAGATTTTAATGTGTTTTATTCAATATTTTTAACCTTGTCCTCCAAGGTATTTAAAACTTGAAGGAGTGTTTGAATTGTAGACCCATTGGGATTTAGATTATCACGTTGAGTAGTCACTAAAGGGGATGTAAACTTGGTTTGAGTTGTAATAGGCATTAAAACCATTATTTAATTTGAGATATTTTTAAATTTCATTGTATAAGTAGCAATATTATTTTTAGGAAACAAAGGTTTAAAAACATGGCCCATGACCCAACTAGATGTATTATGTTGTAATGTGTTCAAGGGGAGGGATGTTTCAACTTTACCTTTTGAAATTTATGTATCCAATATAGTTTTGAGGATCTCATCAACATTTTTAGGGTTTTGATTAATATGCTCATGAAATAATGTAATTATTTTCACTTGATTAGGTTCTATTTTCTCATTTTTATTTGTTTCATGGTTTTATTATCAAAATATTCTTTTATGAGAACCTTATTAGTAAATTTTTCATTCTCAACATGGGTATCATCATGATCTAGAGTATGAGATCCCTAATTGGTTTGAAACATCTTAGATTGTGGGTTAAGAATATTAATGTGTTGAATAGGAACAGATCCCAATCTAGGGCTATACCTAAGTTGCATGGAAAATAATATAAGTAAGAAATGAAAAAGTACAATAATCTAAAACCCTAGCTGATTGAAAATCCTAAGAATTAGAAATTTTTGTATTCATATAAATTGGGTTCACCAAATGTTTAATCCTTTTATATTTTGTTTTATAAGTTGAGGTTATCTATATAACTCATTAAAGGAGTAGATATAAATTAATAAGCACAAGGGTGATAATTAGATCTACAACAGGCCAATTGGGTGCTAAACTTAGATATAAACATACACTGAATTTGTTATGTTGAGTTATGCTAAATACAATAAGTACAATTATTATATATGTAAAAATGACAAATATGTAATTTAATTATCTTGTTCTGATGATAATGTAAATTCAGACATGTAACATGCAATAATCAGTCTGGAAGATAGTTATGGAACAACCATAAAATTTTGATTTGGATGCTTCTAGAGCTACAAACACTAATGTCAGCTTTAGACATTTATGTTGATGCTACTATCTAAAATAGATGTAAGTGTTTTTAAAAAAATACTTAATGAAAAAATATGTAACCACCTAGATGCTTATGAATTTAAATACATCTTTGTTTTGGTGCCTTCAGATTTGGGTCATGGATTGTCGCTCCTCATGAATTTACAAAACCCTAGTTCTTCATATTCATATTGACCTTGGGAAAAATGTATTAGTGGGTACATAAGTTTGAGTTGACCCTAAAGACCCCTCTATCAATGAACATTACGTTTATATCAAATACTTTGAATAGGTCTTTATACTAATGTAGTTCTGCTATACCTATTGGATTATCTGTGAATCATGCAATATGTGATAAGTATAATAGTGACCTAGATCATAACATGGAAAATATAGATCTTAGGGTGCTCCTTTAGTACTTCAAAACTATAGATGCGTTGTCCCTATGACTAATATGGGAATAAGAATAAATAGGGAAGCTTTTCTGAATTGAATGTTATTTTAATGCTCTTTGGTATGAATGCTAGGTTTTCCCAAGTGAGGAATGAATGAGGGTTGATCTTATATTTATATCAATCCCTTTGGAGATGTAACTCAAATTAAAGCACTTAGGCTAATGATTAGGATACATTTAATTTTCAAATTATATGACTTTAGGGCACTAGACACTTGCATCAAGTTAGGACACTAGCATCAACACATGTGTCTATCCTAGATGTTAGTGTCTAAGGAGAAGGGAAGTAGGTGCAGACTTAGAACTTGTAGAAGTGGAAGATAAGCAAGTTTTAAGCATTTTGGGCAAGATAGAAAGTCTGGTCATTAACATAAGACTGGGATGACTAAGAGATAGGTCAAGGAGTATAATATAGAGTAGATGTGATAATTCATAAAGTGGGAACTGTCTAAAACTGAAAGGAAAAACGAAGGTCTAAGTTTTCCAAGTGTACACTAAGGTGCTATATAATTCAAAAATAGTGTCTCTAATTTTCCATGATTCTATTGTACTTAATTTCCATGATGATGTTGTACCTGATCTAAATATATAATATGATTGATGTTTATAATAGTTTTGTCATTTGAGAACAATGTTTATATTTTTATGACTAGTTATATATAATTATTTTAGAGATGCACATATTGATTAGCATAGATGTAGCCATATTATTTATTGTTTTGTGTTGATTATGGAAAAGGTGACAATGTTTTTGATTCTAATTTGGTATATGAGCACATGTTAACCATCTCATTAGGGGAAGCTTTATCTTTGTGTGACATTGATAAATGAATCTTGTTAGCACTTGATTTTTAATCTTAAAAATAATGCTATACATCATAATTATAAAATGAATCATGATAACATTGGCTAACACTTACATAGGGACTAGTTTAGGAATAAATACTAACAAATAAAGATCAAGATATGAAAAATTATGACCTAAGTGTAAATCATAATGCACTAAACAAAGACATATTATCAAATAAATAGATATAAATGTTAAAAAAGTAGGGTTAAGAGATGATTAATCAAGACCTAAGTTTAAAAGGTAATGCACTCAATTAAAAAATGAAAATAAAGAAATGCACTATGATTAATTAAATAAACAAATAATAAAACAAACTAACTAAATGAAAAAATAAAAAGAATAACATAAAGCACTAAAAAAAAGTGACTGACCAATGAGATGTGGGTGAGTTGGTAAAGTGACTTGGTTGCTTCAAGCACCACCTAGGTTCAAATCTCAGTTTGGTATTAGAGATTAATTGGTATTCTTAGGTTTATTATGTCCAATCATTGGTATTATTGGGATGTTTATGGTCATTAATGGTATTCTTAGGCCTGTTATGGTTATTTATTGGTATTATCAAGATGATTGTGGTTATTGTTACTAATTATGGTACTTATGATAGATGATCACTTGGGGATCTGGGGCCCTGATTGTGTCCTAAACCAATTAGAGCTTCGATCAAAATAAAATAAGGTAAGGATCCCACCAAAACTAGTATCTATTAAAAAAAAGTGACTGGTGTTGTGCAAATGTGAATGTGGAGCTCAAACGTTACTCTTCATGATTTTCCCCCAAATCAAGGGAGTGATAGATAATATAGTGTTATATTTTAGATATAAAAGGGGGGAATAGAATAATAAGGAAAGGATGGACCAGATGACTCTAGGTGCCTGATGCAACTGAACACTACCTGCATAGTATATGCAAAATGTCATGCCAAATGTAGTTCTCCTAGGAATGGGAAATAAGAAATGTGATGATGAAGAATAAGATGAAGCTAATTAAAGAGGAAAATATGAGTGGATCATAAAATAGTGAGAGCATAACATGGTTGGCTTGTAAAGTGGAAAGATCATAAATGATAATATAAGGAAAAATATATAGGAATGATAGTTGTTGAATTGACTTGAGATACCCCATGTATCCAAGTACTACCTACATATTTAGTGTGGACCTCAGGCCAATGTAGTTATAACAAGAATGGGAGTCTAATGAGTGTATAACACTATTTATCAAAGTTATCTTTGTAGAATGAAAGGTACCCTCCCCAAAAATAGGAATTTTTTTAAGGGAATGGGATAATCAAAAGTTGGTTTGAATGATTATAATTGATTGAATTTGATAGAGCAGTCTTGATTTGGAGAGGAGGGTTCTCATCATGAGATTTTTAATGTAAAGGGAAGGCCTACGCACATGATACTCAAAGAGTAACACTCAAAATGGAATCAATTAGAAAACACATTGTGTAATAAAATGACAAATTGTACAAAGGTTTTGTGACTTTATATCTCTTTTGAAGAGGTGAGGCCTTTTTAGAATGTTTTTATTTTTAGGGTTTTTAAACTTGTCAATGTTTTAGGATTTTTGGAATAAGATATACACAAATGTTCTATAAATAGGATACATAAAGGGAATATGAGAAAATATACAAAGAACCATCTAACAAAGGAGAAAAATCCTTGGGTAGGGGATCAAATAAAAGCTAAATAAGATGCAATAGGGAAAGATTAAAAAATGGTAAGAGCATGGTATAAATAGATAGAAGAGGTAAAACATGAAAAGATGACTATTCCACATCTAGGTGCAAAATAAATACCTTTCAACATCAAATTATAATACAAAAAGAGTGGGACATAATAGTAATATAGGATAATCAAAGAGATAAAATAAGTAGTGCCAAGGACTACCAAATAGGGAAACCATGGAAAAAACATGTTGATGTTCTAAAATTCTACCCATATGCTGCATTGATGAGCCTCTAGCTTATTTTGTCACACTATCGATCCTTATAGATACAGGCAAGATTTAGCTTTGTTTTACATTTGTTATAGATTTTAATTGGTGATTCACCCTTTAGGTGGTAAGGGGTACCTTATTTTAAATGTTCTCCACCACTCTCTTTGAATTTGTGGATGCAAGGAAAGTTGGAGTGAGAAAAATTAACAATGGCATCAAAGAAAGCAAAGAATTGATCCCAAAAGTTTTTTATGAGGTGATGTTGTAAATCCCAATTATCAATTACCTAGTTTTATTCTGGACTTGCCTAAATTTGATAAAAATTATAATTTATTTGATAATTACACCCTTATTACATATTTTGTGGGTAGAGTCCTCCCTAATATCCTCTTGAAAGAATGGGTTCATAATCATTGGCAAGGCCATGGTGTGAAACTAGGAGTCTAGAATCTTACCAAGGGCTTATTTTTATTTTGATTTTCCAACCTTGAACACTATAAATCCATTTTTAATCATGAACATTGGTTTATTCATAGAAATTTGGTGGTTTTTTCTCATTAGACTAATGATATTCAAGTTTCAAAACAAGCAAAACTGAAAATCCCTATTTGGGTTGAATTTCCTAGCTTGCCACTTCCCCTTTGGGGTTTCATTGATCATCTCATAAAACCAATAGGGTAATTCATCAACCATAATAGAAATGAATTATTTGTAGCTTTCCCTCAAAAATGGGTTGGTATGGAAGTGTAATTATCTTGGGACCTAAAAGAGTCCATTGATATTCAAATTAGGAACAATAGATTTACTTAGAGGGTGTTGTCTATCAACTTACCAAATACTTGTTTTCAATGCCAATCCCTTGACCATATGATTGGGGAATGTCCCTTGATGGTGCATGTTCCTCTTGTTTCTTAGGAAAAGGGTGGGCTTGAATCCAAACCTCAAAATGGTAATAATAATGGCTAGACCATAGTCAAAAATAAAAATAATAATTTGGCAAAAGTGGTAGCAAGCCTTAGCCATCTGCATATAGACTCATGGCTCCTAGTTCCTCAGTCTCTATAGGTGAATTTGTTATGACTATTAAAACTTATATTTTTCTATAATGAACACCACAACTGGTGAACACCTTCATTGATATGACACCTTTAGATTCATAGTCACAACCTCTCTTAGGGTGAATTTATCAAAATAAGAATAGAGCCTCATTACCAAAGACTATAAAAAATTCCTCTGACACTCCAAAATTTCCTATCCTTCTCTTGAAGAGGAATATATGGATCATAAGAGATAATTGTTTAATGTGGGTGATTTTATGTTACAAAAACTAAATTATAATTGGTTTACTATGTTTTAACACCTCACAAAGGAGAATTATATGAACCTTGATATTTATCAAAGTTAGTTTATTCATGGAATGTTCACATCCTTACTAATCCACCACATAAGTATGCGATCAAGAATAATTGTCAGCTTTTTAGCAACATGAAAATTATTTGTTACAAGAATTCAATATTTTTAGCTTCCTCCTATAAAATTCAACATGAATAATTTATCATAGATCTATTTATTAGAATACTATGCATGATACTGGTCATGGTGAGATCGTCACTCTATTGGCTCTAGAGCTCTATTAGAACATTATCTCTTAGGGTTGTGATCCCACCCAATCAAGTGGTTTGGACTCTTTTTGACTTTGATAATCACATCTTTGGGATTATAAATTTTAATGCATCTAATGATGTTGTGGAGCATGATTTTTTTTGGATATGGTTGGTAGATTCAATTCCAGATGAACATTGGGTCCTTTGTGGGGATTTTAACATGGTGGAATCTCTTGAGGATAGATAAGATCACTTTCCTATTTGGTGGTGTGCTAGGGAATGAGAATCTTGATTTTATATGCATAACAAACTCAAGGTGTTTGATCCCAATCATCATCAGAGGAAGAATTCCAATTCTCCTTGGTCTACTTTATCCAATTTACATCAAAGGGAGGATTAAGTTCTTTAGTGGCTAGACAGAGCATTGTTATCGAAACAAGACTTATTATTATGTTTTCCTATTTATGATAGACTAGTTTTATTGGTATTTGACACTTTTATATTAGACCATCATCCCATCTAATTCAACTTGGAATGGTCTACCCCTTAAGTGAATCATGTTTCAACCAGGTTTTACCTCAACACTAGCCACCTTAAACATACAAGGATAGTGGGACATATTATCAAAATTTGAAATATTATTCCCTAGCTTGAGGGGGATACTAGATAGATCCAGTGGTGGTCGAATGGTCTGGATTACACTACCACATATGTTCAAATTTATGGTAAACATGATACCTTATTTTTGAAGCATATTAATAATGATATTAATTGTGAATACTTTCAGGTATCAAAGGATTTTGAATCTTATCCTTTCAATGTCTAGTTACAAACCCAAGCAACACAATGATAGGACAAGCTTCAAATGGAGGAGGCTCAAAATGCTATAGAGGCTCAACTCCAAGCTTAGATGCATTGGATAAAAATTGGGGACAAATTCACCAAGGAATTATTTCCTCTTCTACATTCTAGACATGTTGCTAATAGAATTAAATATGTTAAAAAAGGAAATGCTCAGCTAATCAAACTTCCTGACATTCTTTAGGCCTTTTTTCATTATTATCAAAGTTTTTTTTCAATTTAGGCAAACTATCCTAAATGAGAAGTGGTTCTTGTTTAGTGTCTTCAAATTATTCCTTTAAAGTCTTTAATGCACAATGGGTTACTTTTGATAGGCCTTTATCTCTCAGTGATCTTCATGAGGCTATTATAAAGATGGATATGGATAAATCCTCAGGTATTGATGGATTCCCATGTGAGTTTTATTAGAATTTATGGGATACTGTGGGTCCTAATCTCCATAGGGTTTATAATGAAGTAGTACTAACAAATTATTTGAGGCCTCTTATAAATTAGGGTAATATTAAGTTTATCTCCAAAGATGGTGATCCTAATGTTATTGGTAATTGGATGCCTATTACTCTACTCAATGTTTCTTACAAGATTATTACTAAGGTTGTAGCCTTTAGGCTTAAACATATTCTTCCCTTAATTTTTAAAGTTGAGCAAACAAGCTTATCCAACATAAGTACATTATAGATAATGTCATTACGATCTAGGAAGGCATGGAGTGGGCTTAGGTCTCTAATCAAAGGGCCTTATTTGTTAAAATTGATTTTGAAAAAACCTATGACCATATTAAGTGGCCCTTCATTTTAGCCATGCTTCAAGCTCTTGGTTTTGGTCCTAGGTTTGTGTAACTAGTTAATATGCTTTTTCAAGATGTTGAGGAATGTATTACCATCAATTCTACTTAGTACTATTGGTTTGAGCTCCATCATTTTTTCCATAAAGGGTGTCCTTTAGTTCCTACCCTCTATGTTCTAACAATAGAGGGATTTAACTACATGTTAGCTAATTATGTTTTCAAAGGTTTAGTCTAAGGCATTTCTCTCCCTAAATCTAACTGTCAGTTGCTAAATGGGTATTTTGTTGATTAATATTTCCTCACTCTTTAGGAAGAATAAGTATTAGTAAAGAATTTTATGGATTGTCTTCATACTCTTAGTTTAACCTTAGGCTCATCCATTCAATGGATAAAACATCAGTGCTACCACCAATATCTAACTCCCAAACCTCCTTGTTTGAAAGGATATTAGTGGCAGTGGCTTCTTTTAGAGGTTCAATTTAAATTCCTAGGCATCCCTTTTGATTTTGAGCCTTCTCCCTATGATCTGTGGTCTTATGTGTTTCAAAGATTTGAGAAAAAAATATCTTTCTAGATCACCAAGCCTTTATCTTTCGCAGACAAGTTCTAGATTTCCTCTAAAGTTTTGGTAGTTACTCATGTGTATTATTCATCTTAATAGGATTATTCAAATGATACTTATAGTAATCTATAAAAAATCTTGAGGGATTTCCTTTGGGCCAATTTTTAAGACTACAAGGGATTCCACAGAGTTTCTTGGGATATTTGTTATAGGACTAAATAGGTAGGTGGTCTTGGTCTTCTTGATGTTAAAATTCAAGGTCTTGATCTTAGTTATAAATGGGTTATTCATGGTCTAGAAGGTGATGAATCCTGAAATATTCTTCTACATCACATCTCTCAGGGAGATCTTTGTGGTAGAAATGCTTGGTAAGGTGTAACATCTGATTGGGATCTACCTAGAAACACGTGATTTTTGAAAATTAAATATATATACTACAAATAAATCACACTATGATAATCTAATCATAGATCATATAAACTACACTAAGTGTGATAACACTAAATAATACATACTACATAATAAATCATTGATCTCTAATATCTTGAGAACATATCATAATACAAATATATCAAGTAATTACAATAAAATAGAAATGAATAATACAAGTCTACAACCAATACTGTTAATGTAAAATAATAAGTAATTATAACTCTTCATAATAATATTTTGATAATAATTACAATATAATACAATGAACATATAGGATTAATGGCTCCCTAGAGCATAGTTCCTAAACTCTAGTAACTGTGGCAATCTCAAGTGTCATCTCAAAAATTAGTACTGTTGTGGGGAAGAAGAGCTTCATCTAAATGCTTTTCCATACCAACCACAGACCAATGATCCCTCTCACTAATCCCGTAAGGTAATGGCCCTCCCTTCACAAATAAGTATATAGTGATGATGCAATAATCTATATAGATAAGCTAGTACTCGTGTGTTGTATGATTTTTAAAACTAAACATGCAATGTATCATAGAAAACTCATTTTATTGCAAAAATTCACACAAAAATTTAAAATAATACTCATGAAATGATAATGTCTCACTAAAGATACTTTGGCTAAAGTTTTCAAAAATAATAAATAATAATGATATATAGATCAATCAAAATTCATAAACACCACTTGATTGGATTGCCTTCATCTGGCATTGTGATGTTAGTAAGCCAATGAATTTCATCTCACTCCTTACTCAATATCAACAAAGTGAGATTGGTCAACATAATTTAACCAAAATATTCATACAATTTACATCTTACTAACAATCATATCATATAACATGCTAAACATAGGAATAATCAAAGTATACATTTATTCCATCAAACGCATGAATGAATATTACATTATTATCTATCCCATACTATAATAATGACTATAATTAATACCATTTGGGTAAAAATACACATTTAACTACAGATTCTAACTACCATAATTAGTTTCCAAACATACTACACCTTATGATAACCCATATTACCATAATCTAGTATTTTAAACATAACTAGAAAGTACTGCAACCAGTCTAATAAAGTAGTCATAAATCCATAAAAACATAAATTCTATTCAAGAAATAGATCTAACAAAGAAAGATCTAGTTCACACAAAACATAGATTACTCCAATATAGCATTTGTTATACTCTTAGGGTTTTGTATTCATGCATTCATAAAGCTCTTATTATACATAATTCTTTAATATAGTTTATAACCACCTATGGAATTATAACCATAAGTACACATTTATACCTATATTTCACATTAAACATACTATTTTAATTCATAAATACGTAACTCATTTTAATGTTACATTTACACCTTGTATTTTGATTCACAAGTTATATATCATAAATATACTCATGCATATCATAATGAAGACTACGTTGAGATCTTTATACCTCACATGCCTCATTAAATATTTGTAAGAATATTGATATACTAACCACATGTATACACCTACAGTTATTAATATTACAAAGTAAGATTTTTATGAAGTTTTTAATATGCATTATACCGAATAGATTGAATATCATTTATAAGTCTCATTACTTATGGGAATATTAATAAACAACCCTGTTAGTCAATTTTGAACTTATATATATTTTACTATCAAATCATTATTTAGTTAGGACTACCAAACGTTCATTGTTTTCTTAAATCTAGTTAAGTATACTATCCCACATCTTATTATAAGGTCAATTTCATCGATCCTTGGTTTTTGATGAGATTAATTCAATTTTACCTATATATACTTATGTATAATCCCATTCAAATAGACACACATCCCAAGTACATTTGTAAGCTAAATTAAGAATAAATGATATATATATATATATATATATATATATATATATATATATATATATATATATATATATATATATATATATATATATATATATATATATATATATATATATATATATATATATATATATATATATATATATATAGTACATCCAATTCATTCTATATACACCCATATTAGATTATATCCACGCACCAAAATGTTATTGTAAATGGAGTATAATCTAAAACATGAGAAAAGGGTAGAATGAAGGCTAGGATGTGATCGAGCAACAATGATATCCATTGAGGAGATGTAAATGGAGGTGCCACTAAGCTATACTATTGAGAAATATGGTATACCTAACATACTATAAATAACAGTCTATATATTAGATTATATCCAATTCTGATTATAAAAGTGGTATAGCCATAATAATAGATCAAATTATATCCAATTCATTGATTCAGTTTACACCTAGATTATTATACTATAAATAATTATATAGTTCTAATTATTGTTCATATATACATGATAATTAATGAGTATAAAGGTAAATGTCCATATAATTATACTTATTCATTGGTAATATCTACTTCATTATTTGTTTAATGTAATTTATAAATATAAATCATTGTGTATTATAATTAATGTCAGAGCTGTGACCCATCTACCCATATTAATTATAATGAAAGACATAGTGACAATATGGTTCTTGTATTATATTAAAGTCATTGCATTTAGTCAATGATTTCCTTTCTATTATGCCTAAAGGTAGTGATGCAACCAAAATAATTGATGTTTATGTATATGTCTAGGATTCCCATGATCACACACACACATTCAGTCAATGATTTCCTTTCTATTATGCCTAAAGGTAGTGATTCAACCAAAATAATTGATGTTTATGTATATGTCTAGGATTCCCATGATCACACACACACACACACACACACACACACACACACACACACACACACACACACACACACACACACACACACACACATACACACACACACACACACACACACACACAAGATTTGATAACTGATAGATCACTATATTTCTAATTAAACAATAAAAACATTCTAAACTTAATGAAATTTTAGACTTTGGAGGATCAATGCCTACCTCTAGAAAGCTTCCCATTGATATCTAGAAAACTCTCCCTAAATATGCTCCTTCCTTTCTCCAATCCCACATTACCTTCTTCTTCTAGATTCTCTCCTCTATGCTACACCTCCTCCTTGATAAATAATAGTTGTAATTTATTTTCATAATCTCCATCAAGACTAAAAAGGGCATAGTCTTTTCCTCTTTAAGAGATTTTCATTTTCATTTTCATTTTTTTCATGGTTTTTGTTGTTATTGTATGTATTTCCTTCTTTTTGTTTTTCTTATTTTTAGACCAATTTATTTCTTTTTATTATTTTATTTCCTTCATCTTTTCTATTTTTTCCTCTCAACTAACAATTTATAATTTTTATTTATTAATTATAAAAATCTATAATTTTATTTGTTTAATTAGCATCCTCTATTGCCATAGAATTTTAATGATAATTTCATAAATTAATAATATGGATTTAATTTAAATAATAAAATTACATTTCTACTTAACATTTAATGATCACACATGTTAATTAAACAAAATGAGTTTCATACACCATTTAAACTATTCTAGCAATACATGAGCAACACCTATCTAATGCAAGTGTAATAAACACACTATGTTACCCATTTCATTATGCATTCTAACATGTGCTAACTACTATGGTGTGTGTTGGGTTCTAGCAGATTTATCTATCATCCTCTAACATCTTCATCTACATCACCTTCTCTGATGATGCTCTCCCTCCATCACGCTTTGAGGGATGAGTTCTCCTGTGTCAACCTCATAACAAGCAGGTAGTTAGACCATATCAACATGATATACATACATCATAAAATATAACTAAAATAATACATCAACATGTTCATAATGTAAATGCATACACTAAAACTAACTCATAACAATGTAATCATGTCACCTAAGCAATATCTAAATGTCCCATAACAACATACACTATAAAGCTTAGTCAAAGATAACCTAAATACATTTTTTAAACTATAAATATCCATGGATAATCTAATAGTTTGCTTAGTGAGGAATCATGATGTAACATTCTTCCCCCTTAAAGTTAGTCATCATCCTTGATGACTCTTATTTAAACATAAGTTTTGAATTAAAATATTGTTCAATAAAAAAAACATAGTATAATAGTAACTAATCAAGTAAGGAAATGTGGAAATCTCTTATAGAACTCTTCATAGTCCTCCCAAATAACACTATCCTCAAAGTATTAGTCCCAATGGACCTTACACTATGACATCTCTATGTTATGCAAATGGAGTTTACAAGTGTCAATTACCTTGATTGGTTCTACCATGACCACCTTGGGATCTAGAGCCTACCAATCATTCCAATCTAACACATGCATATGATCAACTATATACTTCTTAAGATAAGAAACATGGAAGACATTATGTAATAAAATTAAGGATGGTGGAAATGAAAGTCTGTATGCTTTAGGATTGACCATTTATAAAACCTCAAAATGTCCCACATATATCAGTGATAATTTTGCTGACTTCTCAAATTTAATCAAAATTTTTTGTGGCTTAACCAGCAAAAACACTTTATCACCTACTACAAAATGCCTTTCTATCCTCTTCAGGTCTACATAAATATTATACCTATCATTGGCCTTATCTAATATCTGAATAATTAATCTAACTTGATCTTCCACCTCTAAAATCATCTTGGGTCCAAAGAGTACCCTATACTCTAATATGTCCCAACTAATTGGTGTCCTACACCTTCTTCTATACAATGCCTCAAATGGTACCATCTTCAAAACTGATTGGTATGAGTTGTTGTAAGTAAATTAAACCAATGGAAGATAATCTTCCCACTTATATTTTTGATCCATGAAATACATATGAATAAAATCCTCTAACACATGATTAACTATTTTAGTCTATCCATTAGTCTCTAGGTGATATGCTATGTTGAAATTTAGTTACGTACCCAAAGCTAAATTCAGAGTTACCCAAAAATGTTGAAGTTATCTTTAGATCATGATCCAAAATAATCTTCTCTGTAAATTCATGCAACCTATACACTTCCTTTATGAACTTCTTCATAAGGGTAGGTACATCATCTATCAAATTACCTAGTATAAAATAAGCCACCTTGATCATTGTTGACTAATTTGACCACAAGTCAAATTAAGTCAATCCCTATATGGTCAAACTTGATATATGGGTCTAATAGGGGGTAAAATATTTACCATATTCCACATGAGGTCATTTAATGTGTCTTTAGCCTTGATCATATTCATTTTTAGTCTTCAGTGTTATTTTATGTCATATAAGGTCATTTTGAGTCATTTATGGGACTCGTATGGTTTCCATGGAAAGACAAATGTTATAAATGCATATTCAACATCCCCCATGTCAGAATATGTTTAAGGAACTATTTTATAATTGAAAAAATGTAGGTGCAATGTTAGGACAAGAAGATCAGTGGGAAAAGTGACTATTTCATATGGTTTTGGGTAGTTATATGGCTTGTGTAATAGTTGTGGTATGTGTGGATGTTTTAATAGTGTCCCTTCAGGTCCCATGAACTCACTTCCATACTTGGGAAGCCTTGAAAATCTCAAAAATGGCAAAAACCATCTTATTTATTCTATTGCTCTCCTTTACATTAAAAAATGGTCAACCGATTTTAATTTAGTATGGATAGGAGGAGGTGAGTTCAAAAAAATGATTTTTAGGGATGATAAAACTCTTTGTCTACTCCAAAATTCATATAAATATTCAGAGAATTGGTGTGCTATGCTTCATTAACCATTATTAAGAGTGTTAGTAACTATTTTCTACCTACACATCCCCATGGCCTATAGTTTTCTCTTCTATTTGGATTGTTCCATACATATCAAGCGTTGAACATGGACTTTCAATATATTTTCTCCCTTGTCATACTAAATTAAACTTAGTTTACACATGTGGTGTGAAGGAGCTGGCATAAACATCTATTTTACTAGTGAGAGACTTTATTGCCAATCTGTAGACAAGGTTTTGATAGTTGTAATGCTTGTTTTATTGTTTTGATATTTAGGATAAAGGAGATTTGTTTCCTCCAACCTATCTTAAGAATGGTTACTAGTTTCTCTTTTGGAGGTTTAATCCCAAGAGTAACATTGATGGAGTAAAACATAGTTGGAAATACCACATAGTCAATTTCCCTATGACTATCATATATAGTCAAGTGAAGACAACTCCTTGATCAGTCATATTGATGCAACAAGAGATTTCAAAGGTTGTGAGAGGTTTCCAAAGTGAAAATTAATGAGATTGAACTTTCCAAATGGTTTAAAGATTGGTTGTGAGAACCCAACTTGGTACATTGTCTTACATCCTGTAGTAGCACCTACATGTAGTATTTATCAGAGGTCCCAAGTAGTGTTATATGAGGGTGTTTGAGCTCAATGGAGACTTTCAAATAGGTCTAGGAGGATAGAGAAGCATCATGGTGAGATTTTCATATGAATATAGACCTAAAACCATGTTCATATGCTGAGAAAGTTTCTTTTGAGACACTTTAGCTCAATATCTCTAAATGAGGATTCTACCTTACATTTGATCCTTCTATAGTAGAGTGTTTTAAGGTATAGATAGGCTTAGTTGTTTTCATCATGTATCCCAAGCCTAATGGAAATGCTTTGAACATGGAAATTTAGTTTATTTATGAAGAAAGAATTTTTTTGAGTAGTTTCTAACTCAAGTAGGTTTTGGCCTTTGACACTCAAAGAATACTACATTGGAATGACTAAAAGCAACCAAGACTACAATGACTTATACTATGGAGTGAAGCTATGGTTTCAATGGAATAAAATTATTCTATTTGGTTTGGAATGTTTTAATTAGCCTCAAGAAGGGAAGAAGAGGATGAAATTTAGTGTCAGGAATAAATCATCACCTATAGGTCTCATAGCCTCTAAATTAGCATCTACAATTAGTCTGCAGATCACAATATGTTGATAGTGAGACATAATGAACAAACCATGTAGACATGATTATTCATGAAAATTTAAAATGTCCTATTGAAATAAGGAGAAATCAAATATTTAGGCATAGTGATGTGACTCAGGTCACCACCTATAATAAACCTCCAATCTCAATTGATATGAATACCTATAGTCTGATATAGTTCTTGGATTAAGCCTAGTTTTAATAAAAGGGAGATGTAAGCTTGGAAAGATTAACATGAATGTATGGTGGTGAACATGATAAAACCACTCTCATAATGGTAGTACCAACTTAATATGTTATTCGAGGAAGGAAAATAGATCAAAGACAAGTCCTTACTTGTCACTTAGCCTAGGTCTGTAAAACCTATAGACAATCATCAGTCTTGGAAGTCTGTCTTGTGAAACTATAATATTAGGGATTTACATAGGTCACCAACCCTTGAAACTTGGTATAGAGCACCTAAAATTCTTACTTTATCCTCCCATAACTTCTCAAATAGGGGGTTCTCCTAGACAGTCCAAAGTTGCACATAGAGTATGTAAATATGAGAAAGGGGTGGAGTGATAGTATTAAATGAATTTAATGATTATGCATGAGGTTTATTTGAATATTAAAAATTATGGAAAGTCACTCATAATATTGAAAATCCACTCATAGGTGGTCATAGGTCATGAAGCAAAATTATGCCTATTAGGCCTAAAACTAAGCCTAAGGCTTACAGGGGTATAAATCCACTTCTAAGGACATGTGAAATATAAGGCCCCAGTGATTAATTTAAATAAGGATTTTATTATGATTTAATACCATTTAATTTCATAGGAATAACTTAGGTTGGTCATTTTGACCCAATTCCATCATAAAGGTATGCAGAATGCATTTTAAAGTTTGATAGGCTATCTTCAAGAGCTCACATCTGTATAGACACCAAAAATGGTGCCACAAAGAGCTAGGGTAATTTTATTAGGTTAATATAATTGATCTTTATGGATTTTTTAAGGAGGTTGGATGTTAGTATTTTATGAATAGTCCTTAATAGTCTAAACATGCTAAAACCCTCCTAAACCCTTGTTTAGTACTTGATGGATAAGATAGGAAAGAAGATGCATTAAGATGGGGTATTTTTTATATTGTTTAATAATATCTCATGCTCATGGACACCTAATTGGTTTGTACCCTACATGTATGGACAAGTCTAAAACATGGTTTTTAGGAAAGTTTTGATTGTTTTGTAGGTAAAAAAGAGATTTGAAGAATGATAATCATTTGGGTAGGTCAAGTGGGAATTTTTATAAATCCCTATGTCCATATATCACAATAGTTAGGCATATAAACACATCTGATACACCATTCATCAAAGGCAGTCTTAGATAGAGAATGAAGATGAGGAGTGATTACCAAATGAGAAGATGAGAAGTGCAATTGGGGATATTTTTAAGGTCTATATCATGGGTTGGAAGGCAAGGAGACTATATAAAGGTGTTATAAAACCTATTACATGGATTTTTTTCAATAAATGAAGGTCACTTGGGTGATAAATGTGAATAATGAGGCCAATAGGGTTAATAAATGACTGCAAATGGTGAATACAAGTGTTCAAATGATGGAAAACAATTAGGGATGCATATGATGAATGTCATTGCATGTTTATAAACCCCCTTAGATATTTCACATATGTCAAGTCTCCCTATTTTGGTTTTGAGCAGTTAAAAGATGCCTTATCGTGAAGGTAATTTTCAAGAAGAACATTTGAAGACCCTATGCTAGTTTGAGGAGTTTTCTTGCTTTAGAGAGACACTTATCCAAGAAGGCCTTCTAGACCACTATTATCCACTTCATTATTCTATAATGTAATTGGTTTTTCATTCCTTGACATGTGGAATTATGACCCTTGAATTTTTTTGTCTCTTCTCACATGATCTATAAGTGCAATCCATTTTGGATTTTGTAATAGGTTCCACACCTAGTATGGCAAGCCCTATTGGTTTGATGTCATATTTTGACTTTGAAATAAAAATTAAAATATTGTTTTGAGTTCATTAATTTATTTTATAAGTGTGTGAAGTGATGTATAGTGAAGTGTCTATTGATAAGTATCTATTGTTGCCTTCTCTTTATCCTTTCATGTTTGGTGCAAGTAGTTCTAACTCTAACATGTCACATGAACTGTAGCTAGTGTGTTTGACTATATTCAAGTGTAAAAGTATCCTTGATGTATGAAATATGACCTATAGTTAACTTATCTTGATTATTTTGATGCATATCACCTCTATGTTTCAAATAGTAATGCTAGAGCAGTTCAAGATTCTAAGACTAGTGTTATGAGTCATGTCTCTTAGTGCAATTGTATGGTGGTCTAGTGGAGCTATTTTTGGTGTATCACCTCATTATATTAGGTTATTTTCATGTCACTTACATAAGTTTTCATCCAATAAAATATTTAGTGTAGGTTATAAGCAAACAAAGATCAATCTAGGGGAGCTAGCACTTAAACCTAGAGGCCTACCTCTACCATAGGCAACCCATAGGCCTCGAGGTATTCTAATGTTGCATTTTGACATTCCTAGTGGGATAAAAGTCCAAAAGAGTGGAAGGATTATTGGTTTGTTTTTCCTCTTATTATCTTTTAGAATCATTCAAGTAAGCACTAATGGTGACACTGAATGAAATCATCTGGTTATAAGTAGCCTAGGTATCTATTGTTGAAGATTTTGATCAAGTCTTATTGTTTATTTGACTCATAAAGTTGATATAGATGGCTATTATGAGAATCCATAATATGCACCCCCTTATCAACCTTGTTATGACCCATGATATATACCTCAATATCCTTATCAAAATTTCTACCAGTCTTATGAGCCATGGCAGCCTTATAACCATCCTATTCCTTCTCCATATGAACATCATGTTATTGAGCAGCCTATGAAGAAGCATATGAGGAAGGATATCAAGAAGAGTATTAAAAATTACCTTCATATCAACCCCAATATGACTCCTACCAGCCTGGTTAAGAAGTGTCTCCATAGCCATCTCAACTTGATTCTTATTAGTCTTGTCATGAGGAATCAAATAATCCTATTGATTGGAGATCAAGATATTTTAAAGAAAAATATGAATTCCTTGTTCAAAAAATTGAAGCTCATCACAATCCCCACTATTACACTCCTACTTTAATACCATTTAATACCAAGTACTTATTAACACTCATGCCAAGCTTACTAGATAGTGAATAAAAAATGAGAACATGGGATGAAGAGTTTGATGTGCTCCCTAACCATCTCATGAAGTGGTTGAGAGGTTTTATTCAAAATTTGATAGATGTGTGGAATGAAGTTGCAAATAAAAACTAATATAATATCAATGAGAAACTATTATTGGAAAATTGTTGTGTCTAATGCTCAATATATAGACTAAGAATGTGGGAAAATAAAGAGTTTGAAAATGAGCATGTAAATGTTGAAGAGCCTTAATAAGGCTATGAGCAAAGTGAAAATTTTGTTGAAAAAGGTGTCTTTCTTATTAGCCAACCCAATTTTTCTTTCCTATATGATTTCATTCAAGAATCCTCCATTCCAAAACCCATTCATGAGCCCTCCATCACACTTTATTCTCTCTCTCCAATCCATGAGCCTATCCATCACCCTCCTACCTCACCACTTCTTGAAGGAGAACCTATCTTGTGGGAGGCAAATAAAGACGAACAAGCTCAAGCCACAACTGATCAAGAGGATGATTCAAGTGACTATGAATAAAAAATTACCATAGGGACCCACTTGGTGAAAAAAAGTACAATTCAACATTTTTAAGTGAAAGAGAAGATGTTAAAGGTCATTTTGTAGCTATATACAAAGAGTGTAGTCAAAGTATGAAAGAAGAAGTGATTGAGAAGGACTCCATATTTTCTCAATTAGTTGATGTATATGAGGAGTAAAAACCTATACCTCATACTTTCCAAGTTGAAAATGTTTTATCCTTTGAAGTATAGCATGATAACTCCTAAGGTATCAAGTTTGTTGAAGTGGTAGTTAATGAGCTTTCAACTGATAAGGAGTTTGTTTCCATTCAAGACACTCTTGAAGCTACCTTACCTCTTGGTGGTGTACCCTCAAAAGAAGATATTATGACATCTCAAATTTCTAAAGTTGTAGTCAATTTTGAAGTTGATCAAGTGATCAAGGTCCAAGAAGATAAAGTTGAAGAGGTGGTGTTTCTCGAAGAGAAGGAGAGCAAGGATGATTAACAGCAATAGATGAGGCTTTTCCAAGAACTTGAATAACTTTACAAAATTAAGGGATAAGTGCATGAGAAGATAGAGAAAGAGGTATCCATAGAGGAAAATGACCAAGATTGGATGGACTATACAAAGATCCTTTATGAGATTAAGGAGCTTACAAATGGTGAACAATATGATCTTTCTCAAGGTACCATGGAAGTCAAGGAGGTATATTTTGCTGAATCACCATTGAAGATTGTAACTAAGGATTACCATGAGAAAGTTGAGGTTATTGAAGTGCAAGAGGATTTAAAATTCATAGGTGATTTATTTTTAGTTTCCTTGATTTTATTGAGTATCATGCCAAGGAGATTGGAAAACATCATGAAGGAGTTGGAGATACAAATGCCAAGGCCCAAAAGAAAATATGCCTCATTCACCCCTTCATCTCATGGAACAAGAAATGTTTCAAGCTTCCCATTTGATCTAGGAGGAAGATATTCATTCAAGTTAGTTTGTGTTTAAGTTATTTTGTTTGAGTTTGTTGGCATTTTACCTAAGTGCTCATGAGAGCACAATTATGTTTGCTTTCTTGTCTTGTCTTGTGTGCTTTAGTTTCTTATCTTGTGTGTTTTATTTCCTATTGTTTGGTGTGTTTTGTGTCCTTTTAGAGGTAATTCAGGTCCATATAGTTTATAGGTGACTCCATATCCTAATGGAGAGGAGTAGGCTACTGGTCTTTGGCATAGCTGGCTTGCTACCCCTAAGAAATCGCCAAAAATGTTGACTAATTTTACCACAAGTCAAATTAGGTCAACCCCCTATATGCTCAAACTTTATATAGCGGTCTAATAGGGGGTAAAATGAATACCATGGTCCACATAAGGTCATTTAATGTGTCTATAACATTGATCATAGTCATTTTTAGTCCTTAGTGTCATTTTATGTCATATAAGGTCATTTTGAGTCATTTATGGGACTAATACAGTTTATATTGGAGGAAATTTTTTATAAAGGAATATTCAATCCCACCTATGTTATAATATGTCAGAGGAACTATTGTAGAACTGAAAAAATGTAGGTGTAATGTTAGAACAAGAAGATCAATGGGAAAAGTGGTAGTTTCATGTGGTTTTGGGAAATTGTATGGCTTGTGTAGTAGTTTTGGCACATGTGGATGTTTCAAAAATGTCTCTTCATGTCCCCTAAACTCATTTCCATTCTTGGGTAGCCTTCAAAATCTCAAAAATGGAAAAAACCATCCTATTTCTTCAATCACTCTCCTTTGCATATAAAAATGGTCAAATAGTTTCAGTCTAATATAAACAAGAGGAGGTGAGTTGGGGAAAATCTTTTCAAGGATGATAACACTCTTTATCTAATCCAACTTCATTGAAATAGTCAAAGAATTGGTGTACTATGCTTCATGAACCATTGTTAAGAGTGCTAGTGACTATTTTTTGCTTGTACATCCCTATGGCCTATAGTTTTCTCTTCTATTTTTATTGGTATGTATATCTCAAGTGTTAAATGTGGAATTGTAAGATATTTTCTCCATTTTCATGGTGGATTAAACTTAGTTTTCACATGTGGTGTGAAGGATCTAGCATAAAAATCTCTTTTGCTAATGAGAGACTCCATTGCCAATCTACAAACAAGGTTTTAATGGTTTTAATGTTTATTTTATTGTTTTTATCTTCAGGACAAAGGAGATTTGTTACCTCAAACCTATCTTAAGAATGGTTACCAATTTATATTTTGGAGGTTGAATCCCAAGAGTAACATTGATGGAGTAAAACATAGTTGGAAACACCACACAATCATTTTCCTTATGACTATCACACACAATCAAGTGAAGACAACCCCCTGATCAGTCATATTGATGCAACAATAGCTTTCAAAGGTTGTGAGAGGTTTCAAAAGTTAAAATCAATGATATTGGACTTTATAAATGGTTTAAACACTAGTTGTGAGAACCCAACTTGACACACTGTCTTACATTCTACAGTAGCACCTACATGCATTATTCATCAGAGGTCTGAGTAGTGTGATATGAGGGTGTTTGATCTCAATGGAGACTTTAAAATAGGTTTAGGAGGATAGAGAATCATCATGGTGAGACTATCATATTCATACAGACCTAAAACCATATTCATATACTAAGAAAGTTGCTTTTGAGACACTTTACCGTAGTATCTTCGAATGAGGATTCTACCTTACATTTGATCCTTCCATAGTAGAGTGTTCTAAGTTCTAGATAGGCCTAGTTATTTTCATCATGTATCCCAAACCTAAGGGCAACGTTTTGAATATGTAAAGTTGGTTTATTGATCAAGAAGGAATGTTTTTGAGTGGTTTCTAACTTAGGTAGGTTTTGGCCTATGACACTTAGATAATACTACGTTGGAATGACTAAAAGCAACCAAGACTACACTGCCCTATAATATACAGTGAAACTATGGTTTCAATGGCATAAAGTGACTTTATTTGGTTTGTAATATTTTTAGTAGCCTTAAGAAGGATCAAAGAGGATGAAATTTAGTATCAAGAAGAAATCATCACCGACACGTCTCATAACCTCTAAATTGGCATCCATAGTTAGTCTACAGATCATAGTATGTTGATAGTAAGACACAAGGAACAAAACCTACATCATGATTATTCATGCAAGTTTAAAATTACCTTATGAAATAAGGAGAAATCAAAGAGTGAGAAAAAATGATGTGACTTAGGTCACAACCTATAGGAAACCTCGAATGTCAAAAGATATGAACACCTACAATGTACTATAGTTCTTGGACTAAGCCTGGTTATATAAAAAGGGAGATCTAAGCTTGAAAATGTTAGCATGAATATATGATGGTGATCATGCTAAAACAACTCTCACAATGGTAGGACCAACTTCATATGTTATTATGGTAAAGAAAATAGATAAAATATAAGTCCTAACTTGTCACTCAACCTAGGTATCTAAACCCTATAAATAGTTTATATACACAATATTTTCAAACTTTTATCAATTAATGATGCTCTTTATCTTGTAGGAACCTATCAAGTCTCAATCTCTCTAAGTGATGAATTAAGGGGTGCAATAGGAAAGGGGTGGGTAGATCATTGGTGCTTCATAGGATTATTGTGCATTATTACCACTTATTACCAACCCAACCAACTCCTAAAACAATTTCCCTAAGCTTTGCCTCCTATTTTTCACACTCCTCTAGTTTTTACCACCTTTATTATCCCTATTTATAACCTAAAAACCCTTTTTAATATATTACATGACTATATTGGCTATGTTGACCTTGTACTCTTATTGACAAAACATATTTAGGGTTTAGGTTGGCCCCTTGGCAACCTAGTTTGTGACCTAATAAGTTTTTGCCAATAATGATATTAGGATGACCAGGTTGACCTTGTTGGCCAAAATTTTTATAAGGGTTTAGGGTTAGATCTACCTATTGATCCAAGAAGATCTATGTTTCACTCTAAAAATGAAGTTATCAAATTGTAGTTTGATTATTGTCATGGTGAAGAGATCATTGAGAGCATTTTAGTGTATTTCATGGTTCACAAAATGGAGCTTGTATGCATAAGATATCAGATGTTGAAGATCAAACTGGGAAAATTAAAAAAATGGGTTTGGATGGAACATCCAATTGGACATCGACAATTGGTGAGTGGATATTGGTCTATGTGGTGGGTCCTCAAGCCACCACATGGATTACCACCATTTAATTATCTATCATGGTCCAATTTTAACTATATTGTAATTAAATATTTTGAATGTTCTAAATAAACCAAATAACCATACCATTTCCATGTAACATATCCACCTCACCATATACCTACCATGTGACCCCATGTTCCATATTCCAACATTCATGTTCGAACCACATAACATCCTAAACACCCATGTGAAAGACCTAATCCACCACATGTCATCAAAAACCATGTCAATGCCAATTACTTGGCATGTTAATCCATAAAACTAGTGGTATATCTATATCCCATGAAACTCGCACCTTGAAAATATGAGATAAAAGATTAATGTGACCATCAAAAAAGTTGAGTATGGGCTTTGAACCATGCACCATGGGATAAAATGATAAGTTCCCAACTAATTGGGATGCTGGTGGAAATAGTATATAAAGGGGGAAAGTTTATATTTGAAGACATGTTTTTGGACGTGGAGACAAGGCTAAACATAGGGTTTAGAGTGGTATAAAGAGACTTAGAGATTTTGTTAAAGCCTCAAGATAAATATTCTAGTTTGAGAGTATCTCTGGGATGGAATTAAAGCCTATTAAGATTATTTTGAATACTTATTTATATTGTAAGATATTTTTCAACATTATAATAAGGAACGATCCCCCCATTGGATTAGATCCTAAGATGTAGGCTTATAACCGAATTCCGTTATCAAATTGTGTGGTATTTTTCTATCAAATTGATCCCTTTATTTGTTTCAATCCTAAAATTTAGTATATTTTGGATATTTTAAAGCTGATTTTAATTCTGTAATCAATTAAAATGTTGATTTTTATTAAATTATTAAATTAAGGTTTCGATCCATTATTTAAGTGTGTTTTCACTATTACAATACTTGTTTATTTTTGATTACAGATCATATTTTTGATATCAGAGAAAAATTTGGTATCTAACTGTGTGGATTGCTAGTGTATATTGACAAGGTCAAGATCTAGGTGGGGTGAAGGAGAATTGAATGAGTACAATCTAAAGATTGGAGCAAGATGTACTCTAGAAATGTCAGAAGAATTGTTCAAATCTGATCAAGTTTTTTGATAGGCCTTTTTGGAAATGAAGGATATGGTTGATGAGATTTATCATGAAAGATAAAGGAAAATGGAGAATGATGAAGGTGGTAAAAATCTTGAGAAACCTTCCTGCTCTTTGAATGATGGTAAAGACAAAAATGTTGTTGAATCTCTCCCTTCACTAAAGCTAAATATTAAGTTTGAATTACTGATGTTTAATGGTGAGATTAATGCAAAATTTTTGGATAACTAGATAAAATAAATTGAAGTATAATGTAGGGTCTAAAAGATTTTAGATGATGAGGCTAAAATTCACCTATTTACTCTTCGAATGGGAGGCACAACTCTCATTTGGTGGGAGAGTAAGTTGAAGGAAAGCGAGATTAACACTGGTAACTCGATTTCCACTTGGAGTGAATTTGTTGATGCACTCAGAAAGAAATTTTATCCTTTAGGCTATATGTAACAAGTCATGATGGATTGGAAATCTTTTAGATAAACTAAAGGCCAAAGTGTTCAAGATTATACACAAGAACTTAGGAAAAAGGCTTTACTTTTGAATATTCCTCTTTATACATAGGAAACATTGCTTAAGTATATAGGTGGGTTGCATAGTTACTTGAAACATGATCTCAATCCCACTAGTTTAGAGGAAGCATGTGTTAAATCCATTCATTTAGAGGCTAGAATAAAATATACAAAATAATCTTTTCCTAAATTTAAAGGTAAGCAATCTAATGTTAATCATTCTAAAGGACAAAGTTCTAGAAAGGGTAAACAAAAATCCACTGTTACTATTCATAAAGAGGATGGTAAGCCATTTTGAAATCATTGTAATGAAAATCATGATGAATCTAAGTGTTGGAAATTACATCCCGAGTTAATTCCTTTTAACAGGTTTAAGAAGAAGGATAAGAAAACTAATACTATGGTTCAGGATCTGGGTTTAGACTCAGGGGATGAAACTAAGATCATAGCTATGATTATGCAAAATTATTCTTCTCTTTCTATTTCTAGCACTAAGTCATATAATATTACTTCCTCTTCAAAACAAAAAAATGTGTATGATGATAAGTAAAGAAATGAGTTATTCCACATTAGGGTTGTTGCAAAACATACTAAGATTGACACTCTATTTGATAGTGGATCATAATAAAACTTGATTTCTAAGGAGATTGTTAAAATATTAAGCCTACAAACAACTCCTCATCCAAAACCCTATCCACTTGGTTGGGTATGCGATGATGCAAAAATGAAAGTAACCAAAACTTGCAGATTGAAATTTGCCATCACATCCAAATTCATGGATGAAGTTGATCTAGATTTAGTTCCTTTGGACATATGCATGATTGTTTTAGGAAGCCCTTATATTTATGATAGAAAAATAGTCTTTTATAGGGAGGAGAATAAGTACTTGCTTGTTAAGGATGGAATTAAATATATAGTCAGAGCACATCATGTTAAGATAATTCTTTCTTTAGTTACAATAGGGCAAATGAAAAGACTAGTCAATTCAAGAAAGACTTTTTGTCTTATGTTGATTAAATATAAGGAAAAAGAATATTCCCAAGCTATGGAAAATTATGATCCTACACATAAGAAAGAATTTGTTGAAATCATTTCTATTTATGATGATATGTTTTAGGATCCAAAAGGGTTACCCCCTAAAAGGGGAGTTCAACATGAAATTTAATTGTTACAGGATTCTCCTCTCCCTAACATTGGCATGTATAGGTTATCAATGGTGGAAAATGAGGAAATCAAGAAGCAGGTAATGGAACTTTTGGAAAGAGGTGTTATTAATCCAAGTTCATCTCCTGTTGGTTTGCCTATTATTTTGGTGCCAAAGAAAGATGTCACATGGTGAATATGTGTTAATTTCCATGCTTTGAATAAAATTACTATTAAGAATCGTTACCCTCTTCCTTGTATTGATGATTTGATTGATCAGTTAAGAAATACTATCTATTTCACTAAGTTAGACTTGAAAAGTGGTTATCATTATGTTAGGATTAATGATGATGATATTTGGAAACTACTTTTAAGACAAAATAGGGATTGTTTGAACGGATTATCATGCCTTTTGGGTTGTGCAATGTACCAACTACATTCATGCATTTAATGAATGATGTTTTTAGGCCATTCCTTGATGATTTTATTATATTCTACTTAGATGATATTTTGATCTTTAGTCAGTATTGGGAAGATCATGTGATTCATACTATGAAAGTCATGGATGCATTGAGAAGGGATAAAATTTATTTGAAATTGTCTATATGTGAATTTGGCAAGACGTCTTTAGTTTACTTGGGTTATATTGTAGGACATGGTGAGTTGAAAATTGATCTTGCAAAAGTAGAGGTTATAGTTAAATGGCCTAAACCCAATAATGTAACTGAGGTTAGAAGTTTTCTTGTAGTAAAATATTTGAGGAAATTCATTGTTAATTTCTCATTTATTACATCACCCTTGCATTCTTTGACTAGTACTAAACAAGTCTTTCAATGGGGAGGTAAGCATAAAAGGTCCTTCAACACTTTGAAGACAAAGATTAGTACTATTCCTATCGTGGCACTTCCTAATTTATAGTAGCAATTTGAGATCAAGATGGATGCAAGTGATTATGCTATGGGAGCTGTTCTGATGCAAGGAAAGAAGCTAGTATGTTATCATTTTGAGACCTTCATAGGTGTGGTAAGAAATTATCTACATTATGATAAGGAATTGTATGCATTGGTTTAGAGTGTTAAGAAGTGGAAACATTACTTGATGAGTTGAAAATAGGTAGAAGAATCAGACTATCATGTGCATAATGGACTTTTGTATCATTTGGGTAAACTTTGCATTCCTCAAAATAAAAGGGTGCACATGATTAAGGAAGCACATACTTCTCTTATTTTTGGTCATTTTGGAGTAGGTAAAATGGTTGCACATTTGAGAATGTATTGTTACTGGCCTTGTATGTAGGAAAATGTTGCTAAATATATCAAGGGGTGTGTTCTTTGTGCCATAAGCAAGCCTAGTAATAGGAAACTAGGAATTTACACTCCCTTACCTGTTCTTACCCATCCCTGGGAAAGTATTTCCATGGACTTTGTAGGGGGTTTTCCTATGTCACAAAGGAAACACAATTACTTGTATGTGGTAGTGGATATATTTAACAAGATGTGTGTTTTGATTCCTTGTACTAGGTAGATTAAAGGGGAAGTTACAACACACTTATTCTTTCAACATGTATGGGTTCCTCTTGGTTTGCCCACTTCTATTATTTCTGATCAGGTTTCTTAGTTTCTTAGGGAATTTTGGTCAACACTATGGGAATTGATGGACACTAAGTTGAATAAGAGCACTACATTTCATCCATAAACTGATAGACAGATAGAGGTTGTGAACCACATAGTGGTACAATTGCTTAGAGGTTATTGTAGTAAACATCCCAAGTTGTGGGATGAACATTTATGTTATATTCAACATGCTTACAACCATGCATTTCATTCTTCTACCATGAAATCTCCTTTTTAAGTTTGTTATGGATATTTTCCTAAATCTCATCTAGATGTTTATTATGGACAAGATTCATCTGTTGATGAATGTAATGATGTTTTTAAAGCCAAGAAGTTTATTGAAAAGATACAATAGGTACACCAGACTATCCAAGATCAATTAGAGAAAAGTCAGGCAAAGTATAAAGTAAGACATGACAAACATCATGTTGATCACCAATTTATTGTAGGTGATTTGGTATGGCTTCATATTAGTAAGGAAAGGCTGATAGGTAAAGGTAAAAATTTGAAACCAATCCAGTACAGTCCTTTCCATATTATGGAAAAGATTGGTAGAAATGCTTTCTGATTAGATTTACTATCTTATATGCATATTTGTTTAGTTGTGAATGTGGAAAATCTAAAATTTTATGAGCCTCTGATGATTTTAGATCATGATGAGAGTGTATCCATTCCTTCTATTGATGATTTTGTTCCTGAGTATCTAACCAAACTATAGGAAGATACAATTCTTAATAAGAAGGTTCAGACTTCATGAAGGGGAAATGTTGAATATCTTTGTGTTGGTCTCAAAGTGATGCACCTAAATAAGGCAAAATGGATGGAAGTCAAAAGTGTGAGGGAGAAATACCCTCACCTCTTTACCAATTAATCAACTTTTGGAGGTCCAAAATCTCCTAGTGGGAAGGATTGATCCAGGAGGATCTATGTTTCGCTCTAAAAATGAAGTCATCAAATTAGAGGTTGATCATTATCATGGTGAAGATCTCATCAAAATATTTTTGGTGTATTTTATGGTTCACAAAATAGAGCTCGTATGCATAAGATATTGAGCGTTAAAGATTGTATTGGGAAAATAAAAAATGGGTTTTGATGGAACATCTAGTTGGGCATCGATAATTGGTGAGTGGAGATTGGTCTATGTGGTGGGTCCTCAAGCCACCACATAGCTTACCACCATTAAATTATTTATCATGGTCAAATTTTAAATATATTATAATTAAATATTTTGAATGTTCTAAACAAACTAAATAACCATACCATTTCCATGTAACATATCCACCTCACCACATACCTACCACATGACCCCATGTTCCATATCCCAATATTCACATTCCAACCACACAACATCCTAAAAACCCATGTGAAAGACCCAAGCCACCACATACCACCAAAAACCATGCTAATGCCAATTACTTGGCATGTTAAGCCATAAAACTCATGGTATATCTATATCCCACAAAACTCCCACCTTGCAAATATGGGATCAAATATTAATGTGACCACCAAAAAAGTTGAGGATGGGCTTCGAACTGTGCACCATGGGATAAAAGGATAAGCTCTCAAGTGATTGGGATGCTGGTGGAAATAATATATAAAGGGGGCAAGTTTATATTTGAAGACATGTTTTTGGATGTGGAGACAAGACTAAGCATAGGGTTTAGAGTGGTATAGAGAGACTTAGAGATTTTGTTAAAGACTCAAGCTAAATATTCTAGTTTGAGAGTATATTTAGGATGTAATTAAATCTTTTTAAGATGATTTTGAAGACTTATTTATATTTTAAGCTATTTTATGACATTATAATGAGCGATCCCCCCATTGAAGCAGATTTAGAGACGTAGGCTTATAACTGAATTCCATTATCAAATCATGTGGTATTTTTCTATCAAATTATTCTCTTTATTTGTTGCACTTTTTAAATTCATTATATTTTGGACATTTTAAAGTTGATTTTAATTCTATAATCAATTAAAATGTTGATTTTTATTAAATCATTAAATTAAGGTTCCAATCCATTATTTAAGTGTGTTTTCACTATTAAAATACTTATTTGTTTTCAATTATGGATCACCTATATAAATACATCCATTTTTACATTATTTGAAAGTAGACAAGAGTTATTATTCATTTGCACTTCTTCATAGTCTGATCTTCCACCATTCTACTTGAGGAGTCTTAGCTTAGGGTTTCTACTTGGATATGAATCTAGTCTTGTGGAAAAGTCTTGGATGCTTTGGCCTTTATTAGTGATCCTTATAAACCATAATAACCTCCTACAAAGTACATTTGGCCAAGGGAGAGATTGAGAATTGATGGGTTCATCTTCCAAGCAAGTATCTCTAACTTTACTCCTCTCTTTAGTAGATAGAAGTAGCATAAGTAATAACTTTTTAATATTATTTCTCTTCCTCTTAATGCATTAAGGTATTACCTATACATAACTTAATTATGATTCTCTTATGCATGTTTACTTTTGTTATTTATTATCCCCACTTTGTGCCACAAGCTTTGGTGAACACTAGATTATATTTTGCTTTACTTATTATTAGTTTAGTGGATATGAAAACATAAGACTTAGTTAGGGTTATTACATAGTTTTGATTGATTCGGGCTTTGGAACCATCCCTAGTAATATTAATATGATAAGAGATCCCCTAATTTAGTCTAACAGATCCATATTGGTCATTTTCTTGATTATCTAATGTATCCCCAATTAGAAGTATAAGTAGGATCTATCTTTTCCTAGCTAGGATTGATTTATAGATCTGATGCATTTCTCATTACATACATTCTGGTGAACCCAACATGAATCTAACCTTTGCAAGTTTTTTCATGCTTTTCATTTCCATCATTTTAATATTTTTATATGTGTGCGATACTAGGTTGATTAGGCTAGTATAACTATAACTTTTTTACACAAGTTTAACACACAATCAAATCAAAATGAATCTATTCTTTTTATGTAGGTCTTTATTAGATACATGTTACTGGATTGATCAGGTCAACATAAGACTTTTATTCAGTTCTAGATAGAAGACTATGATGAACAGGTTGACTTAGTCTCTTATTCAACTCTAGAAAAACATAACTAAGTCATGTAGGTCAACTTAATATTCCTTATAGCTTTTAGATAAAAAACTAGGTCAACTAGGTTGACTCAATCATCTTAATAGGCTTTAGCAAATAGGAAATCATAAAACTAGGTTGACCCAATCAACACAATTGGTAGAACTTAAAAACAACATTCAAGGCACTTCAACATAAATTTCATAGTCCTTAACATCTTCCGACCCACCAATGTTACTTTCTTTCTATTTCAATTCATTTCTTCATTATAGTTTTATTTTGCACTAGTTTGCAATCTTCAAAACTACAATCCCACAACAAACTAGGTCAACCTCGTCAATCTAGTTCTATAATCTATCTTCTATTTGAAAGACTAAGTTGACCTGGTTGAATTAGTTTTTAAGGAATCTTACTTCCACAATATACTATCAACCTTGTCAACTTTGTTTTATAATGTTTGCATATAGTGTCATCTAAACTAACTCTATACCATGCTTAAATTGGGACTATACAACTATATTCTTGTAATTAATTAAAACTTTCATTTTTTAGCTATTTGCATAATTATATTATCTCACATAGTCTAATTAGGTGGTTTTTTAATTTACCATTTAGTTACAATATTTTGCTCTTTTTGCACACACTACTAAATCACATAATTTTAAAATGCATTTAAATATTTGTCTACCCAATGGCTACCTACTTGAATTTCATCACCAAGGGGGAAACTGACTTGGTTTTATGAACAAGTATAAACATGTGGTTAATGATATATATTGGCTAAGCACCTAACACCCTTATCACTATGGGATTGTGAAGTAAGGGTGTAAGCCCCAATATCAAGCTAGTGCCATTACCAACACAGATCCCTTTCAACCTAAATGTCCTAAAACCATCCATATATTGCTTTATAGTTCTCTACTCTTATCCAACTTTCATATCACACTTAAAATAACACTTTATAATAATCTAACAACAATCAAGATGACCACTTAGCTAGCATTTACTTTTCAGTTGAATGCTTATTCTTTGCTCATTATATGTTGTATTACAAAAATTTGCATTGGCCAACATTGGTTTAAGCTTTTATGTTGTGTGCCTCAATTGGATCATTCTCATTGATCCAATTGATTATGTGTTTTATTTCACTTTTTTTTTCAATTACATTACAAAATATTTTTCTATTTTTATGACACTATAATTTTATTTGACATAATATTTTCTAGATTGTCCTTTTCCCTACTTATAATACTAAGTCAACCTGGTCAAATCTGTATCCCTCTTTCTAGTTAGATTATAGTACTAAGTCAACTTGGTTAACCTTGTATCCTTATCAGACTATGTGTTTTCTAGTTTGTAATACTAAGTCAACCTAGTTGACTCTGTACTCTTATTGCTACCTCCGCTATCCTATCTATCTATTTTAGTTATCTATTTCTATTTTCTTAGCATTCTATTCATTTCCTCAAATCATCATTAAGTCCACTATTATAATCTTCTTGGATAAATTGAATCCATTTAGACACTATATGGGATATTCATTTCTCCCTTTCTTTTTCTTATAAGAAAACCCTCACTCTTGGATCACCTCTTCCCCTCCTTCGTCTACGGATTGTAACATGGTTCACATTACACGTCAAGATGAAGTTGGTGGATCTAATCCTTTTATCACCTATAAATAAAATTATCATCTTCAAACATTTCAACATAATGTGGGATAAATTGACACAAATCTATCCAATAATCCCATGGGTAATCCACCTTCCAATAACCCTCCCCTTAATACCAATTTAGGGATTTATCCTACAAATACCAACCTGCCAATTGATATGAATCAACTTCTCACACAAGTCATATAATAAATGAACATAATGAAAAATTTTAACACCTCTAAAATGATGCAGTTAAAACATCATTTATCAACATAGCCAATCAACCTCCAGCTCTCAATCCTCAAGCCAATCAAAATTTTATTCCTCCACCTCTTAGAGATGCCTCAATAACTTTTATTCCTCAACCTATTATGAATAAAAAAATGCCTCAAAATATCCAAAAATATCCTTTAGATCCTTTCATCATATCCATTGATATTGGTGATATATATCCAACTATCAAATATGATTGGATTAAAGACCCTACATCCTTTCTCAAAGCCTTTGGCAATCTTTATAAAGAGTGGATCCAAACTAATAATTTCACCACAACTAAACTTCTAGTTAAAAACTTCACTAGTGATGTATTATAATGGTATAACAAACTTACTCAACATTCTATTTGGAAAATTGAAGATTTAGTCAATCCTCTAGTTAAAGAGTTTTAACATAATTATCTTCCCAAAAATTGCCTTAGTCATTACATTAATGCTAAGCAATCTCCCATCAAATCAACTCATAATTTTATCAAATGATAGAAATATCTGCCCCATAAGGTTGACCATAACATGATTGATGATAATTTTTTAAAACTCTTTAAAACTTCCTTAACTCCTTCACTTCAATATAAGGTTCAAACTTTTGCTCCTCAAACGCTTATTAAAGATCTTGACCAAGCCAAATGTTAAGACTTCCTCATGAAGCAATTAAAATATAATACCAAATTCCTTTAAGGAAATTTTCAAACTTATAACAATGCCAACATTGACAATAATCCTCAAACCAAACAAGGATTTATCAAAGACAACACTCCCCCATATTCTCACATACCACTAACTGTGCAATAAATGAAACAATTTTTACCACCCTCTAAACCCTTTACTCATCATAATAATCCTCCTAAGTGGTATGACCCTAATCAATTTTTTTGGTTCCATGCTGATTTTGGTCATTCCCATGAAACTTTTTGAGGTCTTACCAAAGTTATGGTATCCTACATGCTTGGTTATTCCTTCAATCATGAATACAACACCACTTCTCAAAAATGATAAACTTACAAAGATTATTATTCTAATAACCAAAAATATTTTTTCACAACTAATAATAAAAAAACCTACCAAAGATGTTTGTGCTATTGATGTCGATTATGAAAAATATTATAAAATTCTCAATATGTTAACACAACTAAGGTCAACTATCATCGCAAGCCAACTCACAAAGATCCTATCACCAAACCTAAGAAACCATATTTGGATTAAAAACTTCTCAAAGATACAAAAACCATTTATTTATCTTAAAAAACCCATGAGGAATCACCTACTTATTTTTAACCCCCAATAACTTCCATTCCTTCAAAATTTACCTTAACTTCTAAACCTTGCACTAGTTATTCTTCTAAATCCCATTGGAACTTTCTCTAAGAACTTAAATCCATGCCTTTTAATATTCCACTTACGGATTTAGTTCATACTTCCTCTTACCATCACAAGTTCCTCATACAAAAATTACAAAAAATTGAAGATCCATCTTCTATAGATGAAGAACCAACTTCTATTGAGCCTCAACCTACCAACACGCATACAATTGAATCTATTTATCCTTATTATAATCCTTCTATTTAATTTATTGAAGAGGATATGTTTAATTATGAGATCATTTTTTTCACCGATGATACACCGCTATTCATTAAAATAGCCATGAATAATACCCTTATTCGTAAAGTTTTAGTTGATGAAAGGTCTAATATTAATGTGACATCTTTATGGCTCATCTAATAACTTCACTATAATAAGTATCATCTTAAGAACACCCATATTACCTATAATATATTTGATAAAACTAATCAAAATCCACTTGGCTATATTTGGCTTCCCCTAACAATTGGAACTAAGACTGTTCGAACTAAACTTATGGTCCTTGATTTGCCCCTATCTTATAACATTGATCTTTGATTACCCTTGGACTCATATAATGTGGGCCATCACCTCTTATGAGAACCAATGCATTAAATTCTTACATGATGACAAATTATAGAAGCATGAGGCTGATCCCAACCCTTGGAGTATTCAACTTCCTAATCCAAAATCTCAATATCGCATCCCTACCATTCCTACCATCAATAGTGCTCCCTTACCTAAGTTCATCAACATCAATCTCAACTCACAGGTCACTCTTACTGATTCAAATGATGATTAACCTAACAACTTGAAACATAATTACAACACTAATAAATACCTCCTTATATATCAGAGTGACTTCCTCCTTGTTTAGTACCTTGTGATCATACTATTCATCTCATTGATGAGATCATTGATTTTCCCCCTCTATGTAATGCTCAAGAACCTTATTACTTAGAAGATGCATTCACCTACAATGATTATGAAGTGGCCAAATTATTCTAAGATCCTCTAATCATGTCTCCACAAAATTTTAGTCACCTTGTAATTCCACCTCTTAAAACTCCCCCTGAATCTCAAGCATGTACCATCTCTCTAACATATGATGTTAACTACATCATGACCCAAGCTCAATCTTGAGACTTGGATGTTCAACATAATTATAAAAATTTGTCTCAAATACATGCTTTCAATTGGGATGTTCACACCATTTTCTCAAATTCTAAAATAGCTCCCAAAGGTCATGTACCTCCTATTAATTCTCCACTTATTGATACTCCTTGGGTGGTAGAACAACTCTTACCTTTTAACCCTCTAGAAATTAATTAATCTTCTTTACCACCTATAGATCACATCATTACATATGATTCTCCCCCCATCAAAGAAACCAACAACACACGATTCCCATCTAATCCATCTACTCCTCCTACTCTTGATATTACATTGGATGCCAAGGCCATAGATGTCTATCAGATACATTCTGAATATGATAGCCATGGTAATAAAATTCTTGATCTTGAAGTTGATGTTGATTATTATGTCCCTCTTCCCACTTTTCCTAGTGATGAAGTTATCCTTGAAGTACTTCATGTCTGAGAACCTCAACTTCCTTAGCAACATCACAAACATGGGGGTTTCATAAAAAAACTCCTTGTTTCAACAACTTCATTGCTAGTATCAATCCTAAAACTAATCCAATTTCCTCTTTACCAAATTTACCATATCACTTCTAAGATGGAAATATTATGCCTATTGAAGAAACTAATCACATTGAATATGTTAATCCATTATGGTCTCAACCTATTACCATTTCTCATGAACTTTCACCTACTAAAAATGATAAATTTAGAATATTTTTTGACAAATATCATGATATCTTCACCTGGTCCTATGAGGACATGCTTGGTATTGACCCTATAAGTGTGGTGCATAATATCATCACTTATCTCAATGCCAAATTTGTGCATTAAAAGCAACAAAAATTTCCACCTAATTTCATAAAGAAATTATTAAACTCATTGATGTTAAGTTTATTAAACTAGTGGAATATTCTTAATGGGTTTCTAACATAGTCCTTATTCATAAAAAGGTCACCATGGTCATTTGAATTTACATTGATTTCCATAATCTTAATCTTGCTTGTCCCAAGGATAATTTGCCTCTACCTTTAATAGATGCCATTATCAATTCCACAACTGGATATGAAATTTTATCTCTTATGGGTGTCTTTTTAGGCTATAACCAAATTCACATTGTGCTCAAAGATCAACATAAGACCATATTCACCATAGAATGAGGCACCTATTGCCATGTTAAAATGGCCTTTGGACTTAGAAAAGATAAAGCTACTTATCAATGAGAAATGACTCATATCTTTTATGATCTTATCCATAAAATTATGGAAACTTATGTGGATGACTTCATTGGTAAGTCTAAATGTCGTAAGACTCATCTTTCTAATATTGCCAACATCTTCTACTATCTACTTAAATACAAAGTTTGATGAAATCCTTACAAATGTGTCTTCAAAACCACATATAGAAAATTGTTAGGATTCTTAGTCTCTCTCTATGACATCAATGTTGACCCTACCAAGATTAATGCTATCATCAACATGCCCATCCCTCAATATATTCTAGACATTTTCATTTATCTCCATAAACTTAGGGCAATTAGATGATTTTTCCTCGAAATGGCTTACCATATCCACTCCATAAATTATCTTCTTAATATAGGTAATGATTTAGAATGGACATATCCATATTAAAAAGCATTTGATAACATGAGAAAATCATTGCTTCACCTACCCATGCTTCATCCTCTATCAAATGATCAACCTTTGATCCTATATACTTCTTCCACATCCATATCAGTTGGGGCAATGCTTTCCCAATAAGATGATACTAGAAGAGAGTATGCCATCTACTAAATCATCCACAACCTCATTGATTTTAATAAATGTTACACAAAAATTGAATGTGATTTCCTTGCCATATATTTTATAGCTGAAAAACTTCAACATTATATAATTTATGAATCCACTTATGTCATCATCCATTTTGATCCCCTAGATTATTTATTCTCTAAAGCCTTTCTTCCTAGAGATATAATTGGCAAGTGGATGTCCTTCTCATGTAATTTGATCTCTGAATTATTATTCAAAAAGTTATCAAAGGACAAATCATCATTGATCAACTTATCATAGCTCTTGTAGCCACTACCAATCACATTCAAGATAATCTTCTCAATGAAAATATTCTCTATATTAAAGGTCTTAGCCAAAACATATCTGTTAAAGATTACTTCCATAAATTCACTGTTGATCTTGAAGCAAGTAATCTCGATGAATCCACTATCCTCCATGAAACTACTAAACTAAAAGTATTTATCGAAGAACTTCCTAAAATTAATGTCAATCTACATGAGGATACTTAGAACCTTCACTTCAATCATGATAAGTGCCTTGAAGGAGATGGGGTAATTTGTTACTCTTGGAAAAATCATCCTTTTATCTTTCCACTTAACATTTGATGTCACTAACAACATGGTAGAGTATAAAGCTTTAATCTTAGGCATGTGATCTTCTCTTGATTTAGATATCCAATACCTACATACTTTAGGCTATTCTCAGCTCATTTTCCACCAAGTAAATAGTGATTACCAATGCAAAAGTGAGAATATAATTTCTTATCATCAAATCGTAACTAATCTCACCAAATATTTCATTTTTTTCACCATCAAGCCTATCCTTCAAGATCAAAATTCTATTATTGATTCCCTCCCTTCTTCAACATCTCTTTTTCATCCACACCAAGTTCTTGCCGATCCCACCTTTCTTATCTAAATAATAAAATATCCATATTCTATTCAACCGCAAGATTCAATTTTCTTCCACATTGAGGTTATCACCATTCACCAAAGCCTGTGGTATAAAGACATGATTCAATTTTTGAAATACCAAACTTATCCTCCCGCTCTAGATTCTTGTAAAAAGACTCATATTGAAAGTAAGCTTTTAAGTATGTATTTTGATATAACATACTATATTATTGCAATGTTAAAGGTACCTTACTCCACTATGTTATTAAATATGAGGTTCCTCCTCTTCTTGAATAAGCACATGAGGGCATCTATGGTGGCCACTATAGTGGACATGCTATAACTTGGGATACTTTTGGCCCACTCTCAAAAAATATGCCATCAAATTTTCTAAAAAGTGTACTCCTTGCTAGCTTCATGATGATTTAATTCATTCACCTCAAGCTGAGCTTCAAACTGTAGAATCTCCTTGGCTATTCTCCATGTGGGGATTATATCTCATAGGCAAATTGCCTCACTCTTAAGATGGGTATGTCTTTATAATCACCACCATAGAATATTTCACCAAGTGGGTTGAAGCTATGCTCACTGTTAATGTCATAAATTCCACCATATCCAAATTCATCCTTAACCAAATCATTTTCCACTTTGGTATCCCTCATACTATAATTTTAGATAATGGTGGTAATTTCAAAAATAAAGATGTCAAACAACTTTGTACTAAATTTAAAATAAATCAAAAATTCTCCACACCCTATCATTAACAATGTAATGGCCAAGTTGAATCCACAAACAAAATTATTAATAAAATTCTCCAAAATATAATTTGAGAAACATGCACAGATTGACACCTTCATCTCTATCATGTCTTTGGGCTCATCGCACTAGCATACGTATTACCACTAGGACAACACCATTTTCTCTATTCTATGGTTCTGAATCATTCCTTACATTAGAAGTTGAGCTTCCCTCTCTTTGTATATCTCTTTATGGTATCATAATCGATGAAGAATTATGTGAATCTCACCTTCATGCTCTTGATTTCCTTGATGAACACCATCTTTTTACTTTGCAACACAATCACAAATACAAGGCTTGTATTGCCAAACAACATAAAAATAAGTTAAAGTTGATACATTTAATTTTGGAGATCTTGTCCTTAAATTAGACTACACTCATGACAAATAAGGTAAATGTTCCCAAAAATGGTGGGGCCCTTATTTAGTCAAAGATATTCTTGGTCCAAGTACCTAGCGCCTTTAAACCAATGAAGGCCATATTTTCAAATAGCCCACCAACATGTAATTTTTAAAGAAGTATTTTTCCTAATTCTTTCCTTCTTTTCATGTTTCATATATGCTATCTATCTAATAATTTTTGTAGGATGTTTGCACAGGTCTCACCCTCTACATCAACTCTATATTTTTTACAAACCTTAATCCTTCCTTTTGGTCTTTTGGTTTCCCTTATTTATCACGATTTACATTGTAAAACCATGGATAGGACCTATCCTTCCTCATGATGTACTTTTATCCTCTTTTTTATCATAATTTTACACATTTTTTTTTGGCACCCCTTGGGTTTCTCTTTTATGAATTGTAGTATAAGACCATGGATAGGACTTGGCCTTCCTCACAAATACCATCTTTTTCTTATCCAATTTATTTTCACAATACTTTTTGGCACCTTCATGGGTCTCTTTTATGAATTGCAGTGTAATACTATGGATAGGACCTAGCCTTCCTCATAAAATCACCATCTCTTGCCATCTCTTTTTCTAGAATGTGTTTTGAAATGGTTATGAGTTATTGATCCTTTGTTCTCAAGCTTTAACTTTTGCTTCTTTTGATAGATGCAATTTGCACATCAATCTATGTTAGCATGTTTTAATCCATTTTCCTCATTCTTATGATAAGGAATCAATATTTTTTGTCATTGTATCCCTTTTTCACCCTTTGTCACATTTTTTTACGATTTGAAGTAATTTAAATTATTTCATGTTTCACTCCTCTTGATTTCCTCTCCTTTCACTCTAGATTGGATTAAAAAATGTTGAAGTTAAGATATCACTATTATTTCACCTAAATTTATGAGTCTCTTAGACACTATGCTCTCTCAGTTATCTCTCTTAGTAACCAAGTCCCAAGTATTCAAATGAATGTCATCTTTAGCACCCATGTTTGGTTCTCTGAATCCGTATGGAAGAGGAATATAAAAATTCATCAAGAAAGTTAAAAGTAAAATCATTTGAAATAAAAGGAAATGATATGCAAAAGGCAACATATAAATCACAAAAGTCAAAATCACACCAAAAGACATGATTATAAGCACATCTCCTATCTCTAATAAAATCTCAAACTCCACAATTGGCCTCACACTAGAGCCGAGGTCCATTGGGGTATGGTAGGCTAGTAGATTGAAATAGGATAATTCAATAAACTCTATGGTGTTACCTACTTTCTCATGAAAGTACTCAATCTTCATAGTAAACTGATGGCTCTATAAGGGGTCTTGAGGAATGGGGAACATGTTGTGGGATGGTAGGTTCATTTTATTTTTCATGCATATAGCCTTCATGGGATGATATACATAATTCATTTGTTGACCTAAGACTTATGTAGCTAAGATAATTTTTTGAAAGTCCTTAAGGTCAACAGTCCTCTTGTCTTAACAAACCTAATTTGAGGTTCTTGACTTTGATAAAGTTTTCCTCTACATGGGTTTTTACTTCATTCTCCCCTCCACACATTTCATTTCCCTCCTTGACAGGAAAATTGTGATTTTAAATCTATTTTCCCTTATTTTATACATCCTTATTCACATCTTAAAAACATGCTAGCACTACTTTTAGTTTTATCTATCTTTAGAACAAAACAATATGTTTGAGCAACTATGGATTACTTTCTTTACACCATGGCTCTCCATTTCTAGATATGCCTTCATTTCTCTTACCATTTATCATTATTGTACCACCCTTTTCATGAGCACCTGAGTCCATTTCTAATTTTATTTATTTTTTCCATTATTGAATGAGGTTTGCTTGTTACTTTTCACTCATCAATATTGTTTCCCCTTTTATACACCTTTTTCCATTGATGATTGAGTCATAATTGTTACTTCTCACTCATCAATGTTGTTTTACCATTTTTTGTTTTCCCATATTTATTTAAGGATTGTTACTAATTTTACATTGATGTTTGATTACCATCCTTTTAGACATGTATCCTTGGTTTGACTTGGTGAACTTTCCTTTCTTACTTAAGGTTTACTTGTTTGAGTTTTTTGATCTTTAGTAGCCTTGGCTTTTCAGTTACCTGATTTACTCTAATTTTTTTGGTTTGGTCATTTGGTCTAACATAACACTTGTCACCCTAGCTTACCAAATTTCAAAGTACATCATATCCACATAACACCAGTTATCTTGGATTTCTTATGTTTGTTTGTTTTTGATCTTTAGTTTTATATTCTTCGATTTATCAAAAGCAGTCTTTATGCCCTACATAATCAAAACTACAAACACAATAGACAACCATTTAGTGATAAAGGTAAATTAAGGTATGCATTACATTTAAGTTTCAATTATTTCCATTTCCATCATTTACATTTTAGTTATTTTATGCTTTAAAATACTACAACCTTTTTTTTGGCCTCAACAATGTGCGTTACTATGTTCTTTCTCGAAGCATCATCCCATGTTGCACCTGCATGACACATGATGAGATTTGAGTGGGGCATATAGATACACATAATATTTTCAAACTTTTATCAATTAATGATGATCTTTATCTTGTAGGAACCTATCAAGTCTCAATCTCTTTGAGCTCATGCCTTAAGGGTGGAAAAACCATTAGTGCTTTATAGGATTATTGTCCCTTATTTCTACTTATTACCAATCCAACTAGCTCCTAAAACCATTTCCCTAAGCTTTACCTCCTATTTTGCACACACCTTTAGTATTTTACCACCTTCATTATCCCTCTTTCTAACCTAAGACCCCTTTTTAATAGTTTACATGACTATGTTAGCTATGTCAACATTATACTCTTATTGACAAAACTTATTTAGGGTCTAGGTTAGCCCCTAGCTGACCTAGTCTATGACCTTATAAGTTTTTGCCAAAAATGATACTAGGTCGATCAAGTCGACCTTGTCAGACAAAAATTTCAAAAGGGTTTAGGGTTAGATCTGCTTATATAAACACATCCATTTTACCATTATTTTAAATTAGACAAGAGTTATTATTCATTTTCACTTATTTACAATCTTTTCTTCCACCATTCTATTTGAAGAGTCTTAGCTTAGGGTTTCTACTTGGAGAAGAATCTAGTCTTATGGAGAAGTCGTGGATGCTTTGGCCTTTATTAGTGATCCTTAGAAACCATTAAAACCTATTGTGAAGCACCTTTGGCCAAGAAAGAGATTTATTCTCGACGGGTTCATCTTCCAGGTAAGTATCTCTAACTTTGTTCCTCTCTTTATTAGATAGAAGTAGCATAATTAATGGCTTTTGAATAATATTTCTCTTCCTCTCCATACATTAAAGTCTTACCTATACATAACTTAATTAGGATTATCTTATACATATTTAATTTTGTTATTTATTACCCCCACTTTGTGCCACAAGATTTGGTGAGAACTAGATTAGATTTTGATTTACTTTTTATTAGTTTAGTGAATATGAAAACATAGGACTTAGATAGGGTTATTGCATAGTTTTACTTGACTAGAGGCTTTGGAGGGTTGACTAGAGGCTTTGGAGGGTTGACTAGAGGCTTTGTAACCCTCCCTAGTAATATTATTGTGGTAAGATATCACCTAATTTGGTCTAGTAGATCCATATTGGTCATGTTCCCAATTATCTAATGTATCCCCAATTAGAAGTGTAAGTAGGATCTATCTGAGAGGATCTTTCCTGAACAAGTTAGCAGATAATTAAAAAAACATGAAATAAACTTTGAAAATTAGCAATATATTGATTCAAATAAGCAGACCTAAATTACAATAGCTAAATTATAGAATCATTGGCAAGATGAATTTAATAAAATTCATGGATGCCTTCATTGGCCTTAACACTTATATACTAAGTCTAATCTAAGCAACTACTACTTTCCATGAATGTGGGATATAAAAAATGCTTATGGGATGATTTACAAAGCATATGCAATCATAGAAACTAATATACTAACAAAGTAAATAAAAGGGGTAGCTTGAGTTCCTAACATCCCCTCAAAAAAAGCTTTGTCCTCAAAGCTTCAGATGTGGGAATTGGTGCTGAATCTTAAATAGTGGTTTCCATGTTGTATCCTCTAGTTGCATTCTGTGCCACCAAATTAATAACTCTATGATGGAGAAGGAGTGACGTTGGCATGTGTTCCTATCTAGGATTTCCTCCAACTTAAGAAGGATGGATCCTTCATTATCATATTTTAATAAAATAGTCTACACTTTGACGTTTGTGTCAAGAATTTTTTTTAAACAAGAGACATGAAATACTAGGTGAACTTGAGAAGAATGTGTGAGTTCTAACTTATAAAAAATTGACCCAATCTTTTGGATAACCTTATATTGCCCATAGAACTTAGGAGCTAGCTTATAATTCCCTTTGAGTTTTAGGGAGGATTTTTTGTATGGTTATAGGCAAAGAAAAACCATATCACCTACTTGGAAGTGCACTCAGAATGGTGCTGATCAACCTATTTTTTCATTATATTTTGTACCATATGAAGATTTTCCTATAGGGTGCTGAGGATCTAATCTTGGGTTTAGATAAATGTGTTGACCACTTGAATTAGTGAACTTGTGAGGGTTTACAAAAGGAACACTAGTGGTGCTTGACCATAGACTACTTCATATGGAGTCATTTTAGTTGAAGTGTGGTAGGAGGTATTATACCACCATTCAGTGAGAGGGAGCCACTTTTCCCACTAATGTTTTTGTTCTAAGGTGAAGTAATGAAGGAAAGTTTCCAAAAATTTATTGATAATTTTAGTCTGGCCATCCATCTATGGATGATACCTAGAACTCATCTTCAGTTGGGTACTAGTGCATTGAAATAGTTCTATCCAAAAATTGTTGGTGAAGGTTACATCATGATATGAGACAATGGAAGAAGGAATGCCATGAAGATGAAAAATCTAGTTCAATAAAATTTATGCAACTATGTAGGTGGTATAGGGATGGCTGAGGGCACAAAAATGACTATATTTAGAGAGGATATTAACCATAACCAAGATTACTATTTTCCCTCTAGATTTAGGGATCCCCTTAATGAAATTCATAGAAATATTTATCCAAATCCTAGTAGGGATGGGTAAGGGTTTGAGCAACCCAAGAATGAGTGTTGATTCACCCTTAGTATATTGGCATGTATCACATTCAACCACCATTTTTTGAATTTCCATTTTCATTCCCTTTCAAAATAAGTTTTATCATGCCCGTTCATAAGTTTTGAGAAACCTTGAGTGCCCTACAGATGGAGAAGGATGGAGTTCATAGAATACAACCTGCTAAAGATCTATGCTCTGGGGAAGCACCAGATAACCCTTTTATCATAAATAAGCACCATGCCAAGAATAATGCAATATAGTAGAGGGGTTAGTGGCCAAATGTTAAATGATTTGAGATAATGAGTAGTCATTGACATACCCCTACTATACAACATCCAACCAATTCAGAATATGCATTGAAATAGTTGAAAGGGAAGCTTAGTCTATAAATATACAAGATAGAACATCAACCAAAATATTTTATTTACCCTTATTATAAGTGATATCATAGTCATAACCCATGAGTTTACTGACCCATTTATATTGTGATGGGTTAGAGACCCATTATTGTAGGAAATATTTTAGACTCTGGTGATTAGTTTTGATGCAAAAATTATTTTATAAGTAGGCATGGATGCCATTTTTGTACTGCATGCAAAATGGCCATCATTTCCTTCTCATAAGTAGAGAGTACTAAATTCTTGCCAAAAAGGGATTTGATGGTGAATGAAATTATTTATCCTTCTTGGAGGAGAACAACACCAAGTCCATTGCCTCAAGTATCGTTCTCAATCATGATGGTCTTGACAAAATTTGGCATAACTAGAATAGGTGTAGTACACATAGCTTGTTTCAATTATTTAAATACACACTTAGTAGCGTATGTCTATGTCAAAGCATCATTTTTAACATAAATATTAGTAGAGCTAAAATATAATAATGGTCTTTGAAAAACTTATGATAGTATCTAGTCAACCCCAAAAAACCATAGATGCTCTTGAGTGTGTAAGGATGAGGCTAATTTGTCATGGAAAATATTTTTTTAGGATCCACCTAACCCCTTAGGCTGACAAAATATGCCTAAGATACTCTAATTCATCCTGGCCAAAAGCACATTTGGACTATTTTGTATAGAGATGATGATCAGAGAGAAGTTGTAGTGTGAGCTCCAGATGTTGGAGATGATCAAACCATGTTTTACTATAGATGAGGATATCATCGAAGAAGACTAGGATGTATTTTTGCAAGTAGGGCCAAATATTTTATTCATCAATACTTGGAATGTTGAAGGATAATTAGTGAGGCAAAAGAGCATAACCAAAAACTCATAGTGGCCATCATGCATGTGAAACATTGTCTTAGAGATATGATCTTAATGAAGCTAGATTTGGTGATATCTAGAGTGGAGATCTAACTTGGAGAAAAAATGAGCACCATGAAGCTCATCAAGAAGATCATAAATAATGGGGATCTAGAAATTATCCTTGATTATGATGTGCTTAAATGATTGAAATTTAATATAGAGGTGACATAACCCATATTTTTATAGACAAGGAGAATTGGGGAAGAATATGGGCTAGTATTAGGGTGAATAATGCCTTGTTTCAATAAGTCTTAAATGAGCATCTCGATCTCAATATTTTGATAAAATGGGTAGTGATAAGGCATGATATTAGGAAGAATGATTCTAGGAAGGAGTAAAATATAGTGGTCCTCTAGTCATGAAGGTGTAAATCTCATTGATTTGTCAAAGACACTTGCATACCTATGTAAAATGATTTGTAGATTAGGAGTAGTGGAGACTATTGATGGTTGCATTTGAATGGAATGGAGTTGGGAAATAACATCATGTGAATTATTTTTAAGAATATTTACATGTGATGTGAACTTATGATGCTAAGAGACCCTAGTTGTAAGCCTTTCAATGTGTGTTTTTTCCCATTTTCTAAAAACTACATCCAAAGTGCAGTAAAATCCCATAAGATAGGTCCAAGTTTGTATAACCATTGGGCTCCTAAAACAACATCACATCCATAAGGGCAAGACAAATGTGTCAGAGTGCAAGTTATAATCTCCAATAGAGATATGAAAATTATGTCACTTCCCTTTACAAGGTAATATTCCCCCATTGACAATTATGGCTTCAAATTTAGATCAAGGATGGACAAAATAATCATCATATTTAGTGATCGAAGGGTCAATGAAGTTATGAGTGATACTTGAATCAATAAGTATTATGAGAGGGATATTATTGAAGTAACCCCTAACCTACATGGTTTATGGGGTGGTGATTTATACTAAGACATGAAGAGATATCTCTGGTTGGTCTTCTTGAGAAGTAGGTTCTACAATCTGTGGAGCTTTTTTTGGATCATTTGTTGTATCCTAAACATCTTCCAAAACTTCAATTTTGGGTGGAGAGTCCACATATAGTAGGTAGAGATTTTTCTCAACACATTGACATCTCCAAGCTAATTTATCATCATAATTATAACATAGTCCTTTTTATCTATGTGCTCGCATCTTTACTTCAGTCAAATGCTTGATAGGAGTGGTTCTGGGGGCTAGCATTGTTTGAGATTGTTGTGGAGTTGTATTTTTTAATGGAGAAAAATTGGATTTGAATCATTAGTAAGTTGTGATTTTGTCCTCTACTAACTTATCCAACCCTAGGGCTTCCATCATCATGTTGGGCTAGAACATTTTGACATCAGATTGAATTACATCCTTCATTCCACTGGCAAGACAACTCCTAAAGAATTCATCAGACAATCCCTCTATGTGATTGGCCAATTTTTCAAATTTTGTTTGATATTCTCTCATGTGCCTATTTGATGAAGTTTAGTGAGTGATCCAATAAAGTCATTGAAAGCACTTGGGCCAAACCGTTATAAAATGAGGGTGCAAAAATTGGTCTGTATGGGCTCATCATGATCCTTGGTATACCAAGGATACCATTAAAGGGCTTCATGTTCTAAGTGAAAGGATGCAAGTGGGACCTTTTTGGTAAGAAAAGTATTATATAGACTAAAATATTATTCTACCTGATAGATCTATCTAGTCAGATTTACACCATTGAATTAAGGAAAATAAAGCTTCAACCCATGAAAATTACTAGACAAAGGAAACTTGGTGTCTAAAGAGGACTCTAGATGTTATCTATTGTTCAAGGTAGTATGTTGAGGATTGAGTCCAAGAATTTTTTCATCAAGATCTTTGATTTGGGTTTTGAGAGTGATAATTTCATCCTCAATGTTTTTTTCTCCTGTTTAGGTTAATAACATTACCAGAATAAGAGATTTTTTTGAAATGGGTAGGAAACTAGTGTTAAGAGACGTTTAGTAAGGAAATTTTTTTATTTGGGAAAAATAAGGAGTAAAGGTACTTTTATTAAAAAATTTGCATAATGAGAATATGATTGACAAAGGTGAAGGAAATTTTAGAAATGAAAATGGAAAACTATAAAATTTATCAAAGAGGGACAAATAAACATAAAAGGGAGATAAAACTATGGAATTTTTTTGAGGTAAATGAACAAAAATAAAAGTTATGACAAAACCCAAAAAAGGGGAAAATTGAGATTTGTGGAAATAGGAGTGGAATCAGGATATTGGACCTTAGGGAAGAGAGTGTGGAGAATAGAATTATAGGGTTTTAGATAAATTTTGAGGATCAACAGGGCTATTGATGAAGAGATATGGATTTTTTTTAATTTTGTTTTTGGTTTCTATTTTTTGTCAGATGTCTAGCCATAATCCTCTGAGAGTCTTCTGATACTCTGCTAATAGTTTTTTGAAACTGATAGGATGAAGATTTTCTAGTTTATCAACTATCTAAATGTAAGTCCTTTGAGAGTCTTTTGATACTATGTTGATTTTTTTTTGATAGTCTATTGGAAATATTCTAAAACTGATAGAAATGGGCCCTAAGTTTCAATGACTACCTAAGGTTTTAAAGATATATCTCTAACCACCAATGCCATCTAAGAGAGTACCACTCTCTATAAAATCTTTGGCCATAGATTTTCCCCTAAGTGATAACTCTTGGTTTTCTTCACAGGTGGTAACTACTCAATTGAGAAGGGGACATTGCCCATTTCATTGGTAGGTCCTCTTAATGGCCAGATAATTTTGAGTTCCTATGGTACTTATCATAATGAGTTTTGGGGATTTTACCCAATCACTTTCCACAGTTATATAGACAGGGTTTTACCCTGATCTAAAATAGATTAGTGTAATATAGAAAATACTTAAATAAATTATGTAGTAGAATAGAGATATGAATTTATAATAAAAATACTTAAAATGAATTATACATAATAATAGATTTTAGAATTTCTAAAAAAAATAATCCTTAGAAAGCACTCTAAGACCATTTGAGATGATCCTTCCTTAACAAGTTAGCATATAATTACAAATACATGAAATAAACTATGAAAATTAACAATATATTGATTAAAATAAGCATAACTAAATTAAAATAGCTAAATTGTAGAATAATTTTCCTCTTCAAGGGAACAAGCTCAATTCAATATAATTCATGGATGCCTTCATTGGCCTCAACACTTATATACTAATTCTAATCTAAATAACTACTACTTCCCATGAATGTGGGATAAAATAAAATGCTCATAGAATGACTTACAAAGCATATGCATACATAACAACTAATATACTAACAAAGTAAAGAGAAGGGGTAGCATAGGTTACTAACACTATCTTCTTTGAGCTATGATTGATTTATAGATCAGGTTACATAAACAGTCACTAGTCTTAGAAGTTTATCTTAGGGAATTGTGATATTGGGGCCTTTGTAGGGGCCACCAACCCTTAAAAATTGATATGGATCACCTTTATAACTTACTATAGCCTCCTGTAGCCTTAGTAAAGTTTGGTAATAGGGGAATTTCCCTCTATTTTGTCTCAGATAGAGGACACTCCCAAATATTCCAAAGTTGTATGCAAACTATGTAAATATGAGAAAGGGGTGGAATGAGAGTCTCAAACACATTTAATGATGATTCTTGAGGTATATTTGAAGATTAAAAATCATGGAAAGTCACTCACAGTCCTAAAAAGCCACTCAAAGGTGGTCATAGGTCATGAAGAAAAATCAAGCCTATTAGGCTTAGGACTACGCCTAAGCCTTACAAGGGTTAAAATCCACTTATAAGGACATATGAACCCTAAAAATTAATTGATGACTTTCAATAAGTGGTTTAAGATGATTTAAGACCATTGAGTTGTAGAGGAATAACTTAGGATGGTCATTTTGACCCAATTCCATCATAGGGGTATGCAAAATGCATTTTAAAGCTTGATAAGCTATCTTTAAGAGCTCACATTTATATGAACACCAATAATGGTGCACAAAGGAGATATGGGAAGTTTATTAGGGTCTTATACTTGATCTTTGTGGAATTTGTTTGGAATTTGGACGTCAAGATTTTATGAACAATCCTTAACAGTTCAAACATGTTAAAACCCTCCTAAACCATTATTTAGTATATGATGGAGAAGATAGGAAATAATATGTGGTATTTTGGCCCTAGAAGTTTTTCTAACTTGTTTAATACTCTCTCAAACTCATGGACACCCAATTGGTATGTACCTTACTTGTATGGACAAGTCTAAAATAGGGTTTTTGGGCAAGTTTTGATTGTTTTGTAGGTACAGAGGAGATTTGATTAATGAAAATCATTTGGGTAGGTCAATTGGGAAATTTTATAACTACATATGTCCATATATCACAAAAAATATGCATAAAAACACCTCTACTACACCATTCATCATAGACAATCTTGGATAGAGAATGAAGATGAGGAATGACTACTAAATGAGAAGATGGGAAGCCCAATTGGGGATTATTTTAAGGTCTAGATCATGGATTGGAAGGTAAGGAGACTCTATAAAGGTGTCCTAACACCTATTCCATGGATTTTGTTGAGCAAATAAAGTCCACTTGGGTGAAAAATGTGAAAAATGAGGCCAAGAGGGCTAATAAATGACTGTAGATGGTGAGTACAAGTGTCCAAAAGATGGATAATAGTTAGGGATGCATCTGATGATTATCATGGAATGTTTATAAACCCCCTCAAATAGTACACATGTGTCAAGTCTTCCTAGTATAGTTTGAGAAGTCAAGAGATGCCCTATCATGAAGGTAATTTTCAAGAAGACCATTTGAAGACCCTATGCCAGTTTGAGGAGTTTTTCATGCTTTAAAGAGACACTTGTCCAAGAAGGCCTTCTAGACTCTACTCTCCACTTCATTATTTTAAAATTTAACTATTTTTCATGCCTTGACATGTGGAACTATGAACCTTTAACTTATTCCTCTCTCTCTCTCTCTCTCTCTCTCTCTCTCTCTCTCTCTCTCTCTCTCTCTCTCTCTCTCTCTCTCTCTCTCTCTCTCTCTCTCTCTCTCTCTCTCTCTCTTTCTCTCTCTCTCTCTCTCTCTCTCTCTCCTCACATGCTCTATAAATGCAAGCCATTTTGGATTTTGTAATGGATTCCACAACTGGTATGGCAAAACCTTGATATTTTGATTTTATATTTTGCTTTTGAATTAATAATTGAAATCTAGTTTTAAATTCATGAACTTATTATCTAAGTGTCTGAAGTGATGTATAGTGAAGTATCTAGTGATAAGTATCTATCCTTGCCTTCTCTTTATCATTTCATGTTTGGTGTAAGTAGTTCTCACTCTAATAGGTCAAATGAAGTGTAGCTAGTGTGTTTGACTATATTCAAGTGTACAAGTGGCCTTGATGTCTAAAATATGACCTCTAGTTCACTTACCTTGATTAGTTTCGTGCATATCACCTCCATGTTTTAAATACTAATGTTAGAGTAATTCAAGATTCTAAGACTAGTGTTGTGAGTTATGTCTCTTAGTGAAATTGTATGGTGGTCTAGTGGAGATATTTATAGTGTGTCACCTCATTATAGTAAATTATTTTCATGTCACTTCTAGCCCTTTTCATATAAGCAAATAGTTAGTGTAGGTGATAATCAAACAAGGATCAATCTAGGGAGCTAGCCATTAAACCTAGAGGTCTACCTCTACCAAAGGCAACCCATATGCCTATATGTATTCTAATGTTGTCTAAATATTAGAGTAGGCTTGAATAACAAAATCTAGGGTGAAATATTTGGTGATAATAGTTAGTTTTTCAACAAATACCAAGATAATATCATGCCTATTTTGTGACATTGGTAACCCTTGGATAAAATCCATACTGATCACCTTCCACTTCCATTTTGGTATATCATACAGCTATAACAATCTAACCAGATGTACATGCTCAAATTTCTCTCACTAACATTATAGAGAACATGACACATAATATGCTACATATTTCTTGATTTCTTTCTATAAATATAGTGGTATAATCTCTATCATGAGCTTGGTTACTCCTAGATTTCCTGAATATGGGGTATTATTTAGTTCTTTTAACACTATGATTCATAAATTATCTTGATCTATCACATAAATCCTTCCATTATAATGAAAAATACCATCTCTCTCAAATCTAAATCCTTTCTATCAAGGATTCTAAGCATTCAAAAATAATGATTTTCTAACCTGATCATATAATTCATCTCTTAGTGAAAATTCAATCACCTGATCACTGAAAATACTCTTGATATTAGCTATAGTTTCTATGTACATTTTGTGACTTAGGAAATTGGATACTCTATTTTCCTTACCTTTGATATAGCTGATGTCAAAATTGTAATCAGACAAGAACTAAAGTTATCATATTTGATGAGCATTCAAATTAGGTTGGGTGAATATGTACTTGAGTCTCAAGTTATCTATCTTGAGCTCAAATAGTTTTCCCAACAAGTAATGTCGCCACACTTACAAAGCATGAATAATTACTATAACTTATAGATCATAAGGGGAATAACTCACCTCATAAAGATTAATATTCTAAGACTCATAAGCCACCAATGCACCATCCTGCATAAAGAATCTTCCTAGCCCATCTCTTGATGCATATGTGATCACTAAAAATTGACCATTGGGGCCAAGAAATCTCAATACTGGTGCTGATGTAAGCCTTATTTTCAAATCTTATAAAGCTACTTCACACTTATCTATCTAGAAAAAACTTTGGTTCTTACATTGCAAATAAGTAATTTGGTTAGGTATCTTAGAAAAATTTGGAATGAATTCCTGTAATAGCTTATTAACCCTATGAAAATTTTTACCTCATGTACATTCTTCAGTGCTAGTCATTCCATAATGGATCTAATCTTTCCTAGACCTACTGAGATATGATATATAGAGGTAATATGTCTCAAATATTGGACTCTTTCCTATAAAAATGCACACTTAGACAACTTGCCATACAACTTGTGTTTTCACAACCATTGCAAAACCAATTCTAGATGCTGAAGGTGCTCCTATTCATTCTTTGAGTATATGAGAATGTCATCTAGAAAAAAAAAAAAAAAAGTGATCAAGGTAATATATAAGTGCAATATTCAAGAGATTCATGAATGTTTCTAGAGAATTTGTTAATCTAAATGGTAGCACTATGAACTCAGAGTGCCTATACCAAGTTCTAAATGTTGTCTTTAGAATATCCTCATCCTGAATTCTCAATTAATGGTGTCTCAATCTAAGACAAATCTTAGAAAATAATTTTGCTCCATGTATTTGATCAAAAATATCATCTATACGAGGTAATGGATACCTATTTTTGATATTTTTTTATTCAACATTTTGTAATCAATACAAAGCCAAAGGGTACCATCCTTCTTCTTGATAAAGATAACTGGTGCACCCCATGGTGGCACACTTGGCTTGATCAACCCTTTTTCCAATAATTACTAAAGTTGAGACTTAAATTCAACTAACTTAGTGGTTTTAATCCTATATGGTGCCTAATATGTTTCTAAATCAAGTATGATGTCAATAGAGAAATTTAACTCACATCTAGGAGGCAAACTAACAACTCTTTCAGAAACACATCATGAAAATCTCTAAGAAGTGGGTAATATTTGAGAGATGGTTTCTTAGGTTCCTCTATTTAATTTATCTTGATGATAAATGATTATCACCATTTTATTTGGTCTTTCTTAAGTTATGTTACATAAATCTACCTAAGATTCAACTCTCTCTTTTCACCTTGAATTTGTGTCTAATTTCCAAAATCATCTAGACACTCAACCTTCTTTAGGTGGTAGTCAACCTTGGTCTTATACTTCAAAAGATATTTGAATCTTAAGATCACATCATATGAACCTAGTGGTTATTTTAATCATAATAAATATTGGGGGTGAATTAGTGTTTAAAAATTTCTTTCACATGTATTTTAACATACCTTGATCCATCAAAACAATACAATGATATAACAATGTATAAAGAACTAATCACTTGAGCATGAAATAAAAGTATAACACATATATGAGTGGGAAGTAATAAAGGATAAAAAACCCACTATGATCCCTAAAAATGGACTACTATCCTATAATACAAAATATAAAATTCTATTGAGCACTAACTCAACTTAGAGCACCAACCCCAATGAAGTCAAGTACTCACTTGACTAGGATTTAGCAAGCACCTATTTGCAAGGAAGCACCAATTCCCTAAGTGACTCAACACCAACTTAGACACCTCATCACACCTATATTATATTATTATGGTCTCATTTAAATACCTCCTTCTACTCTCCAAGTAATATTTCATTAGCTTTTATTTCTTACATACAAAAGGCCTAAAACTATCTTATATATACCATCCTCATGGTCACACACCACTTGGTCGACCACACACCTTAAAAATATTATTTTATATATATAATATATCTTATAAAATTTTATCAACATGATTCAAATTAAATTTTAACCCATTTTGGTCAATGATAACTCAATTAAGCCTCATTTCTCTTTTAGGCCTCATGGAGACCTAATTTTATTAGGTCTATCTTTGTAACGTCAAAACTTGATTATATTAAGCCCAAATGGCCTTATACAAAAATTGGAAATCATTAAATAAATTATAAAACTACCTATAATAACATCCTCCATGATTGATTATACATGTGTCTTTCATTCATACCATGAAACCTCTTTTAGGAAAAATTCTCCTATTAGGCTTGTGTACCTCAAAAGTCTGTCTTGAAAAATGAGGCTTAAAGACACCCTTAAGATATTGAATTTTGAAAAAAAAACATGTATATATATTCTTAATGACCTTAGTGTAATTAAAAATTAATTGGAATACTTTCACTAAGGAGGTAAAGACTCAAGAACATATCTGCAACTTACTCACTTAGAACTGCTAATTTACCTTAAAGATCAGTCATGATGACTTAGACCTAAAACACCTATGTAGACACTTTACATAACTCATGATGCATGTATATGGTCCTATGATATAACAAAACTATCTTTATATATAATTATCATATTATCTAATGGAAAATATTGGTCTTGTAGACCAATTTCTTGACCTAATATCACACTGTCTTATCTGAACCAGATAGGTCAACTTGTGAGTAACTTTTTCACCATATTTAATGACATCAAAAACATATTAAAAGCATGAAAATTAATAAATAAAATATTCATGCAATTTTTTTCATTAATCTAACATGCTTGGATACTCAAATCTATCTTCACATTTCTGCCTTTATTTTGCACTGTTCACACTATTAGGTCTATCTACAACTAGCTAACTTGGAAGACCAATTTAGCATATTTTAAGGGTATAAAATATATATAAACCATCATGGGATTAATTATGATTCTATATATTCTTCTTCCATCCATTTTATTTCCTTGACCAATGCAACATTTGAGAGCTACAATAACTTCTTGATAAATAAGCCTGTATTTGCATATTTTCTCTCTCATCTGACTAACCACCACCACCTGGAGATCCATAGGAGAGTTGAATAAATGATCCAATATTTTTTATATGAATTTTAGACCATTATTATCTTATTTTAACAAGATATTTCACATCAAATTTTTTTTAGGGTTTTAGGGAGGTTTAACACAGGTTTATGTGTTAATGATTGTTCATAAAGGCCTGCCCATTAAATTCAAAACCAATGCCTATAAATATTATCTAGTAACCTTCCATATCTCTAATTAATATATTAGGTTCTCATGAAGAGGTTACACATGCCAATGAATGTTTGAAAGTGCTTCTCAGGTCTTGAGACCTCATTTTATGAACTCAAGAAGGCCTAAAATATAGTTTCTTGTAATTTACTTCAAACCATGGCCTCAAACTTTATGAACATGCCTAAAAAACTTATATTAATTTTTTCCATGCTCACATATGCATAATTTCCTTTAAATATGATATTCATGCCTCATTAAGCCAAGTAGGGTCTAATAGAGGTCTAGGTATAAGCTTATTATGAAGGTCCTACTCCTATAGGCTCACTCTAAAATTCTCATGAATGATTCAAAAATTTTCTCTCATGATCAAAAAATTCCAAACTAACTTATCATACCTATGTTAATATATTTTCATGCACATACCTCTTCATGTCATGACTAGGCCTCCTATGAAATTTTGACATCAATTTCTTGTACCATCATGTAACCATAAGGCATTAGTTTCCTTCAAATTCTCTCTTTTTCATTTAAATTATCTTTAATGACAATGTATTTCAATGAAAACACTCTCTAAATACCCCTTGCCACATACACATACTACCAACTAGTCTTATTATTTTAATGACATCAACCACATGTAAGATGCAACTTTAACATCAATAAAAATACTCAACATTGGTGCTACATATAGATCTACAACTATTGTGAATTCAAGAAACCTAATATCTACTTCAAATAAACACTTGTTAACCATGACTTTTGAGTCATTCCCATATTATACTGACCATGCATTTTCCATTACTCCAGCTCTTCTAGTTAACTTACTAAGCATCCTAAGATCTATAGAACATTTTATGGCTCTTGTATCTATCAAAATGGAAATTGGATGGTCAAACAAAGTACCTAATATCTCTATGGGTAATGCCTAAAATTTATCTTGCCAATTATCGACTGTTGCATGAATATGCTATGAAAAATCACCTTACTTAGGATTAGGGTCTTTGCCCTTTGACTTGTACTATGGAAAATCATGAGTATAATGGTTATATCCATAAATGAAATAACCTCTCACTGATCTTTTCTTATCATTCTATTAGTTTCCCTTGAAAATACGTTTGGATCCATTGCCCTATTTCCTGATTCGTGAACCGTTGTTGAACTTGGCATTCTAAATTTTTAACTACTTTATAGAGTCTCTACTCCTCTATTTCTAATTATTCTTCTTGAATGTTGACTTAGAATTTCCAAACATTTTCTTGAATTTATCCTTATCTTGTGAAAGAAACTTCAACTTCTATTCCTATTTGATTGCCTTCTCAAAGACTAGTCCATGGTAGAAAGTTCATGAACATCCAACTCTACACTAATTTGGGGCCTCAAACCCATGATAAAATTCCTAATCATGAACCTCTTATCTCTCTAATACTAAGGTACCTACTTCAAAAGTTTAGTGATATTTTCCTAGTACTCATTCATCAATAAGTCACACTACTTTAGATTCTATAAGTCTATGAGCTTCTGATCAAAATAAACTTATAGGAGCCACTATGACTTTAATAAATCCACAAACTAATCCTAATTAGTGGTGGTCAAGTTAAGATTCATTTCTAACCTCTTGTTAGCCTAACATGTAGTTGCCTCACCATCTAATTGGTATGTTCCCCATACTACCTTAGTGACCTTAAAGTAGTTTTGAATTTCAAAATACTTCTCCATATTAATTAATTATACCTCAACTCTATCACTTATAACAGTTCCATTGAACTTAGGTGGGTTCACCTTCTTCATGTCTCTAGTCAACTTTATAGCTACCTAAGCTCTAGCATCCTAAGGATTTTCCTACTCATCTATATGCTCTTTAGGTACATATTATTCTTCACCTTTATGGATATAAACCACCTGTTCCAGATTTGAAATCCAATCCTTAGTATCATTCATGGCTATGAGGATGTGATCCATCTTTTTTGACTACTTAGTGACAAATTGGCTAAGACCAAATGAAGGGTTACTATCATTGGCATTCGACAAAACCTCTCTAGAAACTCTATCTTTCACCATCATTATTTATATTAATAAAAATTTATGAAAATTTTAGTGGAAACATTAGTTCTTAGAGTTTGAGTCATAGCTTTGATACCATATGTAACATCTGATTGGGATCTACCTATAAATACGTGATTTTTTTAAAATTAAACATATATACTATAAATAAATCACATTACAAGAATCTAATCAGAGATCATACAAATTAATCCAAGCATTAAACACTAAATAAAACATACTACATCATAAATCATTGATCTCTAATATCATCAGCACATATCATAATCTAAATATAGAAAGAAATTACAATATACCAACTATGACTGATATAAGTCTATAGCCACTACTATCAATGTACAATAATAAGTAATTACAGCTCTTCATGACAATATTTCAATAATAAGTACAATACAATATAATGTACATGGCTCTCCAAAGCATAATTCCTAAACTCTAATATCTATGGTAATCTCAAGTGTCATCTAAAAAATTAGTACTCTTGTGGGGAGGGAGAGCATCATTCAAGTGGTTTTCCACATCAACCATGGACCAATGATCCCTCACACTAATCCTATTAGGGAATGGCCCTCCCTTCATGGATGAGTAGATAGTGATGATGCATGAATCTAGAGAGTTAAGCTAGTACCCATGTGTTGTATGATTTCTAAAACTATACATGCAGTGTATTATAGAAAACCCACTCTATTGAAAGATATCACAAAAACATGTAAACCATACTCATAAAATGATAATGAATCACTAATCATACTTTGGCCAAAAATTTTAAGAACAATAAATAATAGCGATCTATAGATCAATCAAAATTCATACACACCACTTGGTCAGATTGCCTTCATCTAGCATTGTGATGCTAGTAAGCTAGTAAAGTTCATCTCATTCCTTACTTATTATCAACAATGGGAGATTCATCAACATAATTTAAACAAAGATTCATATAATTTACATCATACTAGCAATCATATCACATAACATACTAAACATAAGAGTAATCAAAACATACATTTATTTCATCAAATGTATGAATGAATCTTACATTATTATCTATCCCATACTAGAAATAATGACTACAATTAATACCATCCATGTAAAAATACATATTTAACTGTAGATTCTAACTACCAAAAATAGTTTCTAAACATACTACACCTTATGATAATCAATATTACCATAACCTAGAATTTTAAACATAACTACTAAGTACTACAACTAGTCTAATAAAGTAGTCATAAATCCATGGAAACATAAATTCTATTCAAGCAACTAGATCTAACAAAGAAAGAACTAGGTCACAAAAAACATAGAATACTCTAATCTAACTTTTGTTATACTCTTAGGGTTTTATATGTATGCATTCATAAAGATCTTATTGTACATAATACTTTAATATAGTTTATAACCACCCATTGAATCATAACCATAAGTACACACCTATATATACATGTATATGTTAATAGGCACATTTATACCTATATTTCACATTAAGTATACTATTATTAATTCATAAATATGTAACTTATTTTAATGTTACATTTACACCACATGTTTTGATTCATAACTTATATATTATAAGTATACTCATGCATATCATAATGAAGAATACGTTGACCTATTTATACCTCACATGCCTCATTAAATATTTGTAGGAATATCAATATACTAACCACATGTATACACCTATAGTTATTAATATTTCCAAATAAGGTTTTTGTGAAGTTTTCAATAGACATTATATCGAATAGATTGACTATCATTTATAATTCTCATTACTTATGGGAATATTAATAAATAACTCATCTTATCCAATTTTGAGCTTATATATATTTTCCTATCAAATCATTATTTAGTTAAGACTACCAAACATTCAAAAATTTCTTAAATCTAGTTAAGTATACTATCCCATGTCTTACTATAATATCAATTTCATCAATCCTTGGTTTTTTCATGAGCTGAAGTCATATTTACCTATATATACTCATGTATAAGCCCATTCAAATAACCAACACATCCCAAGTACACTTTTAAGCTACATTAAGTGTATATATATATATATATATATATATATATATATATATATATATATATATATATATATATATATATATAATTCATTTAATCTACACCCATATCAGATTATATTCGAGTAGCAAAATGTTATTATAAATGGAGTATAATCTAAAGCTTGAGAAAAAGGATAGAATTAAGGCTAGGATGTGGTCAATTAACAATGATATCCATCGAGGATATTTATATGAAATAAACACTAAGGTATACTAATTAGAAATATGATATACTTGACATACTATAAATAACAATCAATAAGACCAGATTATAGCTAATTCTGATTATAAAAGCAGTATAGCCATAACAATAAATGTAGATTACATCCAATTCATTAATTCATTTAATTTGCACCCAAATCATTATACTAAAAATAATTATATATTTGTTATCTATATTCATATATACATGCCAACAAATGAGTATAAAGGTAAACATCTATATAACTATACATATTCATTGGTAATATCTACTTCATTATTTGTTAAATGTAATTTATTAATATAAATAACTGTGTATTATACTTAATGTGAGAGTCGTGACCCTTATACCCATATTAATAATAATTAAAGACATAGTAATAATATGGTTCTTGTGTTATATTAAAATCATTACATTCAGTCGGTGATTTCCTTTCTATTATGCCTAAAGGCAGTGATACAACCAAAATAGCTGACATTTATGTATATGTCTAGGATTATCCTGATCATTATATATATATATATATATATATTCTAAGGATTTGATAACTAACATATTATTTTATTTCTAAGTAAACAATAATAACATTCTAAACATAGTGAAATTTCAGACTTCATAGGATCAATGCCTACCTCTAGAAAGGTTCCTGTTGATATCTAGAAAACTCCCCTTAAATATTCTCCTTTTCTCTAATCCAATGCTACCTTCTTCTTCTAAATTCTCTCCTCTATGCTACACCTCCTCCTTGATAAATAATATTTATATTTTTTTTTCATAATCTCCATCAAGACTAAAAAGGGCAGTCCTTTTCCTCTTTAAAAGTTTTTTATCTTTTTTATTTTATTTTTGTTTTTCTTTATTTTTCATGGTTTTTGTTATTATTTTATGTATTTCATTCTTTTTATTTTTCTTATTTTTAGACCAATTTATTTTTTTAATTTTTTTATTATTTTTTTGATTTCCTTCATCTTTTCTATTTTTTCCTTTTAACTGACAATTTCTAATTTTTATTTATTAATTATAAAAATCCATAATTTTATTTATTTAATTAACATCCTCTATTGCCATATAATTTGAATGATAATTTCATAAATTAATAATCTAGATTTAATTTCACTAAGCAAATCACATTTCTACTTAATATTTAATGATCACACACATTAATTACACAAAACAAGTTTCATAAACCATTTAAACTATTCTAGAAATTCATGAACAACAACTATCTAATGTAAGAAGTAATAAACACATTATGTTACCCATTTCATTATGCATTCTAACATGTGCTAACTACTATGGCATGTGCAGGTTTCTAGGTAATTTCTTTGTTATCCTCCCACATCTCCATCTATGTCACCCTCTCTGATGATTCTCTCCCTTCATCATGCTGTGAGGGATGAGTTCTCATATGTTAACCTCACAACAAGTAGGTAGTTAGACCATATCAACATGATATACATGCATCATATAATATAACTGAAATAACACATCAAAATGTTCATAATGTAAAAACATACAATAAATTAACTCATAACAATGTAATAATGTAACCTAATCGATATCCAATTGTCCCATAATAACATATATCACAAAGCTTAGTCAAAGATAACTTAAATCAAATTTATCAACTATAAATATCCACATATAATCAAATAGTTTACTTATCAGGGAATTAGGATGTAACAAAAGGCCTAGGTATTCACACCTTTCTCATCACCCCAATAATATTTAAAATTAAGGGTACCTTTGTTATTCAAAATTTATATAAATCTTGGAAGAATCCCAAACCCCATCTTATTTAGAAAGGGGATGGTTTAAGGAATGACATTTATCTTAATTATCATTCCTTTTGGTGGTTTCCTTGCCTCAACTTCCACAATGTTCCCTTTGCCTTGGTCTTTGGATTAAAAGGCTAATATTATTCAATAAAGGTGTGAAAACTATAGGTGATATTTTATATAGGGTGAGCCAATATTGGCTTTCTTGGAAGCAAATTCAGAATAAATTTCATTTAGATAATTTAGATGCTAAGGCTATTATATAAATACAAGGTTTCATACTTGATGAATATGTTCATAATGTTGGGGTCAATTCTTTTATTTCTTGGTGGAAGGAGTGGCATTGGACTAAAACCACTCCCTTCACTTGGTATTCTCCATGACTAGGATATAATCTTCTAGCTCCCCAACATATTCTATATGAGACCCTCAACCATAAATGAAACCTTCATTCCAACCATGGGATTTGGGACAAAATATTTCATAATGTGTGGTTTTCTCTCATAGAGCCTAAAAAATCACATTTTATCTAGTGTGTTCTCTATCAAGGTTTGCCTATGGATAATTGGCTTAATCATATTGGGGTTTCAAATTCCATTTGCCTAGCTTGTTATCAACATGAGACTATTAAACATGTTTTTTGGTTTTTCACCCATGCTCAATCTATGTGGTGCTGGATTAATTCCCTCTTTCATCTATTTAGACCTATTTTTAAAAAATAAAATATCTCTCTTTGGGGACTCTATTTTTCTCCCTACAAAATACAACAAATTTTGGTAGATTTTTCATGCGAACATTTTATTTCAAATCTAGAAAGCTAGGAATTATGCTTACTTTAATCATGAAGAAATTGAATGTAGTTTTTATTTAAATAAATTTTTTTTATTATATATAATTTAATCTTTAAATTTAAAGTGAGACTAACAAATTTCACCTATAACTCAACCATATTCATCATCTAGTTGACCACTGGGGAAATTCCCCATGTGGTATTAGCCAAGAACCAATTTCATAGTTGAATTCACCTCCTCATGGGTGAGGATATGGTCTATGTCAGTAGAATTCATAAAACCAATACATGAATATTTCCCCTCATATATCACCATGTTGTTGGTCTTCCCTATGATGTGTTTGACCAAGTGGTTCTTTCAGAAGTGGAGGTGATGGCATGGGATAGGTCCCTCCCCCTCAAAAATATGGAGATGATAAAAGGGGTTGGGGTCCTTATCCCTAGGATAAGGTTCCTTGACTTGATCCTATAATTTATATAGATAAAAACAAGGATGAAACTAATGTTGATCAATAAAATTATGGTTGGGAGCCTATACTTATGGACACTGATCCTCCTACTCAGGGAGGATCAGGAGATAAGCTAGAAGAGATACTTCTCCACCACCTACCCTGGTGACCATGTTTGTCATGGTAGCTTAAATGTTTTATTTATTGTTGTGTTCTTTTATTTAATCTCTTAGTTTTTTTCACTTTTGATTTGATGTTTTTTTTAGTGGTCATGATTGACCCTCTATTGGAACTTGCCTTTTCTTGAGGATTGTTTATCCTCAATTTGAATTTTATCATGGGGTGTGACTTTTCCACCCATTTTTTATATGATTAAAATTGTAATTTATACTTTTTTATATTAAAATATATAGACTCTTCAATAAAAAAAACTACTACCAGTAAGTATGCATTGATGATGACCAAAATTAAACTACTTTCCAAACTTTCTACTAAATCCACCTATATTACCTATAAGTTATAATCAAGATTCAAGATGGGAAGAATACAAGGCTTGATTCTAGAATTAAAAATGAAATGAATGAAAATAAAATACATAAAGGGAATGCCCCCAAGCAGGGTCCCTCATAGACAATGTTCAACCAAGTCAATCATGAAAATGCTTGTGATGCATAGTGTTCATGGGCTCATCAAGCTCATATCCTTCTAGTGTAGGTAGCCTATATCCCATAGAATCATAATTTGTAGTGATAATGAATGGAATTAGATAATTAGGATCAAACTTCACTTTCTTTTAATGCTCTACATTAGTATTTTTTAATTCTCTTTTAGGACAATATCACACACTTCAAATTCATTTATTGTACAAGATTTTTAGTTCTTATAGCCTGGTTACTCTAAAATATTCTTCATCAATTATACCCTATAATGAAATATGTAGGGATGGTAACTAGATCTCAATAAAAAAAATGGATTTAGAGACAAAAACTAAGGAGTAGGGTGTTACACCTATAGGAGTGTGGAAATTGGTATGATAAGCTTAAAGGGTAGGAAATAATTACAAGTTCCAATCATGGCTAGCTTTGTTAATAGTCTTATTAAGGATTTTGATAATTATTTTATTAGATGCTTCAACTTGGATATTAAATTGAGGGTAATAATGTGTATACCATCTATGTTTAATATAACATTTGGTATATAGGGTTTTTATGTTCTTGTTCTTGAATTATTTACCATTATAAAATATAATGGAAGAAGGAATGCCATAGTGGCATATGAGGTGGTTCAAGATGAATTTAGAAACCTGCTTGCTGGTTATGTAAGTGAAAGGGATTGCCTCAACCCATTTAGTAAAGTACTTAATGGTAGTTAAGATATGATTGTGAACATTAGATGAAGTGGGGCTTATATTACCAATGAGATTGAGTTCCCATGAATAAAATAACCAAGGAGAAGTAATGGGATGAAAAACTCATGAATAAGTGTGAATTAAATCACCATGCCTTTGGTAAACAAGGTATTTATTTACATAAGTGCACACATTGGCTTCTATAGCAGGCCAGTAATACCCTATTATAAAGAGTTTCTTGGTAAGGACCATTTCGCTTGTATTATCCCCATAAGTCTCTTTATGCACATCTTTAAGTTCTAATTTAGATTCTCTTGAGTTTAAACATCAAAGAAATGCCCCATGAAATTTTTTATGATAAAGTGTATCACCAAGTAAAGTGTATCAAGATGCATTGTGAGTAAATGACTTATTTTAGTTGTGTGTTAGGTCAACAAAAATAATTAGGTCTTATATATAGGCATATACATATTGGTACCAAGGGGAATTGGGTCAAAAAATGTTACATACCTTTTCAATGTTTGGATGACTATAAGTTGTGATGAGAAGGTTTTAAATAATAAATTGATAGCCTCGAACATTGGAGGATATATCTATCAAGTATCTAAAAGTGGCCATGACATCAACTAATTGGTTGTTGGCCCTAGGTATTTACTCAAATTGAATACATGAAAAGTGTTGTTTGATATTATCAACCATGGGTTTATAGGTAACAAATCTATCATCCCTAGTTTTATATTTATCTGAAACATAATTGATAACCAATTATGAATCATCATAGATAATCAATTGCTGAATGTTTCACTATACTACTAGGCAAATCCCTTCAATAAGTACTTCATATTCTAAAATATTATCGGTGCATGAAAAAATAATTTATAATGCCTTATGAATGAGATCCCCCTATGGTGTAATGAGTAAAATACTACTCCCTAAACCACAAGTTGTGAAAGAAACGTAAAAGTATAGCTTTCATTAACATGATTCTTTAAGAGTGAAAATAGAATCATATGGAAAAATCATGGTTAGAAAATGCACATCTAGAAAAGTTGCTTTGACAAGGTGATTTTCTATGACTTTCCATTTAATGGATTTATGATTAGTGTATTGAATATCTAACTAACTGAGGAGCATAATCCACCTATCCATATGATCTATCAATGCTGATTTAGAAAGGAGATATTTGAAAGGATCAACCTTTGTAATGATAATGTTTTTGTTATTTATCATATAATGACACAATTTTTATGATGTAAAGAATAATTCCAGGCATTCCTTATCAATTTGATAATAATTTTATTCATAATAAACTAGTGTCTAACTCAAATAGTAGGCTACGTGTTCCCTTCCCTGGTCATGAAGTTGGGCCAAGAGTGACCCTAAGGCATGTTCAGTTGCTGAGATATAGTGTCAAAAGGATTTTCCTAGTATTGGTAGGACCAACACAAGTGGATTTTCCAAATAGGTTTTTTAAATTTTTAAATTCCTTTGATAATAAACATCCCATTGAAAATTGGTTCCATTCTTCAGAACATGAGTGAAAGGAAGGTAGTGATTGGAAAGCTATGAAATGAAGTGGAGAATAAGTTAGATCTTACATTATAAAATGTGGATCTATTTAAAATTAGAATGGGGAGGCATTTATGTGATGGAATTCACATTGGTTGGATCAAATTCAATTCTTCAATGCAAAATAATAAATCCTGATAATTTTATTGACATACTCCAAAGACACATTTCTTTGGGTTTAGGCACACCTTGTATTCATGAAGTCTCTAAAAGATCATCCATAGAACTTTTAGATTGGTATCCCACATTTTTTTTCTTTCCTAGAATGCCATAAACATAATCTTTAAAAAAATCATTCATCATGTCATGGAAGATGATATTCATGGCATGTTTGTATGTGGTACCAAATGTTTTCAATCCATATTGACATGACTTGATAGTAGAATATTACCCATGAAGTGGTGAATGTTATTTTGTGTTGATCCTATAGTGTAATATTAAACTAGTTTTATCCTAAAAATCCATCCATGAGGGATAACATTTCATAACCTGATATTGAATCTATAATCATGTTGATGTTTCATAGTGGAAAATCATCTTTGGGACATGTTTTGTTGATGTCCGTGAAGTCTATGAATAAATGAATGCCTTTTAGTTTCTTACTAATTATAACAATGTTATATGTATATTTAGATTAATCAATAATATGAATAAATATGGCCCCAAATAAAATTTATAATTCTTTCTTGATTAGGATAGAAATCTATAGATGCGTCTTGCACAATTTTTATTTAATGGGATTGACATTTGGGTGCACAATAGATGGTGTATGACTAGAGACAGATCCAAACCATGCATATAAACATAATACCATGCAAAGATGTTAATAAACTCTCTAATAATTTAATTGATAAAGTTATGCTCTTCTAGGGTGAGGGATGCACAAAGTTTAACCATTTTGGGACCATATGTTGTGCCAATATTAGAATATGTAGTGTCTTCCACTAATAGTGTAGAATCATCTTATAATAAAGTAGGTATATAAGGGAATTGATTGTATTCATTTTATTGTGGATTATTAGGTTGATCCATGTAATAATAATCTAAACCATTTATTTTAGGTAATGGCTAATTCATAAATCTTTTTGGAAAATATTAAACTAACTTATAAAATATCCATTGTTATTCTACACTAATGTCTGATCCAAAGGTAAGATGTGAACCTATAGGACTCTGAGATTCTTAAAGAGAAAGGTGAAATTCCTACTCTAGTGCCATTTGAAATAGGGTTTCACCAAGGGACTTGTCTTTTTCTTGATTCAAAGGCACCTCAGAGAGGTTTTCATACCTTAATGTTTGATATTCTCTTTCTTTTATATTTTGAGAAAGGAAGTTAACCTACTCTCCAAAGTAGGAGACAAGGTATAATGTGATCTCTAAGCCTTGTTTGTGATCCCAATTATCATATAATTTTTGAGACCTAGGAATTTAGATAGTGCTTCTTCATTTTGGAATTAATAGAATGGTATAGAATGAACTTGATGATCCTAATTGATTAGCTTGAGATAATGGAGGATAAGAGGAATTTTAGGAAAATAAGTGATAGCCAAAGTGGCAATTGTATCAAATAGGTTGGTGTCAGTGAGCTCATTGTAGATACTATAATAGGACTCTGCATCACTACTGAGATCATCTTCTTTAGATGTTAAATTCATATCACTTTCAAGATTTGAGGGGTCACCTCCAAGTGTTTTATATCCAATACCTTGACTACCTTTATGATTAGTATTAGAAACATGATCAATAATAACTTGTTAATTTGTCCGCAAGACTTTTCATTTATAATCTTGATGCTTTAGGATTCTTTTAATAATGGGATACTTATCACTTTGATAATAAGAGGTGAAGTCATCATTGTACAAACTATAATTTTCAGAACTAATAGGTTGATTTTGATCTAGTGAAGTCTTCATAATAAACACAAGAGGGATTTTGGGATGAGATGTCTTTTTGTGCCATATCATGTTACGACTATCATGAGATTGAGTAGCTTTGGATCTACCATGGTTTTTTACCCAACACACCCAATTTTTCCCATAGGGAAAATATGACCCACTTTTTTTGGATTATAGTCTTGAATTTGAGCCCCTCTTCTATGTGTTTATGCAAATTTTAGGAAAAGATTGACTATTGGCCTTTCATACTTTATAAAGATGGCATTGGTGTTGTGTTTTCATAGACTATGTTTGTATTTGTATCAGGCTTATTCTATTGGGTTTGTGTTTTTGTGGTTATCTTTATCAAACTTATGTAGTTTGTCTTTATCAGGTATTTTTTCTATTATATTATTTGAAGATGTTGAGATATTTCAAAATTATTGTTACATGTTTTTAGGACTTATACAATTTAAACTTATCTCATAGATTTTTTTGTTCAAACATTTTATTCGATAGATTTGTCTCTATTTGGTTTTTTATGTTTTTAGCTTATCTTTTCTAGGATTTTGTCTTCAAAAATTTTATTTTGAAAGAATTGGTCTTTGGGTTTATTGTGTCAGGCATTTTATCTGATACAATTTCCCCACAACATTCCCCTAAGTCAATTGAATTCTTTCAGACATTTTATCCAAAATATTTTCCCTAGGCTAACTAATTCTTTTAGACTATTTTCTATCAGACATTTTGTCTGACAAAATTTGGTCTCCATAACATTTTCCTTCCAATAATATTTTTGATACACTTTCACTAATATAATTGTACTTTGACCCTTTTAGACCTACCCTTTGGCCTTTTTACATTGACCCTTTGCCTTATCAAACTTACCCTTTGAGACTTTTATCTTGGGAATTTCCCCCTATGAATTAGATCTTTTAAATTTTTTATCATGGGCACTTTGCCTTTTTGTTGTAGCCATTTTTATCGATAGAATGACCCTTTAGACCTAATGCATTTTACCTTCAGGAATTTTATTCCGAGCATTTTCCCCTAAGAAACTATCCTTCGGGACTTTTGTCTTAGACTAATTCTTTTGGGCCTTTTTCCCTAGATAAATTCCTTTAGGACTTTTTTCTTGGACTAATTCTTTTAGGCCTTTTGTAATGGACCAATTCCTTTAAATTTTGTGTCTTATACATTTTTTTTGATGAAAATAACTTATGAGCTTTGTGTCTTAGACATTTTATCTAACACAAATATAATTCCTTTGAACTTTGTGTTTCAAACATTTTATCTGATAAAATTAGGGTCCCCATGCCAATATCCTTACAATAATTCCCCCACACAAAAATACCATAATAATTGTCTCAAAATAATACCCTACTTCCATGTAACACTTTTGATTAGAGAGAATTTTATTATGTTTTGATCTTAATTTAAGATTTAAGCCTAGGTTGCAATCATATTTTATTCATACAATTAAGACCTTAGGATATAATATTCATGTAGGCTCCTTTATATATATTTCCTAAATTATTATTGTAAGTCCTCCTTTCATTTGTGATTACAGAGCAAGGTGAACTAGGAGATGACAAGTGTTGAGCTCTCAAGGAGTTAAATCGATGTGATGGTTATGAAGATGTATTTTAAAGTTGTGCTAACATTAATTTAGGCTCAACAACTGAAAGACATGGGATTAAATTTTGATGATCACATGGACCTCATTGATGGTCATGAGGACATATTTGATGGTTGTGTGGACATTAAATTTAATCTAAACAAATGAAAGATATGGGATTAAATTCTAACGGTCATGTGGACATCATTGATGGTCATGAGGACATATTTGACGATCATGCAAATGCCAAATTTAATCTTGTAAATTAACCATTTTAAAATCAAAATTTAGTAGACCCATGTAAATTGATGGTTGACATTGATCCGTATAGTTGATCTGATGGAGTGAGATCAACAAAGACTTCAAAGGAATGAGGATGTGATAAATGTCAAGCATGTAGGAGTCAATGAATCAAAGCACTAAGATTAATGAACCATATTAACTTGAGCATATACAATTGATGGTGTGGGATCAACATGGAAAACTTAAAGGTCCTAGAACTAGTGAAATATTGCCACTTGGCATACAAACATTCGAGCTATGATTATAAAAAGAATAGAGGCCTCAAAGAGCTACCAAGTGGTACACCCATGTTTAATCATGTAGAAGTGAATTTATGGTATGAGTCCTAGGTAGACTTTTCAAAGATACAGACTCAGTGAAAGGCATAGGGAAAATGAAATGCACTATTATTTTTGATTAGTCATAGTTTCATTGGTTCTAAAGCATTGATATAATGATACTTATCTTTGAAAAACAACCTACAGTTCTAGTTTCCACCACCCCAACCATTCATACCATGTATTGTTTAAAGGTTAAGACTTTGTGAATGAATAGTTTTTTAAATGACACATTTATTTTGAAGTTCTACATGTAGTTTGAGCTATTATTGTAAAAAAATTACCTTCATATTTATACACATGCACATGTTGCATAGCTTTTACAAAGGCTATTTTAAATTGATAACTACAAGTAGACTCTTATATGGTTTTAGACCATAATTATAATTCATGTTATGACTATCACATATAATGACCTTGAATTGACTTGGAGGATGAGGAAATTCCCCAAGTCTATATAAACAATTAAATCCAACTTGGATTTTGGTCAGATAATTTTCGAATACAGGAGCAACATCAATTTTGATTGTCAGCAAATGTGTTTGTGTATTTTTTTCCAATTTCTATGTAATTAATTTTTACTTTCTTTGTTTGTATGTTTCAATAATCCTTAGTGTGCAATAATTGAAAATGGATTCTTTATTGTCTTGATTAATTTACTAATATGTAGATGTGTAATAACTATTGAAAGATTGGTAAAATATATTGGTTAAGATAATCAAGTCGTTTGATTCATAATTCTGAATATGTACTAGTTCTTTCTTTAATGTAGTTTTTTTTGTGTGTGCCAAAGCTAACTTAGATAATTCACTAGCCCAAGCCATAATCTCCTGAGTAAGAGTGGGCAATAGCTCCCTAAAAGGAGCAACCTTTTTTTAAGGCTTGTGAATTTATTGCATAATTATCTCCTTAGACTTCTTAGCCATTTCTGATTATGTGTGTGTAATTGTTTCTAGCAATAGGTATAAGTTTTGAGAGCATAGGTCTATTTATAAACCAACCAGGGAAGTGATTTCTAAAAATCATAGAATCATTTTTTTCCTTACCCTTCCCTCATTTTTTGTGTTTGTTTTGAGATCCACCCACTCTAGATTAGAAACTAACCACCTATCCAACTCACATAGAGATTCATTACCCTTATTAGAAACCACACCTATATCCAAAAACCTTGTCAACAACCTACATGCCCTACTTCTTATTCTATCAATACATTTTAACAAACCGCATACCTGTAACTCATACCCTAGAGTGGAGTTTACCTCTATTGATATCTTAAAACATTAGATACTACCTCATTTGATTATGGTTTGTAGAAAATCTACATCAATAGATTCACTAGTGGTAGAAGGAGGGTCACACCTCTAATAATAGTAGTTATTCTTTTATAGAGTTACACTGGAGTCACCCAAGATAGTGACTATATCTAATTCCCAAGCTAGTTTTCTAGTCTCACCCTTGACAAATCATAAGAGACCTAGAATTGTGCCAATAGCCCTAGTTCAAAACATTACACCTCCTCTAATAGGGAACCCCTTACTTGTAGTGACCCATTTAATTTTTAACCAACCAATGGCTCAACCTTGGTTAGTTAGATCTGTTATTACCATCCTAGGAGATGTGCATGATTTACCTAGGAATCTTGAGAAGTATCTACCATCCTTTTCTCCTACAAGAACAAGGATAGTATAAGAACATATCAAAATTTTAAAGCTACTTTAAAGCTAATGAATGTTTTCCATGAGTATGTTGCATTCAGATTATTCCCTTTTACTTTAATGGATGATACTTATGATTGGTATTTAAGTCTAACATAAAATTATATCACTTCTTGGGATAAATGTCAAGCAAATTTTCTTGTGTAGTTCTGACAAGTCACCTATCCTAGTTTGGTATACCAACATTTCACCAGCATGAGGACAAAACCTAATGATCCTATCTATGCTTCCAATGCAAGGTTCCAAAAAATGTATAATTGGTTGATCCGAAGATACAAAAGAGATGAGCCATTAGCATTGGAGATGTAAAATAATTCCATATACCCCATCACTACCATGTTCTTGAGAAGAGAAATTACTATAAAAAATTTGATGTTAGCATATGAAAAAGATATCAATATAGATAGACAACTCAATCCTGATGTGCTTTGTGCACCTAATGTCAACAATGACTTTCCATCATTAAATTTGATACCACATATGAATCATAATTCTCTTGCATTCAATCAAAATTAATTATATACACTACATCTATTGACATAGACAACATAGTCAAATTTCAACTTCTTAAACAATCATATGACATGCAATGGTTACCAGTAGAATCAACAATCAACTACACTCTGCACTACTATTTTACAAGGTAATAATTCTATAAAATTAGATCTAATATACTTATGCAAAGGAAGATGGGAAATGATAATGGCCCAACTAGCAATTATAATGTTGGATTCAAAAGATATAATATACCATTTAATAGGCTTGATCAGCCTAACAAACTTCTAGAGATCAACATAACAAAAATGGCTCTTCCCAATTGGTGCATAATTCATAATACTTCTAAGCATGGTGAGCTTAACTATGTTAAGTTCTATTCAGTGTTAAAAATCTTTCAAAGGGAAGTAGTTAGATAAGATCAGATACATAATCTGCCTGAGCATCATCCAGATCTTGGCTATTCTAGTACTACCATGTTATTCAAAACTCATGAGTTTCCATTCTTAGATGAAGATGATAATGAACTAGAACACAATATGGATGAAGTTCATGCTTTTTAAGAATTATAGAGAGGTGAATACAATCTAAGGAATAAGTAGCCATTTAAAACATTAACTTCTCAAAATACCATGTGATTCTTCATAATCCTAAATCAAACAATAATCCACTCCCTCCAAATGGGAATGATCAGCCACTAAACAAGGAAGAACCAAGAAAAGGAGGATATAACATTGTTGAGGACATGAAAATTATCAAGATGAATATAACTCTTCATGAGTTAGCTCATATCCTTGAACAGAAAGAGATGCTATGGATGTTCAGTATTGGAAAAGCTTCTATGGAAAGAGCAAAAGCATCTATAGACTAATTGAAGGTTACTGATGCCAATGACATCTACAAGATTAAGTTATAAGTTCCACCCTTCCTACTAACTATCTGAGCATTTAGTAGGAACATTAATAATTGTTTAGTTGATTCTGGAGCATCTGTAACTATCATGCCCACATTCATATGTCAAAATCTAGGTTTTACTTTGAGTCCTTCAAAGAGAATAGTTTCACAACTAGACAAAATAATAATACCAATAGTTGAATAATTGACCAATGTGTGCATTCAAGTAGCATCTGAACTGTGAGTCTCCATGCCCATTGATATTCTAGTGGTAGACATACCCAAAGGCTATGGACTGTTCCTGAGTAGGGATTAGTCCAAAATACTCAATGGATATCTCTCTATATACTTCTCTCATATCTGGATAACATGGAGAGAAGGTTCAAATCAAATTATAATTGACAAAGAGATGAGAATGAAGTATCCCATTTCATAGTATAATGCCAAGAATGAAGAGTTAAAGTATGAGCTTCTTATCCTTGGTATTTATAATTTTACTACTTAGAACCAAGTAAAAAATCTAGAATTGAAGGTTTCAATTAGCTATGGACTCTACACTTTGTTGGTGCTAGGTCCAAGCAAGGATAAGGCATGGGAATTGAGCTAGTTGATCCATGAGGTAAAAGGTTCTTGGTAGCATATAGGTTGGAATTTTCATACACTAACAATAGATCTGAATATGAGGCTTTAGTTCTAGGACTATAGTTTGCACTCAAGACCAATGTAAAGAAAATATTAGTATTTGGTCGCTCAGAGCTGGTGGAAAACCAAGTCAGAAACAAATATTAGTATAAGCCATCTTATTAGAGAAGATACAAGCATAGAGCATGGGACCTAATTGAAATATTTGAATATTTCAACATAATAACACTTCCTAGAGATCAAAATCAAGCCACTAATTCATTATCCACTACTGCTACTAATATGGAGCCACTACAAGAATCTAAGGTAAAAAAGTTCTCAATTGAATTGGTACCTTACCTTTATGTTCTAGATAACATAGAAAATTTCTAGGTTGTTGATGATGATAAATAAATTATTTAGTTTTTAACTAATTTAAATAAATTCAAATCCCAAGTCATCGATGATAAGGACATTAATCACCTCTATCAAGAGGAAGCAGATAAAGAATGCATTCTCTAGCTTAAAGAGAATTGAACTCTAGCCAGGTTGGTCTCTTTGGAAAGATCATTCAACATAGATCTTTAGGCACAACAACTCATGCAATCCATGGCCAATGAATTAGACTTCAAAAGGGGAAATTTAGGAGATGAACATAGCCCACATTATGTTAATATCAACCTCAACTATACACCAAAGGAAAGATAATAAGTGAAATATTTAATCGCTCAATATAGGGATGTCATTGCTTGGACATATGAAGAATTGAAAGTGTATGACCTATAATTCATTACTCATATGATTCCCTTGAAGCCAAATCATAAGCCATTCAGATAAAGGCAAAGATCAATCAACCCTATTCTGGAGCTTCTCATTCAAAGAGAAGTAAAGAAGTTGTTAAGCACATAAATCATATTTCTAATAAGACATTCTACTTGGGTGGCCAACTTGGTCATAGTAAGAAATAAGAATGGTGACATTAGATTATGTGTGGATTTTAGGAACTCGAATAAGGCTTTTGAAAAGGATAATTATCCCCTGCTTTCTCTGGATGAAGTGATACAAATAGTAAGTGTTTATGAAATGATGTCCTTTTTAGATGGATTTTTAGGCTACAATTAGGTAGTAATACAATATAAAGATAGAATAAAGATAATGTTCACTACAAGGTGGGGAACTTATGCATATAAAATGATGTTGTTTGGCATAATAAATGTAGGAGTGACCTTTCAATGTGAAATAGATCACGTATTTAAAAGATTGATAGTAAAATCCATAATCATCTACATGGATGATCTTATGGTATTTTCAAGGAATCAAAAAGATCACATAAGTCACCTATAGGCCATATTTGATAGATGCAGGAGGTTTGATATTTCATTAAACCCAAAGAAGAACATATTCAAAATAATTGAAGGTAATATTTTGGGGTACATCATCACCAAGGATGGGATCACCATTGATTCAGACAAAATTTAGGTGATTTCAAAAAATCAACCACCAAATAACAAGAAGGAGCTTAAGTAATTTGTCAAAAATATTAACTTCATAAGGAATTTCATCTTAGGATTTGAGAAATTGTTAGGGTTTTAAATGCCATCCTCAAGCAAGATGCCAAAATAAAGTGGACAACTTAAGCCCAAAAGTCATTCCATGACATTAAAGATGCAATATCATAAGCTACATTACTAATTAGTCCATATTTTAATAAATATTTTTACCTATATTCATTTACTTTAGAGCATACGATTGCTACTGGCATGATGTAAAAGAAGAATGAAACTGAGCATCCAATTGAATTTATGATCACAAATCTAAATGATGTAGAGCTTAGATATTCTATGATTGATAAATAATTTTTCATCCTTATCAAGGTAGTGAAGAAGTTTTGGAATAACATCTTGCTGAGTAAAACCATCACCATTATACCCGATCCTGCGGTCAAGCTCACCCAATCACAAAACAAACTAGGAAAATACCAAGTCAAATGGATGGCAAAGCTACAATAATTTGACATAGAGATCAACCTAACAAAGATCATTCAAGGCCACGGCATCATTTAGCTTATTACTAAGCCAGATATACACATCATCATTGAATAGGTATGTGAAGCTCAAGTATCTAAAGGAAAATGGTACATTGATATAATCCAGTATTTACTTATAGGAACTTGTCCTTCAAGACTCAATAGAGAAAGAAGAAGAGCTTTAAGGCTCAAATATAATAATTACATGATCAAGAAGGAATTCCTCTACATAATAAATTATGAAGGTATTTATCTTAAGTGTGTATTTGCAAAATAAGCTAAAGAAATCTTAGAGAACTTGCATTCAAAAATAGGTAATGGTCACCCATATAGGAATACCACATGCCATAAGATATTAAAAAATGGGCTACTATTGGCCAACTATCTTTAATGATGCTCATTCTCATGTTAGAACATGCCATGAATGTTAATCTCTAGCCAAGAGAGAATTACATGTAATAGTGCTTTTACAACCAATTGTTGAAAGAAGGTCATTTGCCTAGTGGAGTTTAGACTTCAATGGCATCATCAACCCAAACTCCTTGATAGGCCATAAATTTTTACTTACTTCTATAGACTACTACATTAGATGGATCAAAGCCATAGCCATATAGAATTATAGAGCACAAGACGTGATTCACTCCTTGGAGGAACACATAACAACCACATTTGACATGCCCATTTATTTAGTTTGTGATAATGGACCAACCTTCATGTCAACAAAATCTACTAAGTGGGTACATAAAAACCAAATTATTATTAGGTCAGCTTCTAACTATTATCCCCAAGGAAATATACTAGTAGAATCAAAAAATAAGAATATGATCAATATAATTAAGAAATAAACAAGTGATAAGCCCAAGGACTAGCACAATTTATTGAATTATGATCTTTGGGTAGCTTGGACTAGACACAAACAAGCCCTTAAGTGTTAACCTTACCTACTGGTGTATAGATTCAATCCTGTATTCCCAATTATATTAAAGTTATCCACTTATCAGTTCATGTAGGACTACATGGAGCCAAGTGATAAAGTAGACTCAAGATTGTTGGACATAATATAAATGGAAGATTAAAGGATTAATGTCTTATAGATATTCAACAAACACTAAGATGTGGTTTGATAAGAGAGCAAAGGTCAAAACATTTAAGATTTTAGATCTAGTGCTAATTTGGGATAAAGCCCATGAAAAAAAAGACAAAATGACAAGTTTTCCCCACTATGGATTGGACCATACCAAATTTTAGAGATCATGTGTAATAATGCATTTCATCTAAAGGACCTCTAAAGCAATGAGATTACATATCCAGTCAATAGATAGTTTTTGAAGCATTACTTCAGGGCTTCACTATCTATTGATGTTATCAAGTGACGAGGGATGGATGAGCATAGATATAGGATTATATTAGATTTTTTGATTTCTTATATTAGATTTCTTACTTTCATAGATTAGTTTTCTACTTTATAGATTAATCTTTCCTACTTTCAGTATTTTGCTTTCATAGATTCGATTTCATACTTTCTAGATTAGATTTTAGTATTTTCTTAGTTAAGGTCCTTGATTTCTTAAATTAGTTGTTCTTTCCTTTTTGTGATGATTGAAATTATATTTTCTGTAACTATAACCAAGTTAAAATCCAAAACAACTGAGCTTATGACTTATAGGAAAGAGGGAAAATTAAAAATTAGGCAATTCAGGACTAAGTTTATAGATTAGGTGTATTTATATGTTTTTGATTCTTTAAGATGAAGGTAGGTAATCATGGATTATTTTGAATGGTGTCACAACTAAATAATTTTACCAGGCATGTGGAAGTTACTCTCAGAGTAATTCATACAAATTTAGAAAGTTTTCTTATTTTATTGGATCAAATGTACTTATCACATTAAATACCTATTAGAAATGACAATTTGAGGTATAAGTGTAACTGGAAAGGATGTTTTAGTAATGATTTATTTTATAATTATACCATCTCACTAGGGTTCTATATTTTCTCTTTTCAATTCAAGAACAAAAGAAAAATAAAAGAAGAAAAGAACTGATGAATTCAAAAGAACAAAATAAAATTTAAAGAAAATCAAAAGGCTCATATGATGAAATAAGGTCAATGTACCATGCATCATGATCAAAAGAAAATAATGGAATGAGAAGAGAAGGAGCCCAAGGTATCTCTATCAAGGCTATGAATTCCTAGATAAAAGTAGAGAAATGCCTGAGCTTCCCTTATTTTTTATATTTAATAGACACTAAAATGAAATCTAAAGCCTCATCAAAGCCTTTGAAAAACTCATCACATTAAGGGTTAAATAAAATACACATTTGACACACACAGATGTAAGAAATTGGAAGGCAAGTATGTTGTGTGAATGAACTTATGAGTCTCTTTCATGTTTCTGATTTAAGTATTCTTCGATGACACACTTCATGATTGATTTAAGGTTGCAAACTGGAGTTCTAGGTTCTTGAATACTCAGGAGTATTCCCCATATAAGTCACCATTTATTGTACCCAACACACCCCATTTTTCCCATAAGATAATGAAAACCCACTTTTTTCAGATTATAGTCTTGACTTTGAGCCCCTCTTCTATGTGTTTATGTGAATTCTAGGAAAAGACTGACTATTGGCCTTTCATACTTTGGCAAAATGGCATTGGTGATGTGTTTTTATAGACTATCTTTGTATTTGTATTAATATTATTCTATTGGGCTTGTGTTTTTAAGGTTATCTTTATTGGACTTATGTAATTTATCTTTATCATGTATTTTTTCCATTATCTTATTCGAAGCTACTAAGCTCTTTTAGACTTATTGTTATGGGTTTTTGGGACTTGTACAATTCAGACTTATCTCATCAAGCTTTTTGTTCAGACATTTTGTTTGATATATTTGTCTCTATCAGGTTTTTTATGTTTTCAGCTTATCTTTTCCAAGCTTTTGTCTCCAAAAATTTTGTTCCTTAAAAATTAGTCTTCAAGTTTATTATGTTGGACATTTTGTTCAATACAATTTCCTTTCAACATCCCCCAATCCAATTGAATTATTTCATACATTTTGTCCAAGATATTTTCCCCAGGGCAACTAATTCTTTTAGACTTTTTTCTATCAGACATTTTATCTGATGAAATTTGGTCTCCACAACATTTTCCTCACAACAATCTTGCCAATACACTTTCATTGATATAATTACCCTTTAACCCTTTTATAACTATCTTTCAACCTTTTTTCATTGACTCTTTGCCTTACCAGACTTACCCTTCAAGACTTTTATCTTGAGAATTTTTCCTTACAAAGTATATCCTTCAAAAATTTTGTCATGGGCACTTTTCCTTTTTGTTGTGGCCATTTTGCCTGATAGAATGACCCTTCAAACTTTTTAAAATGACCCTTCAGACCTAATGCACTTTACCTTAAAGAATTTAATCTTAGTCATTTTTCCCTATGAGCCTTTCCTTTGAGACTTTTATCTTGGACTAATTCTTTCAAGCCTTTTGCCTCAGACAGATTCCTTCATGACTTTTGTCTTGGACTAATTCTTTCAAGCCTTTTGACTTGCACCAATTCCTTTGAAATTTGTGTTTTAGAAATTTTATTTGACAAAAATAACTTGTAGGCTTTATGTCTCAGACATTTTATCTGATGAAAATATAATTCCTTTAGACTTTGTGTTTTGAACATTTTGTCTGACAAATTTAGGGTTCCTATGCTAATATCCCTGTAACAATTTCTCCACATAAAAAGGCTGCAATAATTATCCCAAAATTATACCATATTGCCAAGTGGCATCCTTGCTTAGAGAACATTTTATTATGTTTTGAGATTAATTTAAGATTTTAGCGTAGGTCCCAATCATATTTTATTCATACAACTAAGATCTTAGTCTAGAATATTCATGCAGGGTCCTTTATATATATTTCCCAAAGTATTATGCTAAGTCCTCTTTTCATTTATGATTGTAGATTAGAATAAACTAGGAAATGACAAGTGTTGAGCTCGTAGGGAGTTAAATCAATGTGATGGTCATGAGGATGTCTTTGATGGTTGTACAAATTTTAAATTTAGGCTCATCAACTAAAATATATAAGATTAAATTCTAATGGTTACGTGGACATCATTGATGGTCATGAAGACATCTTTGATGAGCACACAAATGTCAAATTTAAGCTCAACAATTGAAAGACACAAAATTAGATTCTAACAATCATGTGGACGTCATTGATAGTCATGAGGGTATCTTTAATTGTCATGTGGATGTCAAATTTAAGCTCGTAAATTATCCATTTTGAAATCAAAGGTTAGTGGGCCTAGGCATATCGATGGCCAACATTGATCCATACAATTGATATAATGGAGTGAGATCGATAGGGACTTTTCAAAGGAATCAGGATGTGATAAATGTCAAGCTCGTAGGAGTTAATGAGTTAAAGCACTAATATCTACAAACCATGTTAACTTGAGCATAGATGATCAATGATACGAGATCAATGTGGAATATTCAAAGGTCCTAAAACTAGTGAAAGACTACCACTTGGCATTAAAACATTCAAGTTATGACTATAAAAATCATAAAGGCCCCATGGAATTTCCAAGTGGCACACCCACATTCAATCATGTAGAAGCAAATTGACAAGGTGAGTCTTAGGTAGACTTTTCAAAGATCTATACTCAGTGAGAGGCATGACCAACATAAAATACACTATTATTTTTGGTTAGTAACAATTTCACTAGTTCTAAAGCATTGATACAATGATACTTGTTTTTGACAAACAAACTATAGTTCTAATTTCTACCACATCGACCATTCAGACCATGTAGCCTTAAAAGGCTAAGACTTTGTGCATGAATTTGTTTTTAAATGGCACATATATTTTGAATTTTTTCATGTATTTGAGCTATAATTTTAATAAATTGCCTTCATCTTTATACACATGCACATGTTACATATATTTTATAAAGGCTATTTTAAATTGATAAGTGTAAGTAGACTCTTATACGATTTTGGACCAATGTTAGAGCTCAAGTTTTGACTATCACATATAATGACCTTGCATGAAATTAGAGGATGATGTGACCCCTTCTCCAAGTCTATATAAATAATTAAAATCTAACTTGGATTTTGGTCAAATAATTTTTGAATACAGGAGCAACATCAAATTTGATCATTAATGAATGTGTTTGTGTATTTTATTTCCAATTTATGTGTAATTAGTTGTTAATTTATTTAGTTATATGTTTCAATAATCCTTAGTTTGCAATAGTTGTGAATAAATTATTGATTGTCTTGATTGATGTACTAATTTGTATATGTGAAATAGCTATTGAAATATTGGTAAAATATATTGGTTAAGATAGTCAAGTTGTTTGATTTGTAATTTTGAATATGTACTAGTGCTTTTTTTGAGTGTGTGTGCCAAATCTGCCTAAGATACTTCATTAGCCTATGCCATAATCTCCTAAGTAAGAGTGTGAAATAGATACCCTAAAAGGAGTAACCTTTGTTTGAGGCTTATGAATTTCTTACGTCATTATCTCCTTAGACTTCCTAACCAAGTCTGATTGTGTGTGTGCAATTACTGCTAACAATAGGCATTGGTTTTAAGAGCACAAGTCTATTTAGAAACCAAATAGGGAAGTGATTCCTAAAAACCATAGAAATTTTATTTTTTTTCATTACCGTTCCCTCTCTTTTTGATTTTTTTAATATCTACCCACTCTAGATTAGCAATCAACCACCCATCCAACTCACATAGAGATTCACTACCCTCATAAAGAACCACACCTCCATCCAAAAACCTTGTCAACAACCTGCATGACCTACCCACTATTCCATCAATAGGTTTTAATAGACTGCATACTTATAACTCATACCCTAGAATGGAGTTTACCTCCATTGAAATCCTAAAATGTTATGGTCTCCCTTGTTCGACTGTGATGTGCATAAAATCTAGATCAACACATGGGATCTTTGATATTTTATAAATTTGAAAATGTGTAAGGCATCCTTAATGATATACATACCAATACCCATATATTCAACAGTGAAGTGGGAATAAATTTAAAGAAATGAAGTAAAATAAATAGATGTAATGTCACTTGGATCAATGTAATTTGATTGGGGAGAATCCAGGGATTTAACCTTGTCTGTTTTAGGTGCATGCTTAGTGCTAAGACAATAATTATATTGGTCATATTCCACTTCTAAGTATTTTCAATATTGATATGGATATAAGTCACCAAGGATAGTGACCTCCATTCTAAAATGGGGGATTTTAAGGCATTGATGAAGGGTGGAGAGAATTACATCTAACTCATAGATATATGGGTGTCTAATAAGCAAGTTATAGGAAATTTTGATGTCAGTGACATAATTGAGGGTATCATGGGTGATAGGCCCAATGATTACTAGTAAGCAAATAGTGCCTTATGATTCTATCTCTGCATTATAATATGCTTTGATTGTAATGGTATATAGCTATAAATTAGATGAAGTATACGCCAAGATATTTATCAATTTTAGTGAAGCTATATTGAGGTCTAAACCATTATCTATAAAACCCACTTAATCTTGTGGTGATTTATGATAACTTCAATATGGAGAATACTATTATGTAGGGGATCAAGGGATACCAAGTCACTCTAATCGAATGTAAGTTATTGACCTAGGGATAAATTTTCACACTAGTGCTTGATATTTAGTTGGTTCAATGTTGTTTGGTACCTTATATTATTTAATAAGCTCATACAATATTACCTTTTAAACTTTTGATGTACATAAGAGATATAGGATAAAAATATGTGTAGAAGTTTTATTCAATTATCTACCAAGCATATTTATTCTTAATTGATGGAAGAAATGATTTGGATTTATAAGGCAGAGAGCCATGTATATGATTATTGTTGGATGAAGGTTTGGTATTTGAAGTCAAGGTGTTCAAAATGGAACTAGTATTGGAAGAAGGTAAAGGACCTTGAAGTGTAAATTTTAGACATTGAGTAATGACTACATAATTTCAAGGTGGAGAATGGTTATTTGATTTATAAGGAGACAATATAGGACTTTAAATAGTAACATGTGGGTGTCGAGGCATAATAATGTTACTATTTTTTTGAAAAGATCCACTAGGGTATGAAGTCAAAGGTCCCAAAATGGAAGTTTGACAAGTATTGATTTTGATAGTAGTTACATGATTATTAATAATATAAATTACAACATTTTTATTGTTATATGGGACATCATGGTAGCTAATTTTATTTCCCTGGGTGTATTGACCTTGATTACAATTTCCATGGTTCTGATTCTACCCTTGACTCTATGTTGATTTCTAGATTGGTGATGATTTTTAGAGTTATGCTTTGGGAATGGGTCTTTTTATATATCCATATTTTGATTGGATGTGGGAGGAACATTATCCAACTTAATATTTATTTACTCTAATAAATCCTAAATAAAGTGCCTTAACTATAAAAATCTATTAACTCTATATCTGTTAACACAATGGAAATCATAATACTCATTGTCTCTATATCATTGAGGAGGTTTTAATTGATTTTATGGAAAAGGTTTCATGCTCAAATAAATGATCATGTTATCCATGAATAAATTCTAAAATAATAGCTCAATAGGTTCACCAAGGGCACTAAATAACCAATTATGATATTGATTCCTTTGTGGAGGTGGTCTTTATAATGTGATGGTTGGAGTAGGTGAAACAGTTTGGATAGGTGGTGGTTGCACCATCTACATGTGTCTATATTTTTTTACTTAATTTCATATGAAATTTTTGTGTTTTATAAATGTATTTGGGATTATATGATGTACTAGCTTATGTTTATGGAGGAGCTTGAGCTTTTACTTAGTTTTGAGAATAGCTCTTAACCTATCCTTTATCTATAAGTGCTTTTTCAATCTACACTCCTTTATCTATAATCTCCTTGAATGTGTTCTCGAAATAAAGTATCAAGTTATGAGCCATCTTTGATTTTAAATTGGATGTGAAAATATCGACCAATTGTTTATTAATAATATTATGTGGAAAATGGCTAGCTAAGATTCTCTATCATTATAGGTATACAAAAAATATTTCCCCACTAAGTTATTTAGTACTGCATAAGTCAACCATGGTCAAATCATGTTCTATGTTAGAAGATAAATGATTTACAATTTTTTTTGATAGGTAATAAAATGTGATGACATATCCTTTAAACAAGTGTAAAAACCACTGTAAATCTTTTCCACCCAAACTATGTGGAAACAAGCCAAGTAAATAAGCATTGTTATAGGATACCTCTTGAAAGGCCACAAAGAACTATTTCAGATGTTCCCTAGCATCACCTTTTCCTTTGTATTTATAAAGTTTAATCACCTAGAAATGAGGTAAAAAAGATACTTGAAGGATGCTCATATAAAAAAGGTAAGGACATATTTTTTCAAACTTATATTTTTGATTTCCTACTTGGAGCCCTAGAACAACATCCTTTATCTCCTAAGATTCTTGGAGCATAGGAACATTATGGGATGCAAAAAAAGTTTGTTGCCAACTATTTAGAGGAAGATTGGATTGGTTAGGATAAATGGGTTGATTATGATTAAAATAAGTAGGAATGGGTACCCTTCAAGCTAAGTTACTAAGGTTGTTCACCCTATAACTAGATTATACTATTAGTGAGGTACCTATTACTATTGACTAATGTTAGGAGGTGGATTAGTAAAATGATATTGGATTGGGGGAACTTACTACCAAATTCCACCCTATTGAAGAGTAGAACCTTGTCATAAAGGAACTTGTTTTTATAAAGTAGGGATCTGATGTTGGTTAGAAAGAAGGGCTTGAAAATTAATAGGAACATATTGAGGATTAATCATAACCTACTATCAAGTTAGAGGATTCGTAACTAGTTTTTATGGATTATATTTAGTTTGTTACAATTTAGCATTGTTGGAAATTTGTTACTATAGATTGGAAAATGTAGGATTGGAATTAAGAGGAACTTGTTGGGGGTGTAAGGAACCTATTGTGAACTAGATGCATTTTATTTATAATTCAAAGGAACTTGTTTAAAACTACAAGAAAGTTTATAAGAATTGTCTACAATTGGATATTGGAAACTATAGGAAGGGACTTTATTGGGAAGTTAAAAAAAAGGATGTGGATTTGGGAATACTTATGGTGGAGTGCTAGATTGTAGTAATGGGTCCACAAGAACAATTTATTAAGGAATTGTAGAGGAACCCATATTTGATGGGAGATCAAACAAATGATATATTTGTTATTACTCAATGGGAAAGTTTTGCTCCATAGGTGGAGGATTGTTTAGAGAATTGGTGCCTAAAGTAGCATCCATAAAAGACATGAGTTGGCTAGCCTACTACAGTCTGGAAATGAGAAGTTAGATATTTGGGATGGGACCTACAAGTGGTCCCTTTTATTTGGTTGATACTTCTAGAATTTGGTTAGAGGTTTACACTAGGGATTGTCTATGAGTGTAAGTTGACTTAGGAAGTATCTCCTCTATTTGGACATGGTTTCATAAATCTTCTATTCTAAGGGGTACTTCAACATATACTAATGGATATACCTATTCTTATTTATTTTCATTATCTTTGAATGGCCAAAATGGATAATAAAAGGATTCTCCCTTCTAATTAGTGTTGTGCATGACCCCACTTATTGTGTATCTAGGCATTACAAAATTGATGATATTTTGTATTGAAGTTGAATTGATTGGATATGAGCATGTAAAACACTTGGTTTAGTCAATTTAAAGTGGATTTTGGGGGGTTTCAAGAAGTGATGTGAAATTGAGTTAGGACTTGAATTGTTAGAATACCTCATGATCAAATTAGATGGTTCAAGTTTGAACTTATCAAAATAAAATGTCAAAATAGGACAAGGTTTGATTTTATTTAGAATGTAATGCTTGAAAGTCCAAAAATGAGTTCTTGAATGTCTTTGAATTGAATTGGACCTTGAAATCATGAAAAACACTTGATTTTAAATAACCCTAGAATTTGATTCAAGTTTTAATTCCAAGGTTGACTTGAACTCAAAGTTTATTTTAGTTTACTTTCAAAAATTGACTTCGAATGACTTTTAAAAGTTAAATTTGGTTGACTTTATGAAATTTAACCTTAGTTGACTTTGGAAAGTTGACCTTAGTTGACTTTTGAAAGTTTAAGATTGAAATCAAAATTGATTCAAAATCAGAAATTAATTGAATTTGATGTATATTTTAAACTATAATTAAATCAAAATTAGAATTTAACTAAAATTGAAATTGTTTTTGGGTCAAAAGAACTTGACTCAAAATTGCTTTGAAATGGACAATGTAACAATATAATAGGGACAAAGTAACACACCAAATAGATAGTATAAAAATACAATAGGGATAAATTAATATAAAAAATGGACAATGTTATGGTTTAGAATGGAGTAAATATGACCTAAAAAATTAGGCATAATAATGATTTATTGTGAGTCTAAAATGACAATGTTTTTGGACTTAGGAGTTTTTGAATTTGTTTGACATGTAAGGTGTGTCACACAACATGAGTACAAGATGAAAAATAATCATTCACACATTTAGAAAAATCCATATCCTTAGTGGAATAGTGGGTGTGTAATGTAATAATATTCCATGTGAATACCTCACTTGAAGTGGTGATAGATTAATTTCACCTAACCCTCAGTTTGAGCGGTGCATCATGAAATCTTGGGAGAGATTACTTTCCCTCACACTACAAGTTATTTAAAATCTAAGTTTTTAATATAAAATATTTTCATGGATTTTATAAATGGTCTTCGATATACCTTGTAATACATAAGGTTTAAAATTCATCAAAGAAGAACAAAGATAAGACAATATGTAATAGGATCTATCCCCCTTGTGAACACTTCAACTGTAAAGGTTTCAGTGAAATAATACCAAAAATTTAAAATATAAGGGTGAGGTATAATATCATAGTGTTAGGGTTAAACCCTTACTATCATGAAACCATTTACAGGGAATTTTTTTGTATAAAAATTTCACTAGGCTGGCTTTTATGCTTAATCATGCAATTAATTGCCAAGCCAAGTCAGTTCTAGACTTGGTGAAGCTAGGCACGAGGGTTGTAAGGTATACCACACAATGTTTAATAATGTTGTGGTGTTGGAATCAGTTTCACACAAGGTGTAAGCCTTGTGTGCTCACCCAAAGTGCAATATCAAAAGAATTGGGCTCGTGTTGGGCTAGTTGCATCATGGCACAACTTGAGGTTAAAAGGGGATTAGTCATTGGCCATATGTGTTCAAGTGACCATTTGGCACTAGGTTATTCATAAGGAGTTTAATAAATGAAATTAATCTTAGTGGCCCAAGTATTAAGGTTCAAGATCATACTTGGAGGGGCTAGGCTCTTAGGGGCATAAGCTATAGGAATGACCAATGGGTCATTCAGTTATTTAGATAAGTCAAAGGGATGGCTTACGTTCAATAATAAATCTTCAAGATGGCACTCTAGGTGCAGGTTGGGGAGCCTTGGTGCATTTGGGTTTCAAACCTTAGTGCATCTAGGGGTTGGCCAAGGTCATTAAATGGCATAATGATGCCATTAGTGACTAGGGTTAGACCTCCATACTCTAACACATTATATAAGAACTAACATAAAGTTTAAATGAAGCTAACTTATAAGCATAACCTCACACAGGATATTATACAAAGATTAATACTCCATTAATTCAATAGTATTCATTATTAACTGATAGTTCATCAATAAAGTTCAATACAAATAACATATCATATGCTCCTCCTAATTCTACTCATGCCCAACGGCTCATAGGTGAGCTTGGGATATACATTTGCACTACTTAGAATAATATGTAGGATAGAAAAACTACTAGTTGGTTCACTATTTCACCAGAGCTTTGATGTACTTTTTTGCCCCCTATCTTCAAATGTAAGCCTTATTTTATAGGCAAATGGGCATCTCCTACTAGGTCAGATGGGCACATGTTGAGTACTAAGTTGTTGCTAGTCCATTAGCTCTATTACACTATCTAGGGTGGATGAGATATGTTGTATACCGATCTATTATTAAGAGGTCGTTATCTCACCTACTCCACTCTCTAACATCCATGCTTCTCGAGCTGCCATGTCTAAGTCTTGGTAGGGGTGTCTTTATGAAATTTGGCACTTATGTAACTACCCACCAACTAGTGTAGGATCTATGGGGACTCCTCCAACTGGCATAAAAATATATAAAAAGGGATCAACTACTCCAAGGGTTACCTCACACCAAGATTTGTCTAGTTGGCACAGTCTATGTACTTATTCCAAAAGGGGGCCCAACATTACCCCATACAAAATTGCTAGTCTACCCTGGACTAGTCTTTAAATGCCTTAAGGTGCACAAAATTCAAGTGCACCCTACCTCAAGTCTTCCTTAAAATTTTCAAAGACTTTGATGCCACCCCTAATATCTTTAATGGCACCACCCACTTCAATGGATGTAGCCTCTAGGATAAGCATGTCCATGCTCTCTAATTCTTTCCTGAAGGCTTCTAACCTTTCCTCGCTTGTTTTACCCTACCATCCAATATCTCCCCATAAGGTGTAGAAGACTACCTCCAAGTCTTGATCTTGAGTTTTTAAGTGAGCTCTAAGGGATTTGACCTTGTCCATCACCTACATGTACTCTATCTTAGTCACCATAAATGAGTGATAGAATAAAGTGTAATTTTCCTCCTTTGCATTTTTGAGGTGCATGTCAATGATTGCCACCTAGTTGGAAAAGTTAAAAAATATGGTGTCTACTTCCTTGATGCCCTCTTTGAGCCTAGAAAAGAGGTCTTAGATCACATCCATCTTTTTGTTCAATTCCTTCCTTAGGGCTTCATAGGGATCCTCTTGGTATTCGAGCACCAATCTCATTTTGGGGAGCATTTATTCCACAAGTGCACAAACTTGGTCAACTTCACTCTTTTTTAAGGTATCCACCTCACCCATGAGGGAGGGCTTCACCTCTCCTATGCAATCTACATGCTATTATAGCTTGATCTTGGTTTCCTTGAGCTCCTTCTCAACCTTCTTCACTATTTTCTTCTAGCTATAGGTCTAAACATTTTTTATAATGTTCTTACTTACTATAATGAAGGCCATCTTGACCAAGGCATTGGCTGAGCATACTAGGTTCATGTCATGTGGATTTAGGAGTTGGTAATAGTGCCCTTGATTTGGCTTTTTGGTACTTTAAATGGCATTTTTCAAAACCTCAAATTTAGGTTTGTCCATATAAAAATCTAGTACCCAAGAGACCTAGTAGCACATCAGGGTTGTAGCAATTTTTAGAGGCATGCACTCCATCAAGTAGAGGCTTTCATTCTCCTTAAGCTCCTAATGCACCCTTTCCTTATTTCCTAGCACAAAATCTTCATCCTCTCTTATCTCTTCCTCCTCACTTGTGATGGTGCTTGAACTAGTGCCTTCTTTTATGATGTTTTCTTCTTCCTCTTCTTATCCTTCTTCTTCTTCTTCTTCTTCTTCTAGGGGTTATTTGTTGTAATTATCCCCTTCATCCATTGTCTATGGCAGTGTATCTATGGTATAGCCTTGCATTTTACCATCTTTTTCTTATTTTCACACTTTGACCTCCTTCTCTATTTTCCTCAAGGCACTAGTACCACATTCTTTCTCCTCAAGCACACCTTCTGATCTAGGGTGTGCCTATTGTGTAGCTACTTCTGCCATACTGGTGGGGGAATTTAGTACCTTCTCTAGTGTCTTCTCTCTACTTGGTCTTGCACTCATGGTGACCTTATTTTCTTCTCTCTCTTTCAACATCTTGGCCTATTCTACCTAGGCCACCTCTTCCTCTTTTTCCTTTTTCTTGGCCCTCTCTTATTGGGCCTTTCTCTCTACTTATTCTTTCTTAGCCCTTTCCTTCTTGACCTTATTTTGCATGGCTTACACTATACATTTCTTTTCTTACTCACTTATCTCTTTGACCTCTAGCCAATTGATTTCAGCCTAAAACATGCCCTTAGATTTCATCTCCTTGTACCTCTAGTGTAATTTTAGTGCTACATTGATATATGCATGGTCAAGGACCATGGCCTTCCATTGGTGCTATAGCTCCTCTTATGTTGGGTTGATTGATTGGGTTGCATCTTTATGCTCCTAGCCCTTTTCCCATTTTGTTCTTCCTTTTTCCACTTGTGCCTTGCACTCTTCCTCCTATCATTTTTCTTTAGCCTCCACCATTTGAATCACTTCCTTCAGTACCCCTACCTTAGCCATTTCTTCTTTATACTCTCATATCTCTTTCACCCTTTTAGTCTTAGGATCATTGGAGCCAAGTCTTCTCAATCTTTTCCTGGGCTTCTCTGGCTTGGTTTTTGGTGGTAGGGAAGGGGTCCCTTTGCTTGATAAGGACTCAACATCCTCAGGCACAATGTAGGTGCACCACCCCCATTCTTCTTCTTCCTCTAATTAATATTCCTTTAGATCCTCTTCTATGTCAGAGAGATTTATCTTAGGCACCAAAATATGGGCTTTCCCCTTCTTGTTTGTGTTGGGGTAGGTCTTTGACACAAACTTGATGCACTTCTTAGAACTGCCCAAGGAGGATACCTTTTTTTCTAAAGTGATTTTGAGATTCAAGCATTCCTGTATTTCCTCCAAAGGTTCCCCTCTCTTCTTCTAGGGAGACATTTTCCTCATGGTAGGCACAGGGGTTCCTTCCTCCCCAATGAGGACTAGGGGTCTTTTTTCTATTTGATGATTGATATGATGTTGGACTCTTTCTGTCTTAGTTTCATCTCATAGTAGAGTATATGGATGAAGCCCATAATGGTGACCTCCTAGATTGGATCAATGTTTGATCAATCTAAGGCATCCTCTTTGTCTTTGGTCACCCTTTCATCGGCATGGGTAAACTTCCACCTCAACTTCTACCTTTCTACATCCATTTCCTTAATTGGTATTTCCATCTTCTACATGTTTAGGATCTTATGCAACACATGCTTGAATAATTCTACCAAGAAGGCAAAAGGAAGATTCAACCATCCTGGCATATTTACATCTTGCAGTGTTAAGTTCAAAATGTAGTAATGTGATGCAGGAGCATCTACAATAGTTCAAATTCTAGTGTGAAAATTCAAATTTTGGTTTTCCCTCCAAATTGTGAGATTTCAAAATTTCACTTTGAAAGTAAAATGTAATTATCAAAAAGTGAAAGTAAAAAGGTAAAAAGTAATGGTTAGGCTGTTGATTAAATTAGGGGGAAATGGTTGAAACTATTTTCAACCTTAGAATATTGTTAAAACTTAAAAACATTTGTTTTCCTTAAGCCCAATTTGGGCATAGAAGTTGGAAGAGAAATTCTTGAAAAGAGAGAAAACAAGAAGAATTCATTAAGGAGAGAGGATGAGAAGAAGAGAAGGAGGATGAGAGGGGTGTAGAAGTGAATAATAATAGAGAGGAAGAGTCCTCTCATTCAAGAGAAAGAGAATGGAATGAAGAAGAGAGAGGAGAATTAGTGAGGGAGGACCTCACTCAAGAAATGTTAAAGGAAAGAGAAGGAGAAGTCAAGAGAATGTGTGAAGGAGAAAGAAAGGTTTTGAAAGCCATGGATTTTTTCATTGAAATGTAAGTATTCTATTGATCAATTAGGGAATAAATGTTTTGTTTCATCTTATGGTCTCTTTATGAATTCTGGTAACAGGCCTGCATATGTGAATGTGTGTATGTATGAAAGATGTGTGTATGATGATTCTCTAAAGAATATTGTGAAATACTGATTATTTTATATGTTGGGAAAAATATAAAGGTGGTATGATGTGATAAATAGGTTTTAAGGAGTTTGGAATGTTGTAAAAAGCCTAAACAGGCCTAAACAGGGTATTCAGGCCTGTAAAATTACAGCCCACTGTTTTAAATCAAATCCACGTGAAAATGTTTGTATGGAGTCTAAAATGGTATGGAGATAAGATATATATAGGTCCATAAGGAAATTATAAACTTAAGAGTGAATAAAATTAGGCCCTAGAAACCCTCTTGATGTCCAAAAACTCCACAGTTGAAATTCAGGCCTGTAGGTGACAGTGTATAGAAAAAGTTAAGAAACTTGTATGTTTTTGCATTGTAAGTGGATTGATCAGGTAATTGTTGATAGGGAATATGAATGGGGAATTAATTAAGGTATTTAAATGGTTTTTTATCCTCTTGAAATTATATTGATCACACAAAAAGAGATGACAATAATGAACCCTGTTGGCTGTCATAAAAATACAGTCCAAGACAACTGAGTTGTTGAGCATTAGAAGGTACAGAAGGTTTACATGACCAAGATGATTATTGGAGAAGGCTTAGGGGGTTAAAAAAGACCCTATAAAAGTGATTAGAGCCTTGAAACTATCTAAAACACACCCAGCAAAAATAATTAGCTCGCAGCCTGTGACTGTCCAAGGGAAAATCGTGATTTAGCTTATAGCCCTCAAAATGAGTTTTAAAGCTTGAAAAATCTTGAAACTTTGGAATTTGACCCTTGATGATGTTTTAAAACTTTTTGAAGTGGTTTAAAGGTGCTACAGTATGGATAAGTATGAAAAAAAGACAATTACCAAGTGAAGCCTAGGTGCATGTGAAGGAAAGAGCATAGGCCAATATAGGAAAAGTGGATTTTATCCAAATAAGTGCACCAAAAAACATTTGATTCACCTGTAAGAAGATAATGGGTATCTTTAATGGTTCTTTTTTTGCTTATAAAGTCCGTAATTTACTCTGGACAAGGTGTTTTGCATTCAAGGAGGGCTAATTAGAACAGGGCTTAAAGAAGGAAGTATAATTCTGTACAAAGTAACCTCAAGATATTTTTAATTATGTTATAGAAGAGATTAATGGGTATCCATAAATGGTTTTAATTTCATGATTGAGTTAACTGACAAAGAGTTATGGCCAATAAATAGGGAAAATAGGGCTACAAGGAATGAATGATCTAGATAGGTCTATATCAGTTTGTTGATGGTTTCAGAGCTGTGTAAGATCTGTTTTCATCATAATGTTGTATTATGACAAAAAATTCCATCTTGAACATGCTTGTGAGAATCCCTTGGGGAATGTACCATTCCAAATCGAAGGATTCTATATACTACTCATACCAACACATTACATGTGTCTTATACTTATGGATGAAGGTGGTAGGGTAGGTGCAATCCTTTTATTTATACATGGGGGAATCATGGTGTTCTAGAAACACACACAAGTTATCTTTACCCCCATTTAGGATCTTGATCTCTTCTATTATGATCAAGATGAGGATGGACCCTATCTAAATGTTCCTTTTGTGCTATGACACTCTAGCACATTCTTGATCAATTTATCCATGATGAACTTGGTGATGTTAAATTAAACAACCTACACCATGTGATAGGTGACATAGAGGTATGCCTTCGATACATCTATCTACCAACCTCTAGGACATAATTTAGAGCTTATGAGGCATGCTACTGCCCTCATGCCTGGGTCCTCACATTTGGTAATCAAGAACATATATCCCCCCTTGAAGTAATTAAAGAGCTTCACAATGTGTTCCACCTCTTCAACATCATTCATCATACATCAAGTAGCTTGTTTATCCTCTTGATTAACTTTTGGTGATATCTTCATGCACTATCCCATGAAGTATAAGTGGTCTTCATGGATGCACAAAAGTAGGAATTGGACTAGCTCCTCTAGTTTTACAAAGTAGGGTAACTCATATGGTTGAGTTACACCTGAAGCCTTTAACTTCTCTCAGATTGAGACATCAAAAATATTATCACCTTTTGTAGTCTTGCTCCCTGTATCTTCCATCCAATCCTACACCAAGCCCTAGAAATGACTCAATGTCTGATGGTTATATTATTTCAAATAGAAATTATGCACAAAAGAGTGCTAGATTTCCCCTACCTAAACCTCTAGAGGATACTGCATATACTAATAGGATAGTTTGGTCAGTGCCTCAGTGTTAATATCTATGATGTTGACTACTTCAACTAGCTTTACCTTAGTTTTGGCAACCATCACTTCCTCTACAATCCTAACCCTCTTGGGTTCTAACTACACCTCTATGGAGCTCAATGCCTTTTGCTTCTTCACCATTCTGAAGTGGCTTGTGTTGAATCTAGGTAGATGTGGTTTATTGAAACCACTAATGATGGTTGGCACTCTTGTAGTCATAGGATCTTTACATGTATGTCTGGTTCTAAGCTTTGTTGGCTGTTAATGGTGGCCTAGTGATAGCATTATGTATACTTGGCTCTATGTATTAATTTTCTCATTCCAAACCCTCACACCATCTTCACTATGAATGCACTCCCTTTTTTTGTTATTCTATTCACTTCTAAGGTGTGTAGTTTGCTCAATTGTTCACTGTGATAGGGTTCTTTCTCATTTCAACTCTTTGGTTTATTTTTAAGTTTACACTAAGTATTTAATTAACATAAACTCAATAACCTAAGTAAATCCACCATTTTCTCTTTTATACCCTTCTATATCAACTATAATTATTAATGTAGGTTTAATGGTGTAGGTGCCTTGATCTTCTTGGAAAATGCAAAAATACATGAAATATTTGAAAATCTCCTATCTTGTGTGCATTAAATGCATATATTTATGCTACCATGTCATCTCATTGAATTATCCTAATAAATTTTTTATTAAAGTGACATGCAGTTCAAATGATCATTTCCCACTCCTTCTTGGGTGGATGCCAACTATCTTAGATAACTTCCTTCTGCATGTCTATCCTTCGATATGACCTTAGCTTTTCTTATGGTAACTTAGGTGTAGCACCTCACATGCACATGACTCAACCTCCATAGTTCCACTTCTTCTCTAGTTATGCTCTTATTTTGAGTGCAATTTTATTCCTTGGTTGATTTTTTACATGTCATCTTACCTTGGCCTATCCTACCCCATACAAATCCCTTGCACTGGCCCTCTAACACTCCATTTTGCTCATGATATTCTCATATACTTTTGGAATATGCATCTTCACTATCTTCCTTATGCCCAACCATGTTGGGAATATTTACTTCTTACCACCTAGGTATCTGAAATTGGATCAATTGATACACCTTTTTATAATGCTGGTGCAAAGGTAGTCCCTAGGGTGGTTTGTTCTTGGGCCTTTAAGGGCCTTGCACTTCTAATATTTGCATATATGTTTATCTAGTCAACTCTACTTGCTCTTGGTAATATTCATGTGCCCACTACTTAGGTGTCTAATCTCATGCAATTATGGGTGAAAGTGATTGACTAACCTAATTGGAATTATGCATGAAGTTTTGACATAAAAAGTTCTTGCATCTGTCAAGCACCATTCATTGCCTCTATACACTGTACAAGGGAGAAAACAAAAATAAAGAGTGGGAAAGAGTGGTTTGGATTGACCCAAACTTTATTCTAGTTAGCTTAACTCAGATTGACTATTGACCAAGAATTAGAAGTTTCCATGGCATGATCACTAACCTATTTCTTATATGGCTTCAATTGGTTTTCATTAAAATGTCCAGGGAACATTTCACTAGAAAACATTCATAGCCTATATGCACCTATTTCCAAGATGTGGTGGATGATGTAAGGACCCATCCATCATATTTACAACTTGTATGGGTGCTTGAAGTACTTAGAATCATAGAGCAACACTAATGCTCCTTCAATTAGCTCCTTATGCTTGATATGCTTATCATGCCAATGCTTCTAGCATGCCTTCTAAATCTACTGACATTAATTAGCTTAGGCATACTTCTCATCTAAGAATTCTAAGTCTTCCAACCTTACACTTAAATACTCTTGGTCATCTAAGCATCTAATTCATGATATGCACAAGGAGGGCACCATGAATTCCATGGGCATAATTACTTCAACACCAAATACTAGTTGAAATTGTGTAGCCTTATTTAGGTGCTTGTAAGTTGTGTAGTATGACCAAAGTACTATTGAGACTCGATCATCCCAATCCTTGTGACCAACATTGTATATATTCATTAGGAATATTCTTAGGATCTTGTTAAAGGCTTCAATCATGCTATTAGCTTGGGGATGATATGGGGTAGTCTTGTGGTATGCCACTATGTATTCAGTTAGGAGAATGCACACCACCTCATTGATGAAATGAGTTCCCCTATCACTAGTTAAACTTAATAGGCACCCATACCAGCTTATTATATTCTCCCATATAAATCACATGGTTATCATGACTATGTAGTCATTGGTTAGCATGGCTTTGGCCCACTTGGTGAAATAATTAGTAACCTCTAAAATATATTTGGCACTTGTGTACCGTGCTATAGGAGTGATCAGCATAATAAAGTCAATGGCCCATTTTTTAGATGACACTTGGCTAAGAATAGGGATAAGAGGCATCTCATACTAGTGGTTAAGCTTCTTAGTATGTTGGCATACATCACATACCTTAGAACATTCCTTGGTATTATAGAACAAGCTTGGCCACCATTAGTCTGACTGTAATACTTTGTACTTCATTGCATATCCAATGAAATGGCCTCTTATGATCCCTTAATATGCTTCTTATAGGATGAAATCATATTTGTGTTCTAAAACACACTGATGTAGGACTTCATCCCTACTCAGTTTGTATAACTCTCCCTCAATGAGCTGGAAGGGAACAACATAGACTACAAGTTGTTTCTTTTCTTTGGTAGACAAGGTTTATAGCACAAACCATGATGTTATAAATGGGGAAATATCTGTTAGATCTTCAAGAATACACTAAACCCTATATAGTAGCAATCTAGCATGTCATCATCAATTGGCATTGCTACATCACCAGAGTTGATGAGGGATAAATGATCTGGCCCCAAGTTTTACTTCCCAATTTTAATGTCAATCAATAATTATAACTCTTGAAAGAGAATAATCTAATGTGCATATGTAAAATAGGCTTGTTTAAAAGGTACTTGAGTGCCTCATGATCTATGAATAAGATTAATGGGGTTGACAGTAGGTATTTTATACATTTTTACAAGGCATAGACCATTGTCAATTCCTTATTCTTGGTGATTATGTAATTATGCTATACCTACATCAATTTTATACTTGTAAAGGATATGGGGTGATCCATATTTCCCTCACCTAGTTACACCAATATGGTTCCAATGGTAGAGCTTAAAGATCAACATGGATGTGAAAAGGAGTCATCTAGTTGGGAAATTATAGAATTGGCACACTGAATAACTTTAGCTTCAATGTTTCAAAGGCCTCCTCTTATGTCTTACCCTAGTATAATGGGCCATCCTTGTGCAAGATATCCTCTAGAGTCACCATGATTTTAGTATAGCTCTGAATGAACTTCTTGTAGTAGCCACAATGGCCTAGAAAGGTAAAAACATCTTTATACATTGAGGGAGTCTAGATCTAGATTATTATGGCTATCATCACTAGATCAACAAGAAAACCATCCTTATAGATGATGTGCCAAAGCAATGTCCCAAATGGAGTTATGAAGATGCACTTATTCAGATTTAAGGAGATCTAGAGCTACATGCACCTTTCAAACATGAGACATAGATTGTCATAGTGATCTTTTATAAGACCATACATAGTCCAGTCATCAAGATACACTTAGAGAAAATTATGGATAGTCCTTAAAGGTAATGATCACTACCCTAGAGAACATGAATAACACATTATTGAGTCTAAATGGAATCACATTATAGGAAAAATAACCCCATTTAGTCATAAAGGTTATTTTGAGCTTATCCGCCTCCTTGATCTACACCTGATGGTAGCCCAAGAATCCATTAGTGCAAGTGTAGATTTTTCAGCTTATGACTCCATCCAAAACCTCATTAGTGAATGGGGTCAAGAATGGATCATTAAAATATGTGGCATTCAACATCCTATAGCTGAAACAAATTTATATGTAACCATATTTCTTGATATTGATGACCATTGAGCTCACCCATATAAATTCTTATACTAGGTAGATGATGTTAGCCACCAAAATTTCATTGATCTCCATCTTTAACTTGGCATGGAGATTTGGATTCATCTTATATGGGCACTTCTTGACTGGCCTCATACCATTCACCATCTTGATGATCATTTTCCCAAGTAAAGGGTGGGTACCCTTCATGTCCTTGAAGCTACATGGGAATAGGTCTTGAAATTCTTTTTGGAGGTTTACAATTCATGCCAGTTCTAATTTAGACCAATAAACACCCATAGTGGTGATCTTTAGCTTGCTTTTTGTGATGATATCTACTTTACTCATCTTGAGTGGTGCATGATAGGGTTCATTTCTCTCTTTATGAGAGTATTCAACTTGTCTTGTCCCCTCTGATGTTTTAATTCAAAGATGCATTATATTTTCATCATCTAAGGTGTTATCATCCACAAGGTGCACAAGCTTTTGTCTATATATTAGGGCCTTCTAATTATGCTCTTTCTAGGTCTCATCATCTTCTTCACTGGAGTCATATTGATCACCATCTCTTCAAATAATGTTAGGAGAACTAGTCCTTTTTATCCAAACATCTCCTTTAGGCACTCTTCTAAGATAGTAGTGTCCTCAAACACTAATCTATAGATGACTTGTAATGGCTCCAATAGCTCTAGGTTTTGTGAAGAGAAGGAGGTGTGCATGAACCTCTCTTTAAGCATCTCATAGTTTATTATCTCATATAACATCTCATTTAAAATTTACCATGATCACACCCATGTTTTCAAGGTCCTATAAAAGGTGTGCACCCATAGGCCTCTTAACACATTCTTGCCATAGATAGTCTAGGTTTCTTCACACAGTCGCACATACACGATTGGGTAAAAATCAATAATGTAAGTAGGTATGTCCAAATCCTTTTTACTTTTATTGAATCTAGTACATATCACTTCCTTCACATCCTACTAAGTTGGCAAGCTGGGTCTTTGCACTACCCACAAGCAAGTAGCAGTGATCTTCAAGGTATGTAATAGTGCATCTATTTGATTGATATCCTTTGGGATGTAAGCTTCAATGTCTTGGACATAATTTTTGATGGGTTGGCTCCCTTCATACTTTAGAAGCATTGAAAGCTTCCCTTTATTGAGTTAGAGTACTCTTTTCTCCATCTTTTAGGTGTGGGGGACCCATTTATTCTTGAGGTGCTCAATCATCACCAATCCTCTCCTGGCTAGCCTTGGTCTGACTACATGCACTAGGTGATACCTTTGGTCAGTGACCTCATAGGCCTCTTCAACTCATCTCTCATAAGATACATCTATTTTATCAGAGGTTGATTATCCATACTCCTATTTGAACATGCCTTGGTCTTTAGGGTTAAACTTCTTGCCCCCCTACATTATGATATTAAATATGTTGTTGAAATCATCCTTGATATCAACTCTTTATATGTATGGGGGCCCTTGATCACAGGGCAAAGGTATCACCACCCTTTCCTTTCCATTCTCAAAAGTCATAAATCACTTCTTAAAGTGCATGTATACATTGTTAGCATAGCACCATGGCCTTCCCATGAGTGTTGGGTAGTTGTCATGTTCTACCAACTCAATAACCTTAAAGTCAGCCTAGAAATTAATGCCTGTGATATCTATAATGGTACCCTTCAAGATCCTAATCAGCTGAACTTGAGTTTTATTAGCCATGAGTAACATGTGAGGTGAAGGTCTCAAGGATGGACACCCATATTTTACTAAGCATTTTGATTCAAAATATTAACCTCAGTGCTCGTATCAACTAATAATTCACAAACTGACCACCCATTGATGGTGGTGTTTATCAATAACTCCTAGTAATACCCAACATTATGAGTATGCTTTAATTTATGTACTCACTCTAAATGTGTCACAACAACCTCAATAATCTGAGGTACAACCTCAAATTTTAGTTTCTTCCCTTCATGTTTTATCAATAAATCTTTCAGTAGGGGCAAATTCCTTTAATTTGTTGGAGGCATAAGATTTCACTTAACTCTTACACTTTAGCCTCCTAGTGATTCTGCTTCCTACATGAAGTAGTGGCCCATGCCTCTAAATATATAGACAATTGAAGTTCACCTTATAAGTTTTGTATCATGCTCATGGCTTGTTGTAAGATGTCTTTCTATTGCACAAGGTTAGGATACGACACAAATTTTGGCTCCATCTATGTCACGTAATCAGTGCAGATTGATTCAACATATTCTAAATGTAGATATTAGTTTGGTGTGGTGGGTGGTTGAGTGGTAAAACCACTTTGATTCATGGCCTACACCTTATGAAGCTCCTGATGAGTCTATTGTGACTTGGAAGCCCATCTTTCCTATTTAGACTCACATCTCACCATCTTCACACCTTTATTTTGCCAAGCTAAACTTGAGTCAAAGTTTTATACAAATTGAGGCATTCTTCAACTACATGTGATCCTCAAAAGTACCCACACATTGGGCACATGGGTTAGTCATGTTGATTGTGCTCAATTGACCCATACTTGTAACATCATCATGGTGGGAATATTCTTCCACCACATCATCCTCCTCACTCGTGCATATCTCATTAGTTCTCATAACCCATATTATTCTAGCCATAGCCTTCATTACCTTGACCCACCTGACTATTACCTGATCTCATTACCTACCTCATTCCTCTCTCCATTTTATGGTGTATCTTATCAATGAATCTATAGCTCACCATTGAGTGTGGATAAGAATTAAACATTTTGTAGTAAATCATGGTGTTTACTTAGCTAGCACAATACAATATAGGATAGTTTCAAGAATTTTTCATCCCATGACAAAATTAATAATTGATAAGTAGTGCACAAACATTTATTTGTAAGTAGTTGTTCTTGTTATACCCCTCCATCTCATAGTTAGTGCACCATAACCCAATACGAGTGTCATGCACCAACCCAATGACAAATTTATGTAATTAAACGGCCATTAATGCAATCTATGCCTCCATAAATGGGTTGATCCTAGTATCAATATTGCCTACCACCTTGACCTAAAGCATAGCTTCAAGTGATTCATGGGGGTCTATGAAGGTCTTCATGGATATCACTCTTATGAATGGTACTAATAGGCCTTTGATAAATCATTACACATGCTGGGAGGGGTGAATGTCATATGGAAGTTTAGAGAGAAGAGTTTGAAATCATACCTCATACAAGTGCATGCTCTTGGATAACCCTTGGTTGATTTCCTTGAGTGTTATGATTCTCTACTACTTGAACTCAGGGATATCAAACTCTTTCAAAAGGCTTCCTTTAGCACATTATAGTTAACCATAGCCTGGTTCAAATCAAATTTTTGATACCAAGTATGGGCATGATCCAACAATGTGGTCACAAACTATGTTTCCTTATGCTTGGGTTGAGTGATGCGCTAAGTGTACCATTGTAATTCACACTTTAGCACATGTTCCATAGAATTTTAACTCTACAATACTCAAGTAAGTTCATCACCATCTCATAGTATATTTGTTGATGGGGTGGTAGTAGGTTCTAAAGTACTTACCCCCCTTGTATCTATATTTTAGGTGGCCCTCTTATGCCTTCACTTGTAGGGTTTAACATTGACCTTGATGAAGTATGCTATGTTGTAAAACTTATTGACATAATACCACTCACTTGTGGCACTGGGCCACTTCTTGTAGGTTATTGCGTAATTAGCACAATGGACATCCTCTTTTCAAGAATGCTCATGCTTATGTTCAAGGATCCTTGGTTGGCACTTGATATATTTACTATACCATTACTCAATTCTTTATAAATAATTACTTGCTTGATTATGAACTCTTGATCTAAATCTTGAATCCTATCAAAGTTGACATCGATAACAGGTTTAGTTACTATTCTTATTTCTTCTAATGGCCAATCCAATGCATGAATTTTCACTTCAAGTTCAAAGGGGGTAGGTGATTTTGTCATGTTCTCAAATGCCACATCTTGTAGAAATTAACTACATTTTTTGCCCCACTGTTGAGTCTGGTCTCTTGCTTCCTCTTCTCTCTCTTCATGCTACTAAAATTCAAGGGATACTTCCCCATGCCCTTCCCACTCACTATAGGTCCTCTCAACACTTCCAAGTTCTAAATATTCCATCAACCTATGCCTTTACTTACTATAATTTAGTGGAGATCTCATGTGTCAAGTTACTATTTCTCTTCCATTACACCTTACCTACACTTCCCCCTCTCACCCTCTATGCCTGATCATATGTAAAAGGACTTTATCTTTCCATTCCTATAGTTTCTATACCATGATTCACCAAAATATTGTTTTATTTAGTATTGATCCCTTTTATGAACATGCCCTTCAATTCACAAAAAAAATGATACTCTACTTCTTCTGGGCATGAGAAGGTCAACACTGCAGCTATTCAATGAACTACTTCACCACTTGTCTATAGTGTGTATCCAAACTTTATCTAGGCTCTCTAACTTCTCTACATACTCTATGGTCCACTCAAGGTGTTGTCCATAGCTTTTCCTTCTATTAGTAGTGTAGGCAATCAACCATTGGTACACATGCTTAGGTAGCTCACAGAAGAACACTTCATACAAAGTGTCATACAAATTGGTTTGCACTAATTTCTATGGCTTTTGTCCTTTGCATGTAGGATGGTTCTACATGAACTATCTTTCACTTAATCTAGCCAACACATGATTTTTTCAAGTGATAGTTAGAGCATCGCTATGTTGCACCATTTTAGCAAAGAAATTCAACATGAGTCTCAACAACAAAACCAAAATGTTTTAGAAAAGTTCACTAGCTTGGCTTCTATGCTTAATCATGAACTTAATTGTCAATCCAAGTTAGTTCTAGACTTGGTGGAGGTAGGCATGAGGGTAGTAAGGTCTGATTCATAATATTTAATCATGTTTTGGTATTGGCATTAATTTCACACAAGGCACAAGCCTTGTGTGCTCGCCCAAAGTGTAACAATGGAGGGACCAAGGTTGGATTGGGATAGTTGCATCATGGTGAAACTCAGGGTTAAAAGGGGCTTAGTCATTGGCCAGAGGTGTTTAGGTGGCCATCTAACACTAGGTTCTTCATGGGAATTTCAATAAGCACAAGTCCTCTTGGTGGCACAAGTCCTAAGGTACAAGCTCATACTTGGAAGGGCTGGGCTCTTAGGGGTGTAAGATACGAGAATGGACAATAGGTCATTTTGTTATTTAGATAAGTCAAAGGGATGGCTTAGGTTCAATAATCCATCCTTAATATGGAACTCTAGGTGTGGGTTGGGGAGCCTAAGTGCATTTGGGTTTTGACCCTCAATACATCTATGGGTTGGCTGAGGTCGCTAAATGGTACAAAGATGCCATTAGCAACTAGGGTCGAACCTCCATACTCTAACACATTATATAAGAACAAACATAAAGATTAAAGGAAACCAACTTATAAGCATAACCTCACATAGGCTATTATATAAAGATTAATACTCTATTCCTTTAATAGTATTCTTAATTAATTGATAGTTCATCAACAAAGTTCAATATAAATAACCTAGCACATACTCCTCCTAATTCTACTCATGCCCAATGGCTCACAGGCAAGCTTGGGCTATATATTCACACTACTTAGACTAATATGTAGGATATAAAGACTACTAGTTGGTTCACTATTTTGTCAAAGCTTCACTATACTTCCCTCCCCCCCCCCCCCCCATCTTCAAATGCAAGACTTATTTTATAAGTGAATGGGAATCTCTTGCTAGGTTAGATGGGTGCATACTGAGTGTTGAGTTGTTGCTAATCCATTGAATCCATTGTGCTATCTAGGGTGGACAAGTACATTCCATATACTGATCTATCATTGATAAGTTGTTATCTCACCTACTCCACTCTCTAACATCTATGTTTCTCAAGATTTCATGTCTAAGTCCTAGCAAGGGTGTCTTTATGAAATTTGGTGCTTATGAAACTACCCACTAGCTAGTGTGAGATCCATGGGGACTCCTCTAGTTGGTGTCAACATGTATAAAAAGGGCATGACTAATCTAAGGATGACCTCATGTCAAGATTTGTCTAGTTGGCATGGTCCATGTACTTGTTCCAAAAGGGGGGGCCCAATTTTTTTTTATGCTCTTAATGATAACTTCCCTCAATTTATACCCCCTTTAAGATGTACAAGGTTGTTATATATGCTATGATTTGAAACTCTAGGTGATGAACCCTAAGAACTCATGAGAAGAAGAGAGAGATACACCCCACATAGTCAATAAAGAATAAAAAAGATAACAATAATCTACCTATTTTTGGATCACCTAGGATCCCTAAAGGGGGCAAGGGGAGAGCATATGCATGATAGTTTACAAACACACAATCAAAATAAACATGTAAGCATAGTAAGAAAGAAATCAAGTTTTCTTAGATCATCAAATACAAGTGTTGATTATTTGATTAAGCATTAAAATGAAATGTGAGGTTCAAATTTAGCTTAGTTTGGCAAAAAATCCACTTTTTTGGCTATTGAAAATTTCAAAAAACAAGTTAAAAGTTTGAAATGTGGTCTTTGACAAGTAAATGAAATTGACAGGCTGATTGTTTAACTCTCAAGAAAAAACATAGTGTGACCTCATCATTTAGTAGATCAATCTTGTCATTCTATAAAGGTAAAAAATAGAGAATAGAGAAATGGTGATCCTAATGATTAATAGGATGATATCACTTATTTTTAGGATGCTATTGTCATTTAATAGGGCATTCCAACCAATATTAGAAATAAATTGAAATAGAAAAACCGTGATCCTACCAGTTTATAGGGTAATCTCATCAATTTACATATCATTTCTATTGTTAGGGTTCACAATCTAGTCATTTGTCAATTTTAATATAGCAAAGTGATCCCACTATTATGTGGTGCAATATTATCAAAACATAGAACATTCCCACTGATACGTAGAGCATTATCACCATTTTTATGAAAATACATAGAGATATAAAATAAAATAGGAGTGATATCATTTAAATACATGTTGATATCATCGATTACAAGGAATGATCCCATCGATATGTAGAGTAATCCAGTGATCCTATCAATTTGTAGAAAATAAGAACATGTGGAAATTACCAAAAAAGAAGCAAAAAAAATCTCAAAATGATTTTTTTTAAGATTTAGAAAGTGTTAGAATGTTTCCAAGGAGATTGTGTGGTGCATGGGTCCCACCGAGAATGACAAATGTAGATTATAATTATAATAGGGGTCAACTCATTGTTAATTCATTTAAAAAAATTTGATAAACATAGCACCTCAAGCATAATACCTTAGATTGGGCACAATCTAATATAATGCAAACAAATATAAAAACATAACCAAATTCTATACATTTCCAATTGATTCATTCTCCAAGCCTAATTTAGTTTTTATGCTTAGATTATAGAGCTATAATTCTTTATCAATGTCGACTGTGCATTTTTACAACATCACCCCTCATTTATGAGTGTTTTTATTCAAGCAAAGTGAAGGATTGTTGAATATATGAATATATTTATGTATAGTAAGTCTACACTCAAAAGCTTATTGAAGGCATAAGGTGAACCTTATATTTATAGATTGGCTAGATTGATTGTAGCCATTGGATTAAGAAAGAGATGTGTAGATAGAATTAAATTTAATTTTGAGTATTTAATTCAATAAATATTTTGGAAAGAGGTTGAATTAATGAGGCATGGCTTCCAAAATCTAAATTTATGTTGATATTTCTTGCTTTCATTTTAATGCTTTCCAACCTTTTGAGTGATGTCATGATGATGTCACAATTTAGATAATTATTGAATATTTGAATATTTCATAATTATAAATTATCTAATTTATATGGATTTTCTATTTAGCCATTTGATTTGGTTTAATAGGATAATTAATCCATATCAAATTCCATATTATTTATGTAATATCAAAATTTGACCATCTATTATAGTTAATTGCCCCATAATGTTGTTTAAAAAACAATAATTCCACTCAGAGTGAATTAGACAAAGATAATATTTGGTTATGTTTCACTGCCCCAATGAAGGATGCCCTAATGTGTTTTAGAATGCGCACATCAAGTGTGTATTAAAATTTGGGTGTTTCAGTGATTTGACCCACTTTATGTGTTGTCATAAAAAGTCAATTTGATTGTTAATTTGAATTGAAAGTGATGATAATTGAGTGTCTACAAGAATTAATGCTTTAGGAATTATCCATTTAATAGAAAAGGGAGATCATTCCCTTATAAATATTCCATCCTGAAGGCATTTCATCCCAATATTTTAATGATTTGGTAGGGACCAATCTAAAGAGGATCCATTTTAGAATGCTTCCATTTTTTTAGTGATGCTTGTCCCATAGTAGGAATAAATCAAATTTTCTAAAAAAAATCACCGTAGCTTTATTTTCAAACCACCTTGTGGAAATGTAATTATGCTTATTGAAAATTTTGAGAGCTTCTTCATATGCATCCTCCATTTGAACAATTCATAACAGTCTCAAATTCACTCTTTCATCACCCTCCATCTATTCTTACATGAATTGATACTGGGTAACTTGCGTGTTACTAGAAATATGAGTTATTAGCCATATACAAAAGGGAATGGTGAAATTTTAAGATATTTATTGTATATATTTCAATCATCCAAAAGTTCATACTTCAACAAAGAGTGCTAATATCTTGGCCAATTTTAGTAAATTTTTTTATTGTATCTACCAAATTTATATTTATGGATTTATCAAGCCCATTTACCTACAAATAATAAGTGGATGTAAACCACAAGATGATGTTATTTTCATAGGCCCAATTTATGAGTTCTACTAAATAGAAATCAGGTCTATTGCCATAAATGAATGAAACTTGTGTGCCAAATTTGTGACCACATTATCCTTTAGAAATTTTACTACTTTCTTTGAAGTATTGTTTTTGGTAAAAACACATTCATTCTAGCTTGTGCAATAAGTTTTAGCAGTTAGTATGAAATTATGGCCAACTGATGAATTGGGGTTAATGAATACAATAAATTACAATCCCCAATGAGCAAATGGATGGATTTCAATCATAGGTTGGAGTGGCATTGCAATATGTAATTCTTTATTGGTGAAAGTTTGACATTTGTGGAAATTTTAGACGTGAATATTTGTGTCCTTAATGATGGTACACCAATAATACCAAGTTCATATTATCTGATGGGTTGTTTCAATCCTTAAAGGATGACCACTTCCTAATATTTTATGAAAGTTAGTCATGAATTATTAACTTCTTCCTTTGACAAGCATTGAAGGTATATTCCTTCATATTTTTTTGATACAACACTCATTTTTTTATCATATAATGGGTCACTTTCATCTTGAAGGATTTCAATTTCTCTCTTTTTAGCTATGGAGGGGATCCTCCATAAAGTAATTAGTGAATGCCTAGATCTTACTAATTTTCGACCATCACTCGCATTTAATCCAACTGAATAATAGTGATTTTGGGATTGATTTTGGTCATTAGTTGCATGAGGCCTTGACCTCTCACCATATTTTCATGTTTAATATCCAAGTCATATTAATAAAATTTGTCCATCCATCTATCTATGTATTCACCCAACTTGTTTTGTACTAGCATGAGTTTTATGGATGGATTAGGGATGATGGCTTGCACTTTGTTCCAAATAATATAATGTCATAATTTCTTCATATATTTCAACAAAATATATATGTGTTTGTCTAGAGTGATATTTTAGCTATAAATATTTCAATTTAGTGCTCATGAAGGATATATGGTGTTATTATTAATCAGACTTATGTATGAATACAGAACTATGGTATGATCAAAATCAAAACAATAGAGGTAGAAGTATTTCATTTAGTGGGGACATATTAGGACTGGCACTTGTATGATGGCATTTTTGATGTCCTAAAATGTTTATTTGGTTGGAAATGTCCATTAAAACTTTGCATTCTACTTCAACATAACATTGAGGGGTTTAACAATCTCAACAAAACTAAAAATAAACTTGTGCACAAAGTTAAAATTTTTGAAGAAGGATTTAACCTCCCTTTTTCTATTAGGAAGTTATATTTTTGAAATCACATTGGCTCTTTTAGGATCAATAGAGATAACTTATTTTTTAATAATGTGACCTATAAGCTTACTTTTAATTACCGTAAAGATATTTTTATTAATGTTCAAGGAGATACTATACCTTATACACCTTTCGAATATGTTCTACAGATGATGAATGTGATCAAACCCATACTTTAAGAAAATAATTAAGTCATCCATATAAATTAACATTTATTTACTAATCAAAACTTAAAAGGAAAAATCCATGGCCCTCAATAAATAGGGCTCCTACATTGATCAAGTTGAATGACATTCTCTTGTAAAAAATGTACCCACTTGGATTATTATCATTGTCTGAAGATTTACTTAGATTTTTGAAATTGACACATATTATTATATCTCCATTTTTTTTGAGGGTAGGTACTAGTTTTTCCACCTAATTAAAATGGTGAATCAAGAAAATGATCCCAAATGAGAGTAAATTTTGAAATTCCTTATGAATGAGGGGCTCTAGGATATGGTTCACAAGTCATTTCATTTCCTTGAAGGCCTTTTGGTCTTGTTTAAGTAGGATGGTGTGTGTCATCACAATGGGTGTAAGAATTTTAATCATCATAGGTCTAGGTGATCATGTATTTATATCATAGAAAAAAAGTGAAGCTCTTCTACTTCATGTATAGTGTAATTAAGACTGATGTTAGAATTCTTAGGCTTATCAAAAGACCTAAGGTTAATGGTGTTGGAATTTTGGTTTACAAAGGCTAAGTATTTGGGCCTATTAGTCAACCAGTCCAAGTCAAATATCATATCCAATGAAACCATGCCTTTTGGGATATAGTTTTATTTAAAATTCATGATGCCATAATTATCATAGTCATTACCTAGATAGTCATCTCTCTCTCTCTGTCATAAATGATTTGGGTGTTGAATACCCCATAGTCACTCAAAAAATACAAGATATGGTGATCATCATCAAAAACCTGAAAGTTTTCAACTTTATTTGGGACTAGAGGGAAAGGCACTAGTTTTTTTGGGAAATATTGAATCTCAAAGTCACCTGGGGGGAAGTTTACAACAAAGGTAACCAAAGAATCTATGATGTGGTTATCTTCCTTGGGAATGGGATGACATTGAAAGCATTAAATGTTTCAATTAAGTCCCATAATCTATGCTTGTATCTCCTTAAGTAGGATAGGTTTCACTAAAATGTACTTATGACCTAGTTAAGAGTCCCCAAACATTTGTAAATCTTTGGATTTATGTTTTAATTCAAATTATAAACCTAGGATTAAACCTTCATATTGAAATAGAATATTGGTACAAGGGAACTGTAGTATATAAGAGGTTGTGTGTCACTTATTTTTTAGATTGACTAATAGGATTCCATATATAAATACCTATTTATAGTAGGCCCCATCAAATTAGAGGGACCATAGGCCTAGTGATTCATAGTTTTGGTTAGTTTCATCTCTAGCAGGCTTTATGGATAGGGTGTAAATTCCAATGTCAAATGATACTAAATTCACTTTATCATTTATATAATTATGTTATGTGATCATATACTTCATTATAGGTTCCATATTAATCTATATATGATTAAAAACACCTCTTGGACACAACCATGTGAGAAAAGTTTGTGTCCATGTATCTATTTAAGGATTTGGACCGATCTCTACTTAGTAACATCATATATGATTTAGGGATTTAGACCACCTATGTGTTTATAAAATGATGGATTCTGGGTTCATATTTTAACTACATATAGATATTCAAGAGTTTGCATACCACTTTGACCTCAAATTTATTTAAGTAGATGACTATCTTATCAAACTTAGTAGGAGTTATCCATATCTTCTTACAAATTCAAAAGGCATGACACTATAAAGGATAATTAATAAATAGATAGTTATGCATATTATTTACAAAAATTTAGATTATAAGGAGTAACCTCAGCTTTATTCTTATGTATTGTTATGTTAGCATGTGAAATATTTTGTCTTCCTATACTAGTTTTTTAGCTAAGGTTTTCAAGAGTAGATCACTTTGCTCCTTGATATATGCTAACTCATGTAGTGTGACATTGGATTTTATTTTCTTCATGTCTCCACTATGTTATAACTAGTTTTATTGAGGGTAGGTTGTGGATCTACATGAGGCCTTTGGTCACTATCCTTTAGGGGTGGGGGTCATTATTATCTTTAGGGTTTAGAGGAGTAATAACATTATTTTGGGGAGTAGATGTTGTGAGGGGTGGTTATTGAGTCTGAGTCCTCAACATGTAGTTTTTATTATAATACTATTAAAAGGCATGAATCTAATCAGTGGCTTCTTTGGGCTCATTATCTTCTTGGCTTCAAAATTTGAGGGATTTTAGGACCATTGCAATACTTAGAGATCTAGATGTGTTCAATATTTTAGATGAGCTAGTTGTGTTTTGGTGGTTTATAACCACCTCATATCCTTCCATATAATTTTGGAAGATGTCAAAGGCATTTTTTGAACTCAATGTAGTCTAAATATCCATGTTGGATAGTGGCATGCACTCTAAAATAGTTTGGTAGGGCTATTTCATAAATGTTGATCTCAATAAACTAATTAAAATAGGGTTATAACTAGTTATTAAGGGATGGTTATACCTTTGGTAGTATAAGTTCTTATTGGATATTTCACCACTAACATTCCCAACCTAACTTTGAAGGCCCAAAAAATTCATTTGATAAGATTATGTACCATACATTGTATAACACCAAATTAACTCTTTGTAGAGCATTGAGGCACATTCCAAAAATTATTTACAATGAAAACTAATAATTGGATATGAACCTGGGTCACAAGTTCATCGTTAGTCAGGATAGGAAAATGCAGGTGTTGGTTGTGCATGGATTTCATTAGGGTAAGTTGATTCATCACCAACGTAGGATTGGGCATGGGGTTGTTCTGATTTAGATTAGGGAAGGGATTAAATGTTGGTAAATTCAAGATAACATTTATAATAGACAAAAACATATGTCCTTATGGGTTTAACTACCTATCTACCTTAATGGCTTTTGTGCATGTTAGTGGCAGGTCTATTATGAGTGGATATCTTTGAAATAATATTATTATCCATGGATTTAAAACATTTTTTCACATTTCCAAAGTCAAATGGTCATATTATATATATAACATTATGATTTGACTATACATATTTAAAAACCTAGTGTTGAAGAATCTAATGGGGCCATTGGGTTCTATTTTCATACTAAAAAAATGTTAGTATAAAAGAATAGGTCTATCAACTATCTGAATTGAGCTAATAAGGTGTTAATAAACTATTCCCAACTAGTGATAGAATATTTGGTATATTTAAATATCCCACCATAAATAACATCTTGTAGGGTAAAAGGAAAGAATCTTCAGACCAAATATTCATATTTCACATTGAGAAGTCTCAGGCCAACCTTGTAAGAGGTTATGTGTTCCTTATTTGTGCATCCCCCATTGGGTGTGATGTGGGGTAGGTATAATTTTGGGTTTATAGATAGGTTATTAACATCCCCAATAATTTTAATAGTATACTTGGCTAATCAAGCCATTAGTTTGGGATTGTTGAGATTAATAAGTGTTGGTGAACTAGCCTGGGTTGCTAGGATTCTTTACCTCCCTTTACCAAACCTAAAACTCATAAGGCTTTTTTGAGGTGGGAAGAGTAACAAAACTTAGTTAAACTTAGACATAGTGATGTAACCATGAGAATCTAGGTTGCCCTAAAATTAGCCTATAGTTTAAATGGTGGGTTCTTCTAAATATTATATAATTTTAATGGGGCCCTTCTTATAGCACCAATTAAGATCCTATTTATGTGGATTTTATTATCACATCTGAGATATTTTTATACCTTCGAGGTCACTCATGGGATTGAGTGTCCCAAAGAGGAAATAAGGGGACAATGCATGGAATCCATCATTAATGTTAGGATTGATGATGGTTCAATCCAAGGACTGAGTAGGTTAACCTATTATACTTAAAGAGTTATGATTGTTACTAGCAAGGTTTCAAGATATGTGCAATTTCACCTTAGGTTAGTTGCTAGGTAAGAGAGATTATATCTATTTATTTATATTTGGGCCACACTTCACATATTTCTAAAGTAGGGGAGAATGTTTGGGTGCTAAAATAAACATAAAAATGAGGGTAGTGTAGAGCAGGAAAGAGGGTTTCCAAATCTAAAAGTGATAATGCTTCATGGACTAAATTAAGTGATCTACCATAATTATACCATTATGTGCTAAGTTTTTGCTCCAAAAATTAGGAGATTTGGTTGAAAGATAATACAAGAAATAAGAATAACACAATTGTAATAATTCTATCTCTGAGAAGAGATGTTTTATTGATCAAATTTATAGATCCAAACATATGCCTATCTCTGAGAAGAGATGTCTGATTGCCTTTTTGGGATACATCTATTTTTATACATACTTTGAAGGTATGAGGAGGATGTGTAAGGTCACTAATATCAAGGGATATGAAGCGGTTTGACTTCCATGATTTACAACATTATATAATTCAATAAATTACTATTTTTAGAAACTTACTATTTTTAGACTACATTATTAAAATTAAAATTTAGGACACTTACATTGGGATTTTGGGGGTCAAAAACCATCAAGAATATCTCCATGACATTTCATCGTGTTCTCATTCTTATCTTTCCAATGGTTCAAATAGGGAGTCAAATGGAGCTATGGTGCAAAAGTTATGGCTCCCAGAAGTTATACCTCTAATTGGGGTAGAACCATCACCTAAATTATCACCTGAAATGTTGCTCGAATTAGTTTCATTGATGGTTTTGACTTAATTTTACACAATGGGATAAGCCTAAGCAAATAGGGAATACTGCTTGATATATAAACCCCTCACTAAATATCAATATTTGAAAGCCCATAGTAAATAACACATGGACTCCTCAAACATAATATGTAGATTAACAAAGATTAAAAATAATGTAAGTGAAATAAAAGGGTTCATATATGGGTTAGAACAACAAATCACATTATAACCACTAGGATCATTAAATAATAGAGCATTATTTCAATTTTCTTAGCATTAACATTCTTTGAAGAACTAGAAATGATTGACAAATTTTAATAAATAAACCATGAATTTTATAGAAAGTGAAAGATTGTATTCATTAAAATGAGTTCATTTACAAAAAGATCAATCATGGTAGACATTCACCATCCAAAAGGGTGATGGAAGAAGCAGGTGAACTCTTTGCTTAATTATGATAGTGTTTTTTGACTAGGAATTATTGACCCTTAACATATAATACAATTATACATTTATAGATTAGGATGAGGCTCACCTCCAAGTAGCATGAGGTTCCCATCCTAGGCCATGATGGCCACTTAAGATTGTTACAACTAAATTTATTTAAAAAAAAAAAAAACCCACCAACTCCCCTCAAAATATACTTAAGGTCCCATCATGTGTGGATAGGTCAAGGAAGAATTAATTTATAACTGCATGGACTCTTCTCCTCTGACAACTAGCACATTTACCACTAAGTCAAAATCTTAGTCCATTTTGACCAGATTCATTGGTGGCTCTTGGAATATCACCTCTAATCATGCCATCAACCTTTGATAAACCTAGATTGGGGCCTCCATATCCACCTTGAATTTTGAGACCTAACTAATGCTCACAATGGATTGGGTGATGAGTCCTAGCACTGCATGGGTTATAACCTTGTTGGCCTTAGTCACCTTATTTCTCATAACTTAGTCGAAGTGACCCAAGTGGAATCCAAACTTGCCCCTATTTAGTAGAGTTCCATCTAGGTGGAATATCATAGAGATATTTACCTCTTTAAGGTAATCCAATAGCTTTTTCCATCCTTATTCTAGGGGCCACTGTAGTCTATGCCAGGCTTAGCCAATCCTTAATTTTAGCCCTTGTTCTCTAAGCGTATGTCTGGTATAGGCTTAGGTCTTATGTGGTCATGAGATTTAGTTTTGGGAACATTCCCTTGTGTACTATAATCACCATATTCATGTATATACTCTCTACTAGAGCAATTCTTTCCAAATAAGTTTAGGTCCTCTAAAAATGCATTTTCCTACGTATGAGAGTCTCCACTAATTTTTACAAAGCTAAGAAAAGTTGGAAGAGGGCATCCTTAACTTGTCCAATTATCTCCATAGGGAAGGAACTATTCACTTATGCTTCTAAGGCTCGAGCTTGATCCTGCATGTCTTCCATTAGCTTATCTAGCATGTCTTGCATGGCTTGGAGGATGGAGACTTGCTCTTTTTTTACCTTTTCATCTTCGATATATGTCCTCACCCTAGTGAGGGAGAAAATATCCTATTGGGTTTACCAGATTAGAGGTTTCCCCTCCTAGATGAACTTTTAAGTGAGGATCCTCCATATGTTTACTATGGTGTGTTTAAAGTCCCATTGTACATAATGATTGCCTTACATTATCGTATCAGGTGTCTATAACACTGTATCCATTCCTTAGGTGGGAGGAGGTGTTGGTGGGGTGATAAAGATGGTGGTGATAGGTAGAGGATGAGGTTGAGGGTGAAAGGATTAAGTGGAAGGGATGAACGAGAAAAGTGATGGAGGAGGAGGGGGCATGATAACATAAGGAGGAAATATGAATGGGGAGGCCCAAAGGAACATCAATTATTGCCACTAGCTTTGATTCAAGTTAACCTCTATGGCTATAACTCCAATTAGAGGGGAATTTAGTAGAAAGGAGGAAATTGGTTGGTTAAATCCAAATCCTTGGGAACTTAGGATGATGGAAATGGGAGGCTTAGGAATGATGCAAAGAACCACTGAGGGTAGTGTAGTAGGAGAAGTAGGAGCCTATGGAGGAGGATAAGAGGGAATAATTAGTACCTAGATAAAAGGTTAAATGTGAGACACCTTATACTTCTTCTTTGGTGTTTTTCATAAATCAATCCTAAATGTTGTAATTGAGGGAGTAGGGGTGGTAAAAGCTATAATAATCAACTGAGGAACCTCATGGGTAATCAAAGGTGATAATATAATGGTCCATGCCACCTGAGATGTGTACATAGGTACACATATCACTAGATTTTTAGCCACACTTATTTAGTTCAGGGTACCTACAGATACCTAAATTTGTAGAATGACCATGGAAGGAACCAAGGAGGTCCTTGGTTGTGGAGTGGAGGATGCAGGTGGTAAATAGGAGGTGAGGAAATTGTGCATGGTTGAGGCTAGAGGCACTTGTGTGAATTATGGAGGGGGAGAAATGGGGATTAGGTGATGTACCATTTGAGGTGACTTTTGAGGATCTAAAAAACTAGGTGGTGTCTTGAGAGGCTATTAGAGAGTAGAGGGAGCAAGGGAAGGGACCTGAGCAGGTGTTAGATGTTGGTCCTTCTTTGGAATAGTGTGTGGGTTGCTTGGGATGTCTAACCTTAGGGCCTATGTAGTTAGGGGTCAATATATTTGGAGTGGATCCACTTGAGTCTTGGTCACCTAGGGATAAACTACTTGAGGCTGAGCTACTTGAACCATAAGAGGTGGTGGAGGCATCACCAAGGGCTGAGATTCAAGAATAAATCTAGGAGGGGAAGATATTAAGACCCCTATATAACTATCCTTGAGAGTTGGGGGAGTCACGTAAACCTCCTTATTGGGTTGGCCCAATGTGGAAGAGGAAAGGATAGCCTAGGTATAAGGCCCAAGCTAGGCTACACTCCTTTATATTTTTTGAGCCTCAATCATAGTGAGCACTTCTTGATCATCTGCTAGATTCAGGTAGAGATCATCATCATCCTTGGGTTGGTGTTTATAATTAAGGTTGATATGGGCTTGATACTTGGCCAAGTAACCCCTTATAACACCAATCAATCCCACTCCTTGTGATCTACCTTACCCTAGGCAAATAATTCCCTCCCAACTACCATCTTCTATAGATGAGGGAAGGCTTGATACAAATGGTGCCTAATAGTGATCAAGAGAGGTAGTAAATCCCTCTATTGATAGTTTATGTAGTGCTAGAAGACACCTTCCACTTGTTGGTATGCAATTTTTAATCTGTAAGGTAGTCTAATACTTGATTAGGTAGATATAAAGGAACCCTTAGAGTGCCTACCACTTAAATGATCATGTCATCTTGATAGCACCAATAGTCACTAATGGTAATAAGAGAGACCTATATTTCCTTTGATAGTTGAAGCAAGGGTGCCTTGTTGGTGGCCATGTAGACCACTAGGTAGAAGGTTTCATATATCTCTTAGATGTGGTTCTGATAATAGTGCCATATAGTTTGTATAAAACTACATGGACCACTATGCCCTTAGGAACTCAAGTTGAAAAAATAGAAGGCTTAAAGGTGAGCATCTTGTAGACCACATCTACTAGGTCACTCATCATGTAGAATTTACCACCTCCTTAGGAATCTACTCCCATCTTGATTATGTTGAAATTGATTATCCCTCCCAAGTCAAGGACTTTCTCAGCTTAGAGGATTTATAGAGTAAGGGAATCCATAAGATGTTGAAATGTAGATAGTAATTCCCTATTAATAGTCAATTGAACATCTTGAAATGGATTTACTCTTTGAAGGTGTGGATGGTATAAGTATTCATGTTTGTCTTTTTGACCCACTTTGTATCAAGGTTTTCATCCCAATCCTTTGGGACATCACGAATCTAGTAATTACTAGCCTAGGTGTCATAGTGTCTAAATCATAGGATAGGGTGTACTCAAGGAGGTTATATTAAGACTTTAATGTGTATTTTGAGATCTCATTGATCTAATGCTAGTTTTTCATAGAGAAAACCATGTCATGGATGCCATATTATGCCCATTTCTCCATACATAACATTTTTTTGAACAAGTTAGTGTAGGGAAAGACCTCAATATTAACCAAAATTTTGTGCAACCCATACTTCTCATAGGTTTGGAGTGTTGGAAGCAAAATGACTGAGAGGAGGGGTGAATCAGTCTTTAAAACTTTTCATTCAATTTCACTTAACATACATGAATCATTCTAACAAGCATTTACATTTTAGCAATCATAAGCACTAAATCATAAGAGCATGAAACACATGAACACAAAATATACATGGGAAACCCTTAAAGGAAAGAAAACCCATTGATGAAGTAAATGGAATATAGTCCTATAAGATAAACATTAATCTTTAGTGAAGTACTAAATCTACATAGAACACCAACCCCAACTAGTTCATCACCAACTTAACCACCTGATACACTTGATCACCTTTAGAAACCCTTGTTTCTTATAAAATATATTATTATCTTCATCTTTAGATATTTTCTCACTTATATCCCTCTCAAACTAGCTTATAACCTTCTTCACTCAACTAGCACTCTTCATGGCTTAATTAGCTATTATGGCCTTGATACTAATATGTAGCACCTATGTAGATATTCATGAAACTTATATGGTGGTCTTCATGACCTCCTTCTGATCACCAATGATCTATATCATTTGCTTTTTCTCTGCTCTCTTATGACACACACAAATAGGCCTAAACTACCTTACTTTTATACAAGTCACTTGAACATATCCTTCTTATTCAGCCACACATTCTTATCTCTTAGGTCAGTCATATAATAGGTATTAACATATTAAAATAACATGCCTTAATCATAAATAAACCAATACATTAGGTTGGTCATATCTCAATTAGCCCTTACTCCTCTTTTAGGCTTTATGGAGACCTAATAGGCCTTCTTAGCAACACATTACCCTTTGATATTTATTGAAGCATATTCGAACACCTAATATAGTATGAAAAAATATTATTAAAATGTAATAGAACTTATATAAATTTAATTTATGTTTGTAACACCTTTTAGATCCAACCATCATTTGAACCCTTTTTCAAAACATTGTCCATAAAAGTGATGTGCATATACAGAAACTCTGTCTTGAACAAATGAGGCATAAACTAAAATTTTGAAAAAAACCATGGAAAAAATACATATTAATAAGCCTCATGACCTCAATTTCATCAAAAACTTCATCAAATTATTTAACTTAGGATATACAAGTTCAAACTCTTCTCGATAGGATGCTCACTCAAAACTACTAACTTCAAAACATAGTCAACGAAACATGAACGTCTGACACCTGATTAAACACACTCAAAGTATTTCAATGAGTTAATATAATATTATACCATCCTTAGAGAAACCTCCATCAAAATGATTACAAGTACTAATGGAAACTATTGATCTTGTAGACCAATCTGTTGACCTTCTATCTCACAAACTCCACTCAGCTAGATAAGTCATTTTAGCTTCAATGTTTCAACCTCTTATACTAACTTAAAAGCTTATAAAAAATAGGTATTGATTATTAAAATCTCTAACATCATCAAAATTTTCAATCCATCATTATTATATGAAAACACATTAGGAATCATCTTCTCACTTTTGCTTGATTCTCTTATTATCTTCACCATTAGGTCAGTTAGCGAGTGGCCAACTTGAATCATCAAATTTGAAAACCTAAAATTTGGAACCTATATAGAAACCTTCAGGGACAATAAATATAAGTCTCAAACTTTCACCTTCATCTAATGAGTAACTTTGACTTGGTCAACTCTACCTTCTACAATAAATCTTCAAAAAATAAACACTTCCCTATAGGTTTTGCTCACTCACCTAAGAAACCAATCACACTAAGAGATGCCTAAGAGAGTTGAATTCAACCTATAATTACTTAAATATCCATATCATACTATTCTAATATATTTATAACAAGATATTCAATAATGGGTAACTGATAGAGTTCTTTGAGGGTTTAGACCTACTTCCAATCTTAATGATCATTCATAAAGCCTATCTCCTATTTGTAGAAACCAATGCTTAGAAATTTGAGCTATAACCCTTCCTCATTTACCATGAAAAAATTATATTCTCATGAAAACACTATACATTCCAATAAGCACTATAAAAACCTTCTCAGATAGACAACTCTTCATTCTAAATACTTGAGAAACCTCAAAACATTCTTCAAGCCTTTTCTTGCAAACCATGACCTAAAATTTTATGCACATGTAAAAAACAACTTGAATCACCTGTATCAATGTTAACCTTTTCACCCATTCAATGAAAATTGATCTTGATACCCTATCTAGCCATCATCTCTCTTTTTTCTTTCGAAACCTTGCCCTATAAGTCTTATTAGGTCTTGAAATTGACCTTCTAACCACTCTCCAAGCTCTAAAAACCTCATATACATGACATTAAATATATTATCATCTTAACTAATATAAAACATTCCTCATATGTATTTTCAACAACTCATGATGCCTCATTAATCCAAGCAAGATTTATAACTATTCTAGTTATAGACTTGAACTGAAGTACTTACCCCTATAGATTTCATCTTAAAACTCTCTTGAGTGATCTAATGATTATTATGTATGCTAAAACAACCTCATACACTCACTCTTCTTTGGAGCTAAAATAGATCATCTTTGTAGCTATTTATAGATCTTTAGATCTTGACTAAGGATTTTTGTAGCTCACTCAAAGCATCTTCAAAGTTTTTTATAGATCTTTAGAGATTGATTAAGTATTTTCATAGATCACTCAGAGAATATTCAGAGCTACATATAAAGATCTTAGAAGCTAAAATTATAATCATTTTCAAGGCCCTCAACACTTGATTTATATCTTATAAGCTAAAATTAAAATCATTTTCAAGGCCCTCAACACCTGATTTATAAACTGAAATGACCTCTCTCATGCTCAATCACTATCAAGCATTCTTTGGAACATTCACGTCTTCATAACTCATTTAGATAATCTTTGTATCTATTTACATAGATATTTAGAGCATAAAAATCCTTCTTTGTAGCTCGCTCATTTCATCATGATACCTATATATATCATCTTACAAGGTCTAGATAAAGATTTGCAAGTTACTTGACACTTGACATACAGACCTATACTCACTCATGTTGATCTCAATGATAGTTCTCAAGATGACATAAGGAAATTATTCAAATAGTAATCTCACATCACTTCTTTCATAAAATAATAACACTCACTATGCTAGCATAAGAACTCATCATATGCATACCTCAAAGCTTACTTAACCATGCACCGTCACAAGAGCCTTTGTCATTAAAACATCAATGAAAGAAACATACAACTTTAAAAGAACCTTTGACATCAATGACAACATTAAATTCCAAAACTCAATAATTAATGAAAATTCTCAACAATCTTCCCCTTTGTCATTATTAGCAAACACACTCAAAAAACTATGTCAACCATTCTTGATGGTAATCATCTCTTAGACTTGGTTCTTGCCTTTTCTCACCCTTTCTGATATTGCCTTTTCTTTCTTTCTCACTAATCCTAATCTTGTGTCTTCTTTCTCCCCCTTTAACATTAATGATAAAGTTCTTCCAAAACTATCATCTCTTTTAGAATTAACTTAGATTACAAGACCATTTCAATATAGATCAGGCTTAGTTAATAACTTAAATAGCTCCCCCTTAAACCAAACATCCACCATGCTTATGTTAAAATTAGACATCAAGGGTCACCTATAACTACCAAAATCATACATTTTCCATTTGAACTGATACCATCTCTCAAAGACACTAGATGCCACACAGTCTTCATAAACTATGGCAACCACTTATGACAACCATTCTCAAAAACTTCTCTCAATCAAGTCACTCTCCTAGCTAATCCATCAAAAGATCAAAAAATAGAGTCTATGAAGCATCTCAGACATAATCTCTCCTTAATTCCATGTATATCAAAAAATAATCACTTTCTTGACAAAGAAATCAGAGTTACCAAGCTCCCTCTTAGATCAAGCATATTTCTTTAAAATAATTAGAAACTCAGATCACTTACCTTTTTTGATATGTTAGAATAAGATCAAACTCTTGATCATACACAAGGTTATCCCATACTTGATACCAACTATAGAATTAGGGACTCCCCCTTTATCTTCATAGATCAAGCTCAACTACTCAAACAAATAAATATCAAAATCATACCTCTATATACCAATTGAATGCACTTTGACTGTAGACACCAACATTATGTCAACCCCCCCTTTGGTCCCCTTGGTCCCTTACACACTTTATTAATTTAAAATATACTAATTATTTTTAATTAATGACATCTCCCTAGACACCTCACCTTGGACACCTCACCTTGGACACCTCACCCTTAGACCATTTCTCACCCTATGAGTCACCCATGACCTATTCTCACTCCATCCTAACCTCCTAACTAACCCTCGTGCCTGATAAACCCATCTTTTGACCATTATCCAATGGCAGAAGCACTTGGTGGATGGAGAAATGGGTCAAATAGCCCTTTAACCCATTCTCAAGCCACCGACGTTAGTCAACTGTCAGCCAATGCTGGTGGGTTCATCGATGTTGGTTACATAGGCTGGACTCCCTGGATGCTGGCTCTCTCTCTCTCTCTCTCTCTTCCTCTCCCCCAAGACTCTTTGACATTGATGCACACAATCTGAGACCAAGGATCAAACTTTGACTTTCACTCTCTATGCTACAGAAACTCTGCAGAATCACTCCAGACATTGGATTGGAAACATTGCACGAGATCTTCAACATCAGCCATAACCAAAGCTAAGTATTCTTCTGTCTTATTTTAGTATTTAGAATACATTAGTAATTAGTTTCTATTTACTATTTCTAAATACTATCAACTAGGCCTGACTTCTTCCTGGAGAGGCTAAAAAGCCTTCCCCATATCCTTATCCTCTTTACACACCAACCTTCATCTCAGACCCTATTCACTGTCCTGCAACCCTGCACAAATCTTTAAGCTTCCAAACTCTTCTGTCGACCATAGACATAATCCAAAACCTGTCCAAGGTCCATTGCCCTGACCAACATCGACCACAATCCTAATCGACATCGATAATATGACTGATGTTGGCACCATCCACAAACTGACCTCGACAGGACTACCAATGTTGGTGACTGTGTTAGACTGATTTCAGAGAATAGGTACACATTGTCTACTTTCTATTTCTTAGTCTTTCATTATTTCTCTTTATATGACACTCTTTTTCATAAATAGTGGACTGTCATCCCTTACGAAGTTTTACGCTTCCAAGACCGAGCACTTAGCTTGGCAATCCACCTTATCTTATTCTAACATTTTCTTTATTTAAGTCTTATTCTCATCTACAGGTGTCTTCCTCCATAGCCAAAGAGGAGCTCCTAAAACGCTTGGATACGGTGCACAACTTAATCTAGGTAACAATCAAACCCTTGACCCTTACCTTTAGTTTTTTCTTTCTTCTGAATGTATTAGCAAAAATGTAGAGAAACATTCTGGCATGCTTAGTGGGACCTTGGAGTTTTCCTTGGGTTCATTCTTCTAAAAAGCAAACTTTCATATAGATGCATTGGATTCTCTTCTTGCATCCTTTTCTTCTATCCCTTTATTTCGAAAAGACACCATTAACACAAGTTAAAAAGAATATCTTTCTTTTTCTTCTTGTCATTTCTTGCCTGCATCTTAGAGTAGTGAAAATTCATACTCTTAACCTTTTCTCCACTTGTTTGCATCTAAACAAAACATTTCAATTTGGGTTAAAAAACTATTGCATTTTATTCTTGCTTGAATGCATATTTAGCCCTCTCACTTAGTAATTAAAATGCATTATGAATAAATCGTAGTGCACAAATGTTACACAACTAGACCACAAGCACATCAAATTAAACATTTAAACATACTTGAGACAAGGCCCGTCTAGGATTTCATCACCTAGCGGATACCTTACCCTTCATGGCGATCCTACTTGGACTTCATTATAAAGAGGAGGACCCACTCTGTTCTCTAGCAGAGTATAAACTATAGGCAAAGTATATATTGGCTAAGCGGCCCAGCTCAGCTTTGGGTTCGTGAAGTGAGGGGGGCAAACCCCTAGCACCAGGCCACGTACGGAGCCTAAAACAAAATTTTGAGCACCAAAACATAACCTGAAACCATCCATAGACTTCCTCTTTAGGACCCATTCTAAAAGCCCAATTCCCAAACACATTCTTCTAAGGCATAAGCCACCACGACTCTAAAATTTATTCTTAGGAATTTAACATTTTAGAGGTTGCTTTCCATCATCTATTTTCTATTTTTATCTAATTGTTTGAGCTGGTGAGGTCGCATCATTCTGAGGTCCAAAAATGACTCAAAATTCTTCTGCCTTCAAAAACTACCAGCTTTCTATGTGTTTGGAAATACACAAAAACCGATATCGGGTTTTCCACTGACATCGGCAACTCTTTTCACCAACATTAGTCATCTGACCGACATTGGCAACATACTTCACCGACATCGGTTTTCCCACCGACGTCGGTCAATGTCAACAAATTTTCTCCCCAAATAGCAAGCTTAAAACCTAACTTTCTTACTGTTAAATACACATTCTGGTTTTCTAAAACTGAAACACATAGTTTTTAGAACCCGAACCCATTTTTCCTTGAATGGTTTTGACACGCAGTCAAGCCAAAACTCTTATTGACCATGTAAGGCAACAACCACTTCCACCTTCGCCCTTCATACCAAGTCCTCTAATGGAGTATACTTCAGACACTGAGCATACTGCTATCCAACCTACCCCCAATCAACCTCTAATTGTTGCCAAAGGGGATCAAAAATTTGAGAGATTCCTTGACCACAATGTCAAGGCTCTCCAACACTATCTCGCTAGAAGCCAAACGTGAGATCCTTCAGGTAATCCTCTTTATGGGATGCCAACTTCTTTGACTGAAGCAACAACGATATCAACACCATTCACTACCCAACCCATGGTCACTCAAGTTATTGCCTCGACCAGTAACCCGACCATGGCCAATGTTCAAGATTTGGCCTCCCCTTCTATTTCTGACCCTACCTCCATTGGGGTTTCTGTACCCCCTCAACCACAAACAATTCAACCAAGTTATACACCATTCCAGAACTTGATTGTCTCTATCCCACCCACTCTTACACCTATAAATATGAGAGTGGCTACTCATCCTTTAACTAGTGTCACCACCACTCAACCACCCTTGGTGGCATCAAGTCAAGTTGTGCCCTCCAACTTCATGGCACAAGCCCCCTTGACCTCAACATCAGTCCCTATGATGAACTACCAATATTTTGCACCTACACAAATGCAACCAAGTACGTCATACACCCCTCCCAACACCTACCAAGTACCCTATAACCTAGGGGGTACACCTCCTATCAATCCATCAACTGATCTAATCAAGATGCTGATGGATAAGATGTCCAACCTTGAGACATCCATTTCAGGTTTGAGGAATGTTCTTTCATATGAACAAATCTGCAATGAACCCATTCACCCTTCAGTCCCCATTTGACCATACCCTAGCTAGTGGGAACTCCCAAAATTTACTCATTTTCAAGGTAAAGAGGACCCACAACAACATCTACGAGTGTTTAGACATGCTTGTTACCTCATAGCACACAATGATGCGTTATTACTTCGCACATTTCCCATGTCACTTTCTAGTGCCACCCTTGACTGATATAGATCCATTACCAGTCATTCTCTCTTTTCCTTCAGTCAACTCACCCAGATATTTCTTGACCACTTTTTAATCAACATCACTAAAAAGGTCTCCATTACAGACCTTTATTCTATTAAACAATTCGATGATGAATCAATAGTTGACTTTGTCGCCTGTTGGAGTGGTTTGATCAACCAACTCTCCTTTTCATTACCTCAACCTGAGCTCACTGAGATCTTTTCAAGAGCATGTGCCAAACACATCTCATCCACTTTGCAAGTTCAAACCTTCTGCACATTTGATGAAGCTTTCACCATGGCCCAAAAGCTTGAACTCTGCGCTGTTGAGGAAGACAAGGTCAAATTGCGTAGCACAAATACTAACACAAAATCCAATGACCACCCTTCTTCCAAATCTTCTTCCTCCCATTCCAAGTCTAAGGGATCAAAAAATGCTATGGTACTTAGATCATCATCTTCTACCACAACTAATCAATCTGACCCCTCTACATCACAAAGCATTACAAAATAATTCCAACAACGGTATATACAGCGTCAATACACTCCAATAGGAGAATCATACGCTTCTATGTTGGATAAATTAGTGAAGTAGGATGTCCTCAACCTACCTCAAATCTGACCACCCCAATTTGACCCCTCAAAATCCATTCCTGCATGGTATAGGGAAAATGACTTTTGTAACTATCACCGTGTCAACGGTCATGACACGAACAATTGTAAAACCTTCAAAAACATTGTTCAAGACATGTTGGACAAAGGGGACCTTGTTTTGGATAACCCTAATGCGCTAGCCAACCAAAACATAGATATCTTAGACAACCTTTTCCTAACCATCCCCCTAGTTAGAACAATGTTCAGACCATAGCCGATGACCTTCAAGAACACAACATTCACACGGTCAACACGGTATTTCCTATCATTCCTAACCAACCTCTCCCATAGCCTGAAGAGGTTAGATAACCTATTTCACCACCACAAGTAGAAGATCCTATTCTACTCATATCACCCCAATGACATCAAACACCTCCTCCACACATACTTTTACCTCGTGAGGAACCCATATTACCTATTCTTCTTGCCGCTACCTTCCCTCTTCTTCTACCATCGGAAGAAGTGACCATTCATACCCCACACCCTCATGTAGAAGGGGCCATAATCCCTCTACTTCACCCTTTAGAGGAGCCTTCCTCTCTTATTTGTCCTCTACTGATGGAGGATAGTCCTCCATCCACCCCCCTTTCACACGTAGGAGAGGCTACTTTGACCTCTCCCATATTGGAGGATGCTTTGATGGCACCAACACTGGTGGCCTCACCCTCATCCTTCTTATCACCAATGGAGGATCATACTTTCCCCACTCCTCGACCACACATGGAAGCTATGATCATCCCTACACTTTATCCTCTTGAAGAGCCACATTCTCTAATCCCTTCTCCACCGAGAGAAGAACTTGCCATCTCACCCACTTCGACTGAGGAAGATTCAGTGATGGTTTTCTCTCGCCTTTGGCCCATGATCACTGTGTCCAACACATTTTCACTCTCACGATCACCCAAATCCTCTAATGGACCGACTATAAGACCTCATGTAACGTCCTCTAAACCCTTCTCTCGATTGGCTGAAAACTTAGGATTTCTCCATTCAAGGAACTTAGAACATGAGGCGCTATGGGAGCAACTTAAGACTCCTTATCTTACATATCCCACTTCAATTTATACTGCCGACCCTTTCACGACAATTCACCCTAAAGTCTTTGATGAGGAGCGGGCTTCCACTTCTAAATCATCAGAAGCTCAACCTTCCATATCTAAATCTAAACCCTCATAGGTGTCCACTATGCTGAAGTAGATTAAATCTCTCAGTGTTTTTCCTATATCAAACCTCACTCACCCACAAGTGAAGGTAGATTTGAACTTCACCCTACACAATAGTAGTCCTTGCACTAAACTAAAGAAGGTTGCTAAACCACGTCAGAGAACTCCTCCCCCACCTTCACCATTACCCTCTATCCTGGGTCCACATCCTTCCACTTTAAAAGGAGTGCTCCCCATACAAACACCTCATAAAAATAAATCACCTCCATTAGTCCCTTTACCTATCAAAAACATACGTCCTCCAAAAAATTTGACACCTCTCACTAAGAAAGTGTCACCTACACATGTGACCACACCATCAACCAAAAAGGAGGTACGAAAACCTCCCCCTACAACTTCTAAATAGAAGTTGTCAACCCCTACTGCAACCACGAGTGTAGACCCATTGGTGGGTTCCTATGCTTTGATGTTATGTCGATTGTTGTAGTCATCAAGCATCATCCTTCCACCCATTAAACCATACCAACCTCTCAAATCAAAACCATCTTAGTTTGATGACACTAAAATTTGTTGGTATCATCACACACCTAGACATGATACTGAGCATTGCTGTGCCCTTAAGGTTGCCATTTGCCAACACTTGGAAAAAGGCACCCTTCTTGTTGGGGATCCTCTCGACCATTCTTTTGATAAACTACCAATACCATCCCATGCCTCCCAAACCTCCTCACCTTGATTGGGATCCCATCATCAGACTATGGTCCCTCTACCACCTTCTCCCCCTTTATTAGAAATCAACACTATTAATGTGGCCACTAGGTCCCAAACATCAAAGGATAAAGGAAAAGAGCAGGTTTCTACTCCTTCGACATGTCCACTTACCAAGCCTTCTCAACCACCAAAACCCAAGATTTCTATCTTGGGCACATCTCAACCAACATCTCCGGGGGAAATCCCTCCTAACCACTCTAGTCCACATGACGTTTGGTATAAACAACTTGTTGACTACTTGACATATTCTATCATTCCTCCTCATCTCTCTAGCAATGGACGATGGGATTTTATCAAGATTACTACTTGATACACCATGCTAGGGGGTCTTCTCTACAAATGAGGCCTTGACGGCCTCCTTCTCTGATGCCTGACCACCACTAAGACACCTCATGTCATCAAACAAGTCCATGATGGGATTTGTGGGGGACATTTTAGTGGTAACTCAGTTGCCAAGCGCATCCTTCACCTGGGCTATTATTGGTCCACTCTTCACCAAGACTATAGTAACTATGTTTGGCGTTGCACCAAATGCCAACAACATACCAACCAACTTCACTCCCAACACCAACCAAAACATGCCTACAATTTTTTTTTGAAAGAGCGGGATTTCAAAATCAGAGATCTCGTCCTTAAAGAGAACCAATACGTGACCAATATGGAAAGAAGCAAATGAGGCAAGTTTGCTCCTAATTGGCTTGGACCTTACATAATAACTCACAAATATGGATCAGGGACTTATCGTCTGTCTTCTCTCGAAGGCCGGCCAGAACCTGAGCCCCTTAATGCCTTGCATTTTTGACCATTCTATTGTTAATCAAGTAATCATTCACTTGATGTTTAACTTGAGCTCATCCCTTGAGAAACCCCCATCATCCTCATTCCTATTCCTTTCAACCCTTTTTCAAGCATTTATGCTTTGTCCTAATAAAAGGGAAACCCTTAAACCTCTATAGTCTAGTCCATGACTAGAACTTCAGTCAACAAACAACATAAAAATTGGGATGCCTATTCAAAGGTCATAAACTATAAATGTAGACTGCTCCCTCGAAGGATAGCTTCATAATTGTTGTAATTACTAGACTGCTCCCTTGAAGGATAGCTATTCAAAGACATCTAAACATACAAATCAGAATATAGACCACTCCCTCGAAGGATGGCTATGCCCAAATTTTGCTACCATAACAACACCTTCTCAAAAGCTACCCACATTGATCAGCTTCATATGACCACAAGCACATAACAACATCCCCAAGTAGACTTCCCACATTGATCAGTCTACCAAAAAAAAAAAAAATATGACTGACAAACTATTAAGTCATGGACTTGCCTATAGTCGTTCTTAGGGCCACCTATAAAAGGGGCAAAGTTATCCTTGTTAAAAAGGGTTACGCTTTCCTCACATATCACATAATCACACCTATTACTCCAACATACTCAAGGAATTTTGAGCTCAATTTAACATCAAGTGATTTGAGTACTTCTCTAACACTAATCAATGGTCAAATGACGTAATGCATGAACAAGGCTTTTGTTTGCAACAACCGTATCTATGCTATCATTATGGTCCTTGTCAATGAAAGAGCAATGCACCTTTCACTTCTTACACACCTTCATCACATGCCAATAACATACAACCAAATCATTTTCTATCAACCAAACACAATTTATGTCAAGCATATACCATCACTAATATGGAAACTTGCTGAAGCATAAATATACTCATTTCATTTTTAGCATACACCATCACAAATATGGAAAATTACTAGGAATGAAAAACCACATAACCAATGTTATAGAATACACCATCACACAATATGGAAAATGTTGTAACATCATCATATACTCATTTCATTTTTAGCATACACCATCACGAATATGGAAAATTGCTAAGGATGAAAACCCACATAACCAATGTTACAGAATACACCATCACACAATATGGAAAAGGATGTAACATCATCTTACCCTCATCACTTCAAACATAGCCAAACCAACTATCAACCTCTTTGACTCTTCTTCCCTTTTGGGGAGACCTACATTGGCCTAAGGTCCCTCACAGGGGCTATGTAGACAGCACTCAGTTGACATGGGGTCTTTTGAGGTTAGCTCGACCATTCGTTCATTCATCTACATGATGGACCAATCATATAACCTTTAACCATGACCTAACCTAGTCAAACCCAATCCATAACCTACCCTCTTCTCCCTTTTTGGGGAGAACTACATTGGCCTGAGGCCCCTCACAGGGGCTATGTAGGAAGCACTCAGTTGACATGGGGTATTCTAAGGTTAGCTCGGCCATTCATTCATTCATCTACCTGATGGACTAACCATATAACCTTTAACCATGACCTAACCTAGTCAAACCTAATCCATAACCTACCCTCTTCTCCCTTTTTGGGGAGAACTACATTGGCTTGAGGCCCCTCGTAGGGGCTATGTAGGTAGCACTCAATTGACATACAGTCTTCTAAGGTTAGCTCAACCATTCGTTTGTTCATCTACCTGATGGACCAACCATATAACCTTTAACCATGACCTATCCTAGTCAAACCTATCCAAAATCATGCCCACACAACCAAACCTGACACTGCAGAAGTCACTTTTGACTTCTCATGGGGCACATTGGAGATCACATACATCTCCCTTACCATAACACATAACCCTTGAGATCACTTATATCTCAACCTGACTCGACCAATGACCTTGGAGATCGTGACTATCTCCTCAGACCACAACCACTTTCGAGACAACTTTGCCTTGGTTGTTTTGATTGCATATATGCTACCTCACGAATAGTTAGCAAATTGTATGCAACCCACATTATGACCCTCACACGTATTGATGAATCACGCCCAAGTTGATCCCAATATTTGTGACATTTTCATGTTTTCCAGGAGCACTTCCTGAGCCTAGGATACTTGGAACATGATGACCATTGGAGCTATAGCTTTGATCATTTAACCCAATCAGCTATGACTAAATGCTAGGGATCGATTAATTCAATTTTAACACTCCTCGACCTTGACCATGACAATTTGACCTACCTATCACGTGAAGTGGTATACGTGCAATCTCAACTATTGCAGCGTTCACACTCCAACTTCACCATACCCATCCACTGCCTATCAAATTGGCACTCGATATAAGGTTACCTTCTCTCGACTTCCACTTTGAGAGGGAATACCTCATCCCATACTTGGGGAAACCTACACCTTATCCCATACCTGGGGCAACTTACTCCTATTTTTGTCTTGTAATTCGTTAGAACAACCAACAAGACAAAAAGAGGCAAATGTAGACACCAACATTGTGTCGACCCCCCCTTTGGTCCCCTTGGTCCCTTACATACTTTATTAATTTAAAATAAACTGCTTATTTTGAATTAATGACATCTTCCTAGACACCTCACCTTGGACACCTCACCCTTAGACCATTTCTCACCCTATGAGTCACCCATGACCTAGTCTCACTCCATCCTAACCTCCTAACTAACCCTTGTGCCTAATAAATCCATCTTTTGACCGTTCTCCAATTGTAGAAGCACTTGGCAGATGGAGAAATGGGCCAAATAGCCCTTTTACCCATTCTCAAGCCGCTGACGTTGGTCAACTGTCAGCCAACATTGGTGGGTTCACTGATGTTGGTTACATAGGCTAGACTCCCTGGATGCTGGCTCTCTCTCTCTCTTCCTCTCCCTCAGGACTCTTTGACATTGATGCACACACTCTAAGACCAAGGATCAGACTTTGACTTTCACTCTCCAAGCTATAAAAACTCTGTAGAATCACTCCAGACATTGGATTGGAAACATTGCACTAGATCTTCGACATCAGCCACAACCAGAGCTAAGTATTCTTCTGTCTTATTTCAGTATTTAGAATACATTAGTAATTATTTTTTATTTACTATTTATAAATACTATCAACCAGACCCGACTTCTTTTTGGAGAGCCTAAAAAGCCTTCCCCATATCCTTGTCCTCTTTATACACCAACCTTCATATCAGACCCTATTCACTATCCTACAACCCTGCATAAATCTTTAAGATTCCAGACTCTTCTTTCAACCACAGACATAATCCAAAACCCATCCAAGGTCCATTGCCCCGACTGACATCGACCACAACCCTGACCGACATCAACAATACGACTAATGTCGGCACCATCCATAAATTGACCTCGGCAGGACTATCGATGTCGGTGACTATGTCAGACTGATTACAGAGAATATGTACACGTTGTCTACTTTCTCTTTCTTAGTCTTTCATTATTTCTCTTTATATGACACTCTTTTTCATAAATAGTGGATTGTCATCCCTTACAGAGTTTTACGCTTCTGAGACCAAGCACTTAGCTTGGCAGTCCACCTTATCTTATTCTAACATTTTCTTTGATTAAGTCTTATTCTCATCTACAGGTGTCTTCCTCCATAGCCAAAGAGGAGCTCCTACAATGCTTGGATACGGTGCGCAACTTAATCTGGGTAACAATCAAACCCCTAACCCTTACCTTTAGTTTCTTCTTTCTTCTAAATGTATTAGCAAAAACGTAGAGAAACATTGACCTTAGATACCTGATAATAGCCTTAGATCTCTTATCATTATACCTACTACACTTCAAACCATAGATATACCCAAATAGGAATGGATAGTATCCATCTTCATCTGATTGCTTGTAACATAGACAACCTAGAATCTTTAAAAAAAAACCTTTTTTTTACTGCAACCTCATGCTTCTGTTGATAGAAGAATATCTCAATAAATCTTAATGGAGCCACCCCATTTCATAGGAAACTAAAATAACATTAAATTAGGAGATTTCTAGATCTCCATAGTTTCACAAGGTTGAATATTATTCAACATCCTTTTCAGCTTGATTGGCACTATAGGCTTGATCTCATCATCAACCATTTGATCATTAATGTGAGCTGACAATAGACATTCCTTAATTGATTTCAAATTTGAGGCATGATCTATCTTGGAAAGTAGTCTACTTAATCTTATAGAATGATCATGAATTATCTTTACTAATTTTGGTTTCCATACATTCATTTGCCTTATTTCTTGCACTCTAAGAACTTCAAACTTTCTTTTTTGACTTGATGATCTTCTAAATCTATTAGGACAAAATATTGTAATGGATCATACATTATGACAACTATAACACACCACCTTATACATAGTATTTTACTATTATGAGTCATGAATCCTTCCATAGTTCTATCAGTACTCATTTTTGGAGGGTCTTCTACATTCTCTTGCTTTATGACCAAACTGATTACATACAAAATAGTAACCATTAAAATAACTAGCATACCTTATAGCATTAGGTTATTTGATAGGTATTTTCATGTTGACCTTCTTGTCTTCAATAGTCTTTTCCTTGACTTGAGATTCTTTCTTTTGGTCTTTTTTGAATTCAAGACTATCTTATGACTTGTAGACTTTTGAATACTCAAAATATCATCCAGAGCCTCAGTGCTATTTTCAAACTTCACAAAAAAATTTACCTTTCGAGATGGTTGATCCAACTTAGATTTCAGAGATTCTATTTTAGTTTCATATCTATGAAAATCTTCCTCTTTAGACTTTAGGCTTGATTTCATAATCTCCATATAGGTTTCTACTTGCTAGATGATCTCTTCATACTCCTTGGAAGTGTTGCTCAGTCTTTCCTCAAAAAATCCAATCTACTCATCATAATCTTTGATTAATGACCTTCGTTTTTGATTCTTTCTTATTTAAAATTTCATATCCTCTAGGGAACTTACCATCTATGCCTCAACATTTACTTGAGCTTCTCTTTCTTCACTATCATAGTATACTTCTTCATCTGATTCTACATCAACCATAACACCTTTCCCATTTGAACAACCCTCATTTTTTGATTCGATGAATACGAATAAAGATTCACTATTATCATGTTTAGATTCATTACTACCATCATCACTATCACATGTGCTTGAATCAATTACATCAGATGAGTTGTCTTCTTTGGTATATAAACTCTTCTTATTTTTGAATGACCCTTTCCTACCTTAATTCTTCTTGAAATTTATCTTGTTCTTGTCATACTTATAGGACTTTGTGTCATCTTTATTATTTTCATCATGTTCTTCATTATGATTAGATTTATCCTTGTTAGGAAACTTGGTTCAAAGTGACCAATCTTGCCATAACTAAAACATTTGAAGGTTAATTTACCCTTGTACTTACCTAAGCTGAAACTTAACTTACTAGCAAACATAACTATGAGTTCATCATCATCAATATCTAAATCAACATCATCCTTAGCCTTATTACCTTGTGTCTTCTTCTCTTTTGAATTATTTTTAGTTTTGAAAGTTACTTCCTTCTTTAGAGGTCTTCCTTCATTTTTTTCATCTCATAGGCAGTCAAGGTGCCATGAAGCCCATTCATCTCTAGCTTGCCCAAATATTGCATCTCTTTTATTGTAGATACATTAGAATAAAACATAGGAGTTAGTTATCTCAACATATTTTGGATAATAATGGATGTTTTAACTTCTTCTCCCAATCCTCTAATGATATTAACAACTTCATCAATCCTTAATCGGTAAGATGCAATGGTTTCATCTTCATTCATCTTCAAGATTTCAAGCTATTTTCTATGAGTCTATAACTTGGCAAACTTCACCTTGGTGTCTCCTTCATAGATGGTCTTAAATTTGTCCCATATATATTTGGATGATACACAATGCATTACTTTTACAAGAAATGCCTCTGATAGGCCATAAATAATGGCATTCATTGCCTTGGAGTTGTTTTCACTAGCCTTTTTACTTGTTGCATCTGTTGGTGGAATAGGTAGTGTAATATAACCATACACAACTACCTACCAAATATCATGTACTTGTGACATTATATATATATTCATTATAAAATTCCAAAAGACATAGTTATATCCATTGAACAATAAAGCCTTATTGGTAGAGAAAATACCTTGAGCTTTCTAACTAGTCATCCTTGCTTTTTAGGATCTCATTTAGGATTTTAGACCTACTTCAAAGGACTAAGATCTGATACCAATTATTAGAATAAAAATTACTGATAGGGGTGGGGGTGAATTATTAGTTAAAACTTTTCATTCAATTCCACTTAACATACATGAATCATTCTAACAAGCATGTACATCTTAGCAAGCATAAACACTAAATCATAAAAGTGTGAAACACATGAACACAACATATACATGGGAAAAATTTGAAGGAAATAAAACTCATTTATGAATAAAATGTAATATATATAGTCTTATAATACAAACATCAATCTTTAGTGAAGTACCAACTCCACATGGAGTACCGACCCCAACTAGATCAACACCAACTCAACTAGGCTTAACAAACACCCACTTGAAAAGAGGCACCAACCCCCTAGATGAATCAACACCAACTAAACCAATTGATACACTTGATCAAATTCAAAAACCTTTGTTGATTATATATATTATGATATTCATCTTTAACTGTTTACTCACTTCTATCCCTCTCAAACTGGCTTCTAGCCTTCTTCGCTCAACTAGCCCTCTTCATGGCTTCATTAGGTTTTATGACCTTGATAATCATATGAAAAACCTCTCTATATATTCATGACACTTATATAATTGTTTTTATAACCTCCTTATACTCACCAATGATCTATGCCATTATTTTGTTCTCTTCTCTCTCTTGGCACACACAAATAGGCCTAAACTGCCTTGCTTTTATACAAGTCACTTGATCATATCCTTCTTAGTTGGACATAGATTATTATATCTTAAGTCTACCATATAATATGTCTTAAAATATTAAAATAACATTCTTTAATAATTAATCAACTAATACATTAGGTTGGCCATACCTCAATTAGCCCTTACTCCTCTTTTAGGCTTTAAGGAGACCTAATAGGCCTTCTTAGCAACACACTACCCTTTGTTATTTATTTCAATGTATTAAAACACCTCACATGATAGAAAAACATCATATTCCACTCCAATATACCTTATATACCTTTAATTTACGTCAATAACACCTTTTATGTCCAACCATCCTTTGAACCCTTTCTCAAAACATTGTTCATGAAAGGCTCGTGCATATATAAAAACTCTATCTTGAACAAATGAGGCATAAAATAAACTTTGAAAAATAAACATGGAAAAAAATACATATTAAAAAACCTCATGAACTTAGGGTCATCACAAAATTCATCAAACACTTCAACTCAAAATATATAGGTTCGAACTCTTCTCTGCAGGATGCTCACTCAAAACTACCAATTGACTTCAAAACATAGTCAAGGAAACATGAACTTATGACACCTAATTGAACATACTCAAAGGATTTAAATGAATTAATATGATATTATACTATCCTTAGAAAAATATACATTAAAAGGATTATAAGTACTAATGTAAACTATTAGTCTTGCAAACCAATCTATTGACCTTCTCTCTCATAGACTCCACTCAGCTAGATAAGCCATTTTGGATTCAATGTTTCAACCTCTTATAATGACTTACAAGCTTATGAAAAATATGGATAAATTATCCAAGTATCAAAAAATATCATCAAAAATTTCATACATAATTATTACATGAAAACACATCAGGAATCATCTTCTCACTTCTACTTGATTTTCTTATTATTTGCACCATTAGGTCTGTTAGCGAGTGGCCAACTTGAATCATCAGCTTTGCATACCTAAGATTTGGAATCTATCCAAAAAACTTCATGGATAGTAAATAAAAGTATCACACTTTGACCTTCATCCACTGAGCAAATTTGACTCACTCAACTTTTCTTGCTATATCAAATCTTTGAAAAACAAGCACTTCCCTGTAGGGTTTGCTAACTCACTTGAGAATCCAATCACACCTAGAGATGCCTGGGAAAGTTGACTTCAACCTCCAATTACTTAACTAGTTGTATCATAATATTTTGAGGTCTTTAGAATAATATATTTAACAATTGGTCATTGATAGGGTTATTTAAGGGTTTAGACCTACTTTTAGTCTTAACGATCATTTATAAAGCTTAGTTCCTATTTTTGTTAGAGTATCTTACTCATGCTTGCTAGGCTCTAGGTATTTGTGTTTACCTAGTTTTATATTATGTGGGGTTTAGTCCCACATTGGCTAGTTTATCTTTCATATTGTTTTGCCTTACCTATTTAAGTAGGTGTTTTCATTTTAATATACATGCTTCTTTAAAATTTTCATAATCTTCTGCATATCATTTGAGTATAATAATTGTTTTGTCAATTGGTTTATTTTGAATACATCCTAAAGCATTAATGGCTGTGGTAATGAGCCATTAAGGAGATATTGGTAGCCCAAGTTTTTTTTCAATATTATTGGCAAACATCTAGCATCTACCATGCACCTATAGACAGTCACCTGATTAAATGACATTTGATTTGTGCATTGAGATCTTGATTTTTTGTTTACATTGGCTAGATCTATGCTCCTCTTGCATGATATATGTCTCTTTGGTTGGATATATTATGGTGTTTGGTTTGTAATACTAATCTTCTATGTTATATGGATCATAGGTCTAAGCAACATGGTTCTAGTGCATTGGAGCATTGGAGACCAACATAACCATGAAGACCTACATTTTTCATTGTAGCTATTACTTAGCCCAGGTTATTTTTCAATATTATTGGCAAACATAAAACATCTACCATACACCTGTAGATAGTCACCTAATTGACTAGTATTTTATTTATGCATTAAGATCTTGATTTTTTGTTTTCATTGGTTAGATATGCACTCCTTTTGTCCAATCCATATGCTATTTTTTTGGATATATTGTGGTGTTCAATTTATAATCCTAATATTTTGTGTTATATGGATCATAGATCTAAGCAATGTGGTTCTAGTGGATTGGAGCATTGGAGACTAACATAACCACAAAGACCTACATTTTTCATTGTGCCATTTTTTAGCTTTGGTGTCATTTTTTGATTTATGTTGGAGAGGTTTGAGGATGGTGTTTAAATATTTGAGAGAGAATAACATGTTTTTATGGATGCATTGGCAATCCAAGCACCTTTTTGTAGCCTTGCGTTATTTTTTTAGAGGTATTGAAAGTTTGAATATTTTAGAGTCTATTATTGAGTTTCAGACAACCCAAGTTACATTGAAACTTCTTCCTTGAACACTGCATGGAAGATCAAAGAATAAGTGGTGGATCAGGAGAGGTGTTGCAACTTTCCTTGCTGCATGGATTTTTTTCCTTCACTCCTAGATGTGGTCTACGCTTTGATATTTATAGATTTAATCTAAAAAATACTTTTAGTATCATTTCTTATGTTGTGTTTTAAGTAATAAAACTTTTAGGATACTACATCCCAGGTCTGTGCTCCCTTTCCAAGGTCTACACCCCATTTGCAAGGACAAAGTTGGAGGGTTGTTGAAAGAGTGTGGCCATTTTAGATCTTTTTATTTTTTCACTTTTTTTTTGGGGGGGAACTGCATGTTTTCTCTATTGTAAGATTGTGTTTTTTCCTTCTTACTATGGATCAGTTGTATTAGAGTATTTTCAAAGGTCTGTGCTTCACAAGGACCCTCTTCAAGGAGACATGATCTCCTCAAACACTGCATAAAGTCTTCCTTACCAACCAAGAGGTGAAATACAATAGGGATCCACCTTATTTCCTCTTAAAACAACTATTTTTATCCATTATTTTCTTTACAAGCTATATTTTTTAAAGAGAAAGTCAAACTCGCTTGCATGCATACCAAGGTAATCAAAAAGACTATTTTCCCCTTTGGTTGAATTTTTTAAGTCCATGGTAAAATTATGGTTCCAACGAGTGGTTTTATGACTATATTTGTTATTGATTTGGTCTCAAATTCTAGTTTGTAGTGTTTTTTAATTGTTTTGACCCATTTTTATGAGAAATCAAAACACATATAACTTTTGAACTGTACCTCAAATTTGAGTTCTATTTTTGTCAAAAGTGTATGTTTTTATATTATCTATCCATTTGTGTCATAAAATTGTAAAAACAAACTAAAATATAAAGTTCCTCATTTTGGGGAGGTCTCTTCACATTAGATGTGTTGCATTGCACTTATGGTTTATGGTGACATTTTTAGTGGTGATGCATTTTTTTATGTTTTGAGAATTTGTTGAGGGATTATTCATTATTTTACATGTACCTTATCTCTTTCAATTTTTAGAGATTAGAGGGTGAGGTTTGGTCTAGCAGGAGGTTAGACCCCCTCACATGTAACACAAATTCCTTCTTGCTACTTCTAGATTGCATTAAAATCATTTATTGCACTCATGGATGCATTTTTGACTGAGTTTGATGTCATATTATTGAGTGTGCATTTTCACTACTATGGGGTTTCCTATGCCATGGATTCTACATTATACTTTATGCATACACTATCTTGGATGCATTTTCAAATGAGTCTAACATCTTTTTTCCATGTATTTTGCACGTTTTTATTTTTGAATATTGATTCTTTTCTGGTGTGTTTGAATATATTATGGATATTTTTGCCAATTTACACACTCTTATATCAGCCCATGATATACATTGGTAGTTTAACACACTGGTAGTTTCTATCATGTCTCCTTGAGGTCCCTTTCTTAGTACCTTGATTTCTTTTATAAAGACATCATTTCTACTCCCTTATTTTTGGAGAACCTCTCTTGATGGATTTTTATGATAGGTTGATAGTATCCTCATTTGGAGATATTTTTGTGAAGTATAATTTCTTATTTATTTCTATTTGATGTTTTTGTGTATGGGTTATATTATACTCACACTGGTTTATAAAGTGCCATAGGGGGTTTGTTGATACAACATTGTCTACCTTCATGTGTTTATGTACTCTATTTTTGGCACCTTTTCACTTTGCCAGTTACTTATATTTTCCATCACCACCATGTGAAATCATAATTTATATATTTTTGACACCACTTTTTGGATAGTTGATAGCCTCCTCATTTTGGAGCTATTCTGATGTATACAGTGTCAACTTTTTTGGTGTTCAAGTAGTGGATTCATACCACTCATGAAAACCTTTTTTCCTCTCTACTCCACTCATTCATTAGTATGGGGAGGTGTGATGTACATTCTACTTCTTAGTTTTGATAATTTCTTACACACACATTACTTTTTTGTACTTTCATCACCATTGACAACCTTCTTGATTAAAGCTATTCTAGTGAAGCCTAGTGTCAATTGTTTTATGATTGAGTAGTGGATTCAAACCACTCATGAAGATTGAGTTATTTTGTGACTTATAATTACTTGGAGTGCTAAATAATTCAATATCATCTTTGGGGAAATTTTATCTCTCTCTTCTTTTCTCTCTTTTGGAGGAGAGTTTGTCCTATGGATTTTTTCTTTTTTCTCCACTTTATGAGAGTTATTTTTATTTTGTACTTTTTAGTGTTTTCTATATTTATCCTTTGTACATGGGTATATTATTCATTCACTTTGTTTTGTATAACCCATATGAGGATTGTTACTTGACTCCATGGCCTTCTTGATGATTTGTATAGTGACACCAGTGTGGTATCCCCACCAGTGACACTAGTGTGTTAGCCCCACCAGTCTTTGTGTTCACTTTTCACAATAATTTTTGAAGTCATTCAAGCTATGTTTACTCAGTTTCATCATTATACCTATTAATTTTGAGCATAGTGTTGGTGTTCAATAATCCTAATATTCAACACCATTCCTGCTTCGACTTGGTAGTAAAAACAACTCGACATCCATGTACTTCAACATGATGGATTGGCATCCATAGGGACACATGGATTAAAAATTCACCCTATATTATTATCCCCTAGCTTCAATTTATGTGGGAGGTGTTAGAGTATCTTACTCATGCTTGATAGGCTCTAAGTATTTGTGTTTACCTAGTTTTGTCTTATGTGGGGTTTACTCCCACATTGGCTAGTTTAGATTTTATATTATGTTTATTTGCCTATTTAAGAAAGTGATTTAATTGTAATATGAATTATTATTTATATTTTTAATTATATTTTTCATATAATTTTAGTATAACAATTGTTTTTTCAATTAGTTTCTTCTGAGTATATGTTGAAGCATCAATGGATATGGTAATGAGCCATTAAAGAGATCTTGGTGGAAGAGTTTTGATAAATATTTCAATTTATAAAAACCAATAATTGGAACTTTGAGCTATAACCCTTCCTCATCTACCATTAACAAAATATATTTTCATGTACATGCTACATGTGCCAACGAACACTAGAAAAACCTTCTCGAGTAGACAACTCTTCATTTTGAATACTTGAGAATCCTTAAAACATTCTTCAAGCCTTTTATTGAAAACCATGACCTAAAATTTAATGAACATGCTAAATATAAATGTACTCACCTCTTTCAATGCTCACATATTCACCCATGTCATGGAAACTGATCTTGATACCCTATATGGCCACCATTTCTCTTTTTGATTTCTAAGCCTTGACCTAAAAGTCTCATTAGGTCTTGAAACTGACCTTATAACTACTTTCCAAGCTCTAAAAACCTCATATGCATGTCATGAAATATCCTATCATTCTTAAATATTTTTAAACATTCTTCATATGTCTTATCAACAGCTCATGATGCCTCATTAGGCCAAGCAAGATCTAGAACTAGTCTAGTTGTAGACTTGGATTGAAGTACTTACCCCTGTAGACTTCATCTTGGAACCCTCCTGAGTGATCTAATTATTCTTATGTGTTATAAATAAATCTTATACACTTTATATTATTTATATATGTAATATATCATCTTTTTGTCTCACTCAAAGCATCTTTAAAGCTATTTATAGATCTTCAGAGCTCGACTAAGGATCTTCGTAGCTCACTCAGATAATCTTCAGAGCTACATACACAATTATTTAGATATTAAATTTATTATAAGTATATATGCTGATATTGGGGTGAATTATTTCCCTTAAAACAATCATAAAATTTCACTTATCATCCATGAAACATTCATTCACATACATACATTAACCAATGCATAAACAAGAATTTACAAAAGCATTAAACATAACAACACACGAGATATGTGGGAAAATATAAAGGGGATAAAATTAAATTAAATATATATTTTAATATATTCTTATAATAAATTAATAAATATTTATTTAGGTACTAACCCCATAAGGAGTATTAACCCCTCATTAACCAAGCACCAAATCAACTAGTCCTTGAAAAAGAACCAACTTGTAAGGTTACACCAACCCCATAGGTAACTCAAAACCAAGTCATCCACATGGAACCTATGATAACATTTGGACACATATTTATCACTCAATTGATTATGATCCCCTTATTTTCTTCTTGACACTCTTCTATCTCTTTCAAACAACTTATTAGACCTCTTCGCTCAACTATACTTTTTCTTAACAAAATTAGGTCATATGACCTTGCTCATAATATATATAAACAATATTATAACTTAATTAAATATTAAAAAAACCTATTTTATGGTATTTAATCCATATACTTGGTTTTCAAACTTCTATTTCATTCACTCATGCCCTCATTATTATAACTAGTCAAATTAGGTCTATTAGACCTTATTTTTATAGTTAACTCTTTCGCTTACCCACATTAGTCATAAAAAACATATAAATAATTTTATATACCTTTTAATATATCAAAAAAAATGTTTCATAATTTAAAAAAACATTACATAGATTAGTCATCACCCATAAGGACCAAAAACCACCATTAGGCCTAATGAAGACCTAATGCAATTAGGCCTTCTCAAAGCACACATTTCACTTTGGCCACCTTGGAATAACTTGAGACTTAAAAAATGGATTAAAAATTTCAAAAAATATTCAATTTTACCCTTTATAATCTTACCATAGGTCACCAAAACCATTTATCTCATTTCACTCCTTGAACCACACCATTAGGTCTACTCACAATTAGGCCTTCTCACTGTTAGAAAGTTTGCTTTGAATATCCAAAGTATATGCATAAATTTAACAAATAAACATATAAATAAATAAAATTTATATAACATAAACTACATTAGGGTCATCATAATGTTCACTATACTTCACCATATAGAGTAAAAGACCTCAAATTGATCATTTTCATATGCTCACTTAGAACTGCAAACATGCTTCAAAATCCAGTCAAGAACCTTTGGATTTTCACACCTTCATAGGATTTTATAATAAAAAATAAAATAAAATAAACATATGAGACTTATATGACAAATTAATGTGTATTCAATTATTCAACTCTATGCATAATGACTTAAGAACATCATTCTCACTAACACATAAAAAATTTCCTTAGTGCTGCAAAACATAGTCATGGAAACCAAGACTTAGAACACCTGTGTGATCCCTTTGATGAAATTAAAATATGTTTATATGATCCTTAAAAATAATTATAACATATTTAAAAAAATAAATTATAAATTTCCATATCAATATTGGTCTTATAGACCAATCTCATGTCTTCACCCTACACAGACCTCACTGTGTTAGATAGGTCACTTTGAGAGCAACTTTATGCTTGTCTATGATAATATACAAATATAATATTCAAGGTTTATATTTTATATAGGTATTTAAAAATAAATTTATGTATTTATAACCATCCCTAATCTATTTCAATCCAGCCCTAACCTCATTCTCACTTTTTCCTAGTTTTCTCACTATCTTCCTTATTAGGCCTTTTTAGTGATAGGCCAACTTCAATGACCAATTTAGCATATTTAAATTATATAAAATGATAAAAATATTACATGATAATAAAATACAAGTATTTAATAGCATATTATAATCATTTTCATGCTTCGACCTTATCAACCCTACTTGTTACATCAAAAATATAAGAAATAAGGGTTTTCCTGTAGCTTCACTCACTCTTCTGATATACCAATACCAAATAGAAAAACTTTGGAGAGTCATATAAATGATATAATAATTTAAATATGTCATAAAATATATTCAAATCCATTTCTAACGATATCTTATCTATTGGGTCACTATGAGGGTTTTAGGAGGGTTTAGACTGCCTTCCATTCTTAACAATCATTCATAAAGGATTGCCCCTCAACTCCAAAACCAATGCCAGTAAATTTGAAATAGGAATCTTCCCCAACTTACATGAACTTCTTATGATCTCATGTAAAGGTTTTATGTTCTATAAAGCATGATAAAATTCTTCTCGAGTCTACTATACCTCATTCCATGCACATAAAAACCTTAAGACCACATTTCATCATCTCTCCTTCAAAATTTGATGTTATATGTGGTAAAAAAACATGATATAACCTATAACACCTCTGAAAATTCTCTCATGAGCTTTTTCACCTTGGAAACTGATCTTGACCCCTCATTAGGCCAAACTAGGTCTCTTTGCATATTAGGCCTAAAACTTATAAGCCATACTTAGTCCTTGAACACACCTTGAAACCTCTTGTGATACTATAAAAACCTCATTATAATGTCATAAAACCTCATACTTTGATCAAAAATTTACAATCTTCTTATTACAAGCCTTATACTTCTATCCTTATCATGCTAACAAACCTATGTCTTCTCACTAGGTCTCTTTAAGCAAAGACTAAGCCAAGAAATGACCTAGAAACCTCTTACAAAATATTATATACCTTATAAACATGTTTAAAAAGTGTAAAATATATTATCACATGATCTACCAATGATTTAAATTCATGATAGCACCTTAAGACTCCTCATTGGGTTAGGTAAAGTCTAGGACTAGTCTGGTTACATGCTTAAGCTTAAGACCACACCCCTGAATGTTTACCTTGAAACTTTCTTGAGTGTTTCAAAACTTCATATGCATTCTTGGGTATTATTAAACATCCAATCATACCTATATATATCAATATTAATAGACCACCATCTTCACAGACATGCTAATGATATGGCAATGCTTCTTAAGACTAGTGCTCAAAAGTATGCTTACCTTGTATCTTGATCTTGACCTTGACATGTCACCAACATCAAAATAATTACTAGGTTTTCTTAAAATTATCTCTCAATGGAGAGATAATAGTATTCCTTCAAATTTTATCTTGTCATAAAACTTCATTGTCACATAACACTTCACCATGCATTGACTCAACTTTGGCTTTAGCATTAATGACATGGATATTGACTTCACATCAATGAAAAAATAAATGACACAATAATAAAAATATGAAAATACCTTAAAAATATCCCCCTTTATCATTGATGATAAACACTCAAACAAATATAATCATTCACATCTCCCAACACTGGATCTTCTTCAAACTAACCTTTTTGATAAACTAGAACTTTTTCCCCCTTTAACATTAATGACAAAGGGTCATCTATTAATAGATACCATATGATCCGTAGATATGAAACATGATTTATTCCCTAAAAAAGATCAATCTTCCTCTAATCAACCAAATAGGAACTCAACTCATATAATTACCGAACCATGCTCCCCTTATCTCCATGAGATATTCAGGCATTATCATGGATGTGACTTAGTTTGATCAAGTAATCATACAAATGAGTTGAAACCCATCTCTTGTAACCACACATCTAACAAACTATTGACTGAAATTTTGATATGAAACAAAGAACACAAAGCTTCCCCTAAGACCAAGCATCCTTCATGCTTTTGTTCACTATTTGAGTGCTTCTTTGAAGCCTAATGGAGCCATCTCTTCTCTAAGGTACTAAAAAAATAAAATTAAGAGATTCCTAGATCTCCATGTCCTTACTAGACTGATATTTCTTCATGATCCTCTTAGGCTTGAATATCCCTTTTGGCTTGACCTCTTCAATATCTATTTGAATAACATTCTAACTTGGTCTATTTGTCTTGAGTCTTTCATCCACAATCTAAGCTAATAGGGAAAGTTCTTGGCACTCCTTTGCATCTAAACTATGCTCGTCCATAGAAAATATTCCAATTGGACTTGCATACTAGTCATCATTTTCCTCAGCTACTTTTGGTTTCCACTTACTATCTTGGCTTCTTCATTACACTCTAGGGTCCTCAAATTTCTTATTTTGACTTGATAATTCATGCTTATAGAACTTTGTAATATGACCAACCTTTTAACAATTGAAACACACTATTATTTTTTATGGAAACACACCATGACTCATACCTCTTGACTGATGACTCTTTTCATAGTTCCAAGCATATTCATTCTTGGAGGGCCTTCTATAATGCCTTGCTTTATGACCAAATTGGTTACATGAATAATAATAACCATTAAAAGGATTAGCATACCTTATAGAATTAGGTTGTCTGATCATATTAGTCTTCATTATATTATCACCCTCATTCCTTGATTGACCATTGAGCCTTTAAGGTCTGATTCTTCTTGATCACATTAGTATTCTTGTTTGGTCTCCATTTAAACCAAGACCTATTTTGTCATTAACAGTCTTTTGAATAATTAAGATGTTGTCTAGATCATTGGTACTCATTTCAGACTTCATAAAGGTATTCACCTTACGTTATTCTTGATACAAATTAGCTTTTAAGGAATCCACTTCAGTTACATATCTTGCACATTCTTCTTCTTTAGCCTTTAGACTTTTAGTCATAGTATCAATTCGAGTCTCCACTTGTTTGACTATTTCTTCTTGTTTCTTGGATTTGTTGCTCAATATATCTTCAAAAAAATTGATTTTATCCTCATAGTATTTGATAAGAGACCTCATCACCTTATTCTTCTTATTCACCATCCTTAGTTCTTCTAGAGCATTCATTAACTCAGCCTCAAAGTCTATCTCATCTTCTTCTTCATCTAAATCACCAAAAACACCTCCAAACCACATAGACTCTTCTTTATTTGAATAACTTAATTCCTTATCCATGAATATAACTTCATTGACATCAGGAACATCACCTTCATGGTCACTCTCACAATCACTTCTCTCTCTCTCTCATCAGATGATTTGCAGTCTTCCTTGGTGTAAAAGCTTCTTTTGCTCTTGAAAAAATTCTTGTCATCATACTTTCTAAATATTTTCTTGCTCTTTCAGACCTATAAGACTTCTTATCATCATCATGACCTTCATCATGTTATTCATAATCCTTTTCCTTTTGATTATGAGGGAACCTATTATCAAAGTGTCCAATATCTCCACAATTAAATCATTTAAAGGGTAGCCTACCCTTATTTACCTAAACCTATTTTCAATTTTCTTGTAAACATAACTATCAAATCATCATAATCAATATCACAATTATCATTATCTTTGACCTTATTACCTTGTGCCTTCTTCTCAATTGACTTAATTTTTGCCTTGAATGTAGCTTCTTTTTAGGTCTTCCTTCACTTGTTTTCATCTCATAGGCTATTAGGGTGCCATGAATTTCATCCATCTCTAGATTGTCTAGATCTTACATATATTCAATAGTAGATACTTTAGAATCAAAATTAGGAGTTATAGATATCAAAACCTTATTGAAAATAGTAAACTCTTTCAATTCTTCACCTATGCCTCTTATGATGTTGACCACTTCATCAACCCTCAACAAGTAGGCTGCAATGGTCTCATCTTCATCCATCCTTAGGAGCTATCTTTTATGGTTTTCAATTTATCCAACTTGACCTTAGAGTCTCCCTCATGCATAGTCTTCAAATTATCCCACATTTATTTACCATACATAATATGCATCACCTTCATAAGTTCTACCTTTGATAGGCCACACATAATACCATTCATTGCTTTGAATTATTGTCACTAGCCTTCTTATTTGATGCATTTGTATGAGGAATAGGGGGTGTAGTATATGCATCCAAAACTTATTTCCAAACATTATGACCTTGAGACATAAAATATGTTCTCATCCTGACACTCCAAAAAGCATAATTATATCCATTAAACAATAGAGCCTTACTTGTAGAGAAACCACCTTGTGCTTGACTAGCCATCTTCATTTTTTTATGATCTCCTTTGGGATATTAGGCCTCCTTCAAAGGACCTGATCTGATACCAAATAGTGTAAGTATAGATATTGAGAGGGGGGGCTGAATTAGTTCCCTTAAAATAATCATTTAATTTCACTTATCATCCATGAAGCATTTATTCACATATATACATTAACCAATACATAAGCAAGCATATACAAAAGCATAAAACATAAGAACATAAGAGATATGTGGAAAAACCTGAAGGGGGATAAAATCCACTAAAAAATATCTTATACTATAGTTTTATAAACAATTAATCAATATCTAGTGAGGCACCAACCCCATAAGGAGTATCAACCCCTCACTATTCAAGCACCAACTCAACTAGTCCTTTAGCAAACACCAACTTTCAAGGAGGCACCAACCCCCTAGGTAACCTAGAACCAACTTAGAAACCTAGAACCTATGATCACCTTTGGATACCTTTTGTTCCTCACTCAATTGATCATGATCCCCTTCTTTTTTTCTTCACACTTTTCTATCTCTTTAAAACAACTTATTAGGCCTCTTCACTCAACTAGCCCTTTTCTTGGAAGAAGTAGGTCATATGACCTTGATCATCATCTATATAAACACTATTAAAAATTCATGAAATATTCAACACACCTCTCTAATGATATTCAATCCCTATACCTAGTTTCTAAACTTCTAATTCATTCGTTCATGTCCTCAATATTCTAACTAGTCAAATTAGGTGTATTAGACCTTATTTTTATACTCGACTCTTGCTCTTACCCAACTTGGTAGGCCAAAAACCTCTCCATACTTGGATCAACTTTGGAATAGATCAATAAATATGTTTCAAAAGTGAAACAACCATTACATAGGTTGGTCATCACCCATAAGGACCAAAAAACACCATTAGGCCTAATAGAGATCTAATACAATTAGGCCTTCTCAAAGCACACATTTTACCTTGGACACCTTGGAAATGATTGAGCCTCTAAAAATGGATGAAATATTTCACACACACTTCAATTTGACTCTTTCTAAGCTCACCTTAGGTCATTATTGACTATTTTGACCACAAGTCAAAATGGGTCAACTCCCTATAGTCAAAATTTTATATAGGGGTATGAAAATAATGTTATAGGGTGTTTCATAGTTAATTTTATGTCATTTTAGCCTTGGTCATGGTCTAATTAGTCCTTATGTCATTTGAGTCAATTAGAGATCATAAATGAGCATTAAAGGCAATTGGTGCAATTTTCAAGGTGTCCATGTGTTTCTAAATTCATCCCAATGTCTAAGGTGTTAGTCTCTATCAGGCATGATAGATTATAATTGAAAACTTTCAAGTTATAATTGAAAAATTTCAAGTTATAATTGAAAACCAAGAAAATAGCTATAAAGCAAGGAGTTTTAAGAGGTGTATGGATTATGATAGAGAATGGAACATAAGAAAAGGTTATGAGATGGATATATAACTTATTGAGACTCAATTCCACTCTTGACAGGATTTGGAATTATTATAAATGGTCCAAAAACATTCTACTCCTTCATCACCCTTCTAGACATGTAGAACTAATTAGTAGGTTTTTGGCTGGTATGACTAGTAGGAAGACTTACAATTAAAATACCTTTGGGTGGTGATATTAAACTTAGTTATATTCAATCTAATTCTTAGACTGTAGGAATTGGTCAGTTTTGCTTTATGAATCATTCTTTAGAAATTAACTATGTTTTTCTAATTTTTAAGCCCCATACCCTACATGTTTCTTTCATGTATGGGAAAGTTTTAATAATATAGACGATGAAATTAAATCCAAATGACATGGAAATATTTCCCTCATGTTACCCATCCTTGGTTTCATGTTGCAAAGTGTTTTGATAGGTAAATCATCTCAAGTTGTAGGTAAAGACACCTTTCTATGTTGCAGGTAGGTTTCCACCACTTCTAGTGTTTTCATGTCTTGGTAGTGGTATCAAAGGATGGTATAGAATAATTATAGCATATATAATAAATTATATGAAACCATTCAATTTAATTTAATATAATTTCAAACCCTATATACCCCTGTATAAGATGGACTATATAACTACATTTTGTGATTGAATTCACAATTACATCAAGTTATAGAATTTAATAAGGATTAGGTATGAATTAAACATAGGGATGCCAAGTGCCCTAATCTAAAAATACCAGATAAAATATCATGGATTATTTTCCAAATTCAAGAAGTCAAAGTCCCCTAGATCAAGATTGATGGTACATATTCTTATAAATTTTGATCGATGCTTCACATTGAAGATTGGGGTCAATAAGTCCCAAAAGATCAATGGTGCATGCTTAATCATGAAAATAGAGATCTAATGGTGATCATAAAGTCAATAGGTCAAAATATCCTAAGATTGAACATGATGGTGCCATGTGTCATAAGAGTGTTAACTGAATGGAGACTAACAACATGGTACATAGAAGGAATGTGGGGCTACCAAGTATAACAATCTCGGAAGCCAAAATCAAAGATTAATGACCAACATTAAAATTCAAGGCTAGGAGACTCATGAAGAGATAAATGGAGTGAATTTTATCAATTTTTAGGGGACATGAGATGAATACATATGTCCAAAGTGACAATGGTCATATTTTAAAATTAAGTAAATAGCATGGCAAAGAGATACCACATAGACAGATAGGTCAGATTGAAAGATTTTGTGGACCCAAGCATGAAAATGTATAAAAATGAGGTAAAAATAAAATTCAGGTTACCAAAGTAAATAATTCAAATTTGTATGCCACCATTAAAGCTCAGTCAAGATGACCTCATAAATCTTATAGTCCTAGGAAAGCACATGCAATAGGTTCAACACTATCATGGAGGCTTCATGAAGAACATTTATCCTAGAATAACAGGGATCTCTTTATATTGGTCTATAAAAATGACCTCATCAAGAATATAATGGATGCCTCCTTCTTAGTTTAATCATGATATTTTTCCTCATTCAATGGTGGGGTATTCCAAAAGGCCCAAATGATGAAAATAGTTTTCTGAGCAAGTAAAAGGAGTTCTACACCATATTTCATGAGTTTCATGTCTTAGAAGGACATTTATTCTACCAAATATTGCATGGTCCATCTCAAAATTCATTATTATACATGTATAAATCCTTTTTTCATCATGACACATGTTCTTATGATGCTTAGACTTATCTTTTCTCACTTCTCTCCCAAATTCTATAAGTAGCATCTAGTTTGGCTATTGTAAAGATATACCACGCCATGTATGGTAAAGCCCAACTAGAATGACATTGTATTTTTCCTTTGAAAAACTAATATAATTTTGGTTTTGAGTTCATGAATAATTTTATAAGTGTGCAAAGTGATGTATGGTGGAGTTAGTTATAATTCTCTATCATTTCTTCTTTTATCCTCTCATGTTTATGCAAGAGTTCCTATCTAATAGGTTATAGAGTGTATTAAAGTGTGTTAGGTTAATTTCAAGTGTTCAATTATTCTTAGAGTGTTAAATTTTCCCTCTAGTTCATTTACCTTATGTTACTTCATGCATCTCACCTTTATATTGAAACATTGATGTTAGAACCTTCTATAACTTAGAAGCTAGTTTGTATGCCTTATTCCATTATGGTAGAGTATGATAGTATTATGGAAAACATATTGGTGTATCACCCCATAATAATAGGTCCATTTAATTTAATTTTCTCACTCTTTTCTCACAAGTAAGTACTAGTTTATATGATAAGCATTTCAAGATACATTCAGGGAGCTAGCCCTTAAATCTAGAGACTCACTTCCACCATAGGTACACCCACATACCTGGAAGTGTTACCATGTTTCAAAAATATAGAAGAGGGTTTAACACCCTCTTCTAGGGTGAAATATTTGGTGACAATAGTTCTAACACACCTAATGGGACCATTATCTTCAATCTAACTTATCAAGCTGAATGTTGGTCTTAACAACATCAGCTACAAATTGGTGTGCTACTCAACATTTGGTGACTCCATCAAGGTAAAATCTGGTTCAAGGATATTTTTTTTCATATAATTAATATCATGCTTCATGGATCTTACTAGGTCATCCTATATTAGATTGTTTGATCCCATCAGTACACCTATTCAGCCTGAACTTCCTTTTATAGTTCAATATCATCATCCCAATCTACCCTTTGAGGACCAAGAGGATTTTGCTAGTTAAGGAAGTGAATAAGTGGAATAAATTTAAGATCTTGAAGAAAAAATTGAGAGGCATCATGCATTACCTACCTTCAATACTAAAAATCCACTTCATCTTCAAGCATATGATGCCATTCCCGCTAATGCCACAAAAGGTGTTCCTGCATTCAATGGTGAGAGGAATGTTACACCTAGTGAAAACATTAGGGATATCTCTAACTTTTTTATCTTCCACAATGTCACTCAAGATAACATTTATTTTATACTCTTTGATATGTCCCTTAGAGGGAATGATCTTGATTGGTATAAGACTTTAGAAGGTGGATGCATCACATCATGGGGTGACTTTGGAGTGTTGCTAACTTCAAGGTTTTAAAATGAAAGTGACCATGCCTCTCTCATACATCAGGTCAATGTGATTAAAAAAGGATCCAAGGAAATAATGTATGAATTCAATTAGAGGTTTCAAAAGACTTTGTATAGATTTCCTCCTCCCATGCGGCCACATATTAGTCTTGTGTTCCCTACCTACGCGAGGGCCATTGGTATTGAAATTACTATCATGCTTCAATCCATGGGTGGTTTCACTCTTCCTAAAGCATATGAAATTTCCATCAAAGATGAAAATGGTCTCATTCAAGTTTTAAGGTTACCTCCTAAGGTTTCTATGCCTCCATTATCTCATATGTCTACTAATACTCCAAACGTGGCCCAAGTTTTCAATGCTAATACTAATCCTAGAGTTGCTCCTAAGAAGGAAGATAATGTCATGCATAAAGATGAAAAAATAAAAATCTTAAGAGATCAGCTTAGGAAAGATAAAATTAAATAAGGTTCTCATCAAAATACTTATCCTTAACAACAAGAATATGGTTAAAAACATGGAAGAGGAAGAGGTCAATGGAAACCTAACTACAACATGTTTGCCAATGTGCATAATCTTAATTCTACCACTCATGCAAGGGAGATGGTACTAGTACATAGAAACTTAGTGCAAGGATAAGATTGGAAACAAGGCCAATTTATAGATGAAAATGAGAATGTATATAAATCTTTTTTTCTCAAAGAGGATTCATTCCTCTTCTATCAGTTGAAGATGAAGTCATGATGCAAATAAATGAAGGTGGACAGCCTCAAGAAGAGCTCTTCACCAACTTCCTAGTTGAGGACACTTTTATGATAAATCAAGGAAATTATATTATAGACAATACTATATCCAAGATAAAATATTTAGGAGGTGATAATAATGTCAATACAACTTCATCCAATCCTCCTACAAAGCAACAAGGCATGGATGTAAGCATGACAACTCCAAACAATCCTTCACATCCTCAAAATTAGAATGTTAGAAGGACTATTTAAAACACTTTAAATACTCAAGTTTCAAGCACTTCCTTTCCTCCAAGGGCCCAAGAAAAACTAGTTATGTCTTCTCTAAATATTTTATACTCATTAAATAATACCAATACATCCATTTCTCTTTGGAATGTCCTTCATATGCCTGGACAAAAAGAGCTTCTACAAAATATCTATCTACTATCCCTACTAGTCTTTCACCTTCAATTCAAAATCATGGCCATGTTTATCTTAAAATTACCCCCAACACCATTTTTGAACCATATACTAAAGCTGAGAAACCTCCATCATTTTACCTCACTTTAATTGTGGATGATAATTTGGTACACAATTGCATAGTTGATAGTGGAGCTTCTACTTTAGGCATGCCCAATGTTTTATAAGATAAATTGGTCCTAAAATATGAGCCTCATATAAAAAGAGTCATCCAATTATATGGTATTCCTACTAAGATAATAGGACTGATAAAAAACTTGAAGGTTTTCTTACATGATTGTCCTAGTTTTCCTATCCTTCAAGACATAGTTGTTGTTGGCTTCCCAACTCACTTTGTAATCTGCCTTTCAAGAGAAATTACAGCCAAGATATGTGGCTATCTCTCAGTTTATTATTCCTTCTATGCCTTTAGTAAAAGGTATGGGACCAAGGTGATGATTATAACATAGCCTCTTACAAGGTTTCATATTGAACCTTACATTGAAACAAGTTCTAATTTGAATTGTGTTGTCTATGAGAAAAATGATTCTGTTATAGTTGATGGTATTTCCTCCAAGATTTAAGGCATTTATAATTTATTTATTGATTAATATGGTACTAATACTTATGAGCATGATCTTTATACTTTCATGGAGGAAATTGATTTAAATGATATTGTATACATGAAGAAGGAATACTAATACCTCTACTAGCTAAGGAAGGAGGTGAGGATGATGAGATGGGGAAATTTTTTTTTGATGGTCCAAGAAGTAAAATTGGTGAATGAGTTGGTTTCATGTTGGTATCCCCATACAAAAAAAATATTATGATGAATATAGGTTCCATTTTAGTTTCACTTGCAATTTGGCTGAGTATGAAGGTTTGATTCATGGCCTTCAATGGGAAAGGAAAAATGGAATCAAGAACTTGCAAGTATATGGAGATAGTGAATTGGTTGTGCATCAAGTTAGGAATGTGGTTGATGACAAGAACCCTTTTATAAATTCATATAATAATAGGGTATGGGATTTTATTCAATACTTCAATTCATTCAATATCTAATTAGTTCTAAGGGAGAAAAATAATCATGCTAATAGATTAGCTGCCATAGGAGCTCAATTTTATACACCAACTACCATTAAAGAGGAGGGAAAGAAATCTCACATTAATATAGTTATTAGACATTCCATATTATATAATTAGGTTTCTTATAATTTTTTTGATAGTGATAAACACATTGCATACTTATTACAAAATTAGGTTAAGTTTTCCTCAAGATATCAAAAGAGACTCCAAGAACAATTTGATGATTAGATTGTGCAAATAAGAACAAAAAAGATACTTAAGGGCTTGGTGAAATTTATAAATTATCTTAAATTAATATGATCAAAATAAGAAGGAAAAGGTGAGTATGTATACAAAAGAGGATAACTATGAAAGAGTCTTTATTTTCAAAGACAAACTTCTCAAACTAGGTAAGGTTTGTTCTACATTGGAGAAGAAAACATTCATTGATTTGTGTAGAGAGTTTTATGACATATTTTATTGGGAGTATAAGAACATAAAAGTATTGGATCCTATAATATCACACCATAAAATTGAATTGTAACCTATAATTAAATTAGTTAGGCAAAAACAAAGGCCCATCAACCCCAAGGTTGAACAACTCATGAGGATAGAGCTTACCAAACTCCTTGAATCTAAAATTATTTTTCCTATAAAACATTAAAAATGGGTGGCTAACCTTGTACATATTAGAAATAATAATGAGAAGATAAGAATTTTTGTGGAATTTAGATATCTTAATAGAGTGTCACTCAAATATCATGATCCTTTACCCTTAATAGAGCATATTTTGCAAATGGTTTTAGGTTCTCAATGTTTTTCTCTTCTAGATGGATATTCAAGTTGTAATCAGACTATATTGAATGAGGATGATTAGTTTAATATAAAATTCACCACAAAATGGAGTAATTTTTCTTATGGGAAGATGCCTTTTGGTTTTTCAAATGCTAGTGACACATTTTAAAGAGCAATGGACATGGCCTTCAAGGGTTTGATTAATGAGATGTTGTTGGTTTATCTAGATGATATAAACATGTTTTATAAAGATGCTAATGAACATATCCAACACTTGATGCAAGTGTTTGAAAGATGTAGGAATTATGGAGTATCTCTTAATCCAAGAAAATATCTTTTTTATCCATGAAGGTAAGATCTTAGGACATATTGTTTCCAAAGATGGTTTGACTATTGATCCTAAAAGGATAGAGGCTATTCTAGGCCTATCATTACCATTGAATAAGAAAAGTCTCCAAAATTTCCTAGTTAAGATAAATTTTGTAAGGAAATGCATACCTAGTTTTGCATCTTTGGTAAAACCTATCACAACCATGCTCATGAAAAACCAAGTCTTTTCTTGGACTAAGGAAGGTAAGAGTAGTTTTGAAGCCATTAAGAAAATAGTTGCACAAGATCCTACTCTTGTGAACCCTGATTTTGATAAATAATTCATGTTGTATTCATTTGATAACCTTGATACTATCTCAGCCATGCTAATGAAAAAAAATGATGAAGGTTTAGAAAAAACAATTGAATTCTTTAGTCAAGGTTTGGAAGATTATGAAGTCAAGTACACCTTTGTGGAGAAACAAGTCTTTTATATTGTAATAGGACTAAATAATTTTAGGCATACGGTTTCAAACAATAGGATTCATGTTATGTTTTCTCATCCTAATACCAAAGATTTTCTTTTGAGTAAAGATCTTAATGAAAAGAGGGTAGGGTGGATTACTAAGGTAATGGAATATGATGTTGATATCAAAGTGAAAAAATTGATAAGGGGTAAATGCCTTTGTGAACATCTAACTTCAGATCTCCATGAGTAAAAGGAAGAGGCTCTAGTCAATCATGGTTACTCCCAACCAGCTAGTTCTTTACCTCTACAAAGTTGGACATAAGATGTTATTATATTTCTTCAAAGTGGTTAGTATTCTAATGGTATGAATAGATCACAAAGGAGATATTTTATATTGCAAGATATTACCTTTTGTCTCATAACTGGTGTAATTTTTATAAAAGACACTAATGGTATGCTATTGAGATGCATAGATAATTATCATTTTGGAGTGTTGCTTGAGAAGTTCCATGATGGGACAACAAAAGGTTATTTCTCTCCAAGAAGCATAGTTTCCAAGATCATGAGGGTAGGATATTATTGGCCTATCCTATTCAAGTATTGTTATGCTTGGGTGAGAAGGTGTGTACAATGTGTTTTAGTTGTTTGAAAATAGAAGCTTTCAGTCCTTCTTTTGAAGCCTATCCAAGTAGATCAACCTTTCATGTAATGGAGTATTGATTTCATTAGCATGATAAACCCCCCATCAAGTGCTAGTCACAGATGGATACTCACAAAAATTGACTAATTTAAAAGGTGGGTTGAAGTGGTGGAATTGAAAGAAGATATTGAGAATGCTATCTTGGAGTTCTATGAGAGTATTATAACAAGGTTTTGTATCCCTTCTACCATTATTTCAGATAATACACTTGATTTTATAGGTGTTAAGACAACTAATTGAGAAAATAGTAATATCATATAATTTATCCCCTCATATAATTATTACCTTCAAGGTAATGGGTTGTCTAATTCTAATAATAAGAAACTAATTAGAATCATCAAGAAGACTTTAGAAGATAATCAAAGTGCTTGGCACACCAAGTTGAAGATAGCCCTATACGCTGATAGGATAACTCCAAAGAGGTCAATATGGAATTATCATTTTGTTCTTATATATGGAAGGGAGGCTAGGCTATCTATATCACAATAGATACCTGCATTAGAGTTGGCACATCAATTAGAGTTACTTGAGAACACTCCAATGGAAGTAAGGTTGGTATAACTAGTGGATTTTCAAGAGACTAGAGATAAAGCTCATCAAACTATGGAACATCACCAAATACTAATGAAGAGGTATTTTGACAAGGAAACTCCAATAAAATTTAAATAAGGTGACATAGTGTTTAAATGGGATGAAGATAAAGCAAAACTAGAGAGACATACAAAATTTGACACTTTATGGACTGTACCATATGTCATCATCACTTTCAAACAAAGCAATTCTTCCTAATTAGAAAGGATGAATGGAGGGGAGCTACCTATCCCTATGAATGGGATACATTTGAAACATTATTATTTAGGAATTGAAGGTTAGTCTTGTAAATATTAGGTTAGGTGTGACTTTTCTTTCAGTTATGTTGTGTTACCTAAGTGTTCTAGTTGAACACATGTGTGTTTCTTTTGAGTGTGTCTTGTTGTGTGTGTCTTTACCTTATGTTTTGTGTGTTTTTAAATCCAATTTTTGTGTAAAATTTGGTGTATAGGTGACTCCATGTCCCAATGGATAGGATTAGGCTACTGGTCATGGCATAGTAAGCATACCACCCTTGGGAAATCACCAAGAATGTTGACCATTTTGACCACATGTCAAAATGGATCAACCCCCTATAGTAAATTTTTTATATATGGGTATAATATAATGTTATAGGGTGTTTCATAGTTAATTATATGTGATTTTATGTCATTTAATCCTTGGTCATGGTCTAACTATTCCTTATATCATTTTGAGTCACTTAAAGATCATAAATGAGAATTAAATACAAGTGGTGTAGTTTTAAAGGTATCCATGTGTTTTTAAATTAATTACAAAGTCCAAGGTGTCAATACATATCATAAATTATATATTCTAACTAAAAACTTGCAGGTTATAATTGAAAACCAAGAAAAAAACTATAAAATAGGGCATTTTGAGAGGTGTACAACCTATGAGAGAAAGTGGAACATGGAATAAGGTTTTTGGATGGATATTTAACTTCATAAAACTAATTTAAATGATTTAAATTATTTTAAATTGATAAAAATTGTCTAAAACCATTCTTTTCCTTCATCACCCTTTTAGACATGCTAAACCAATCAGTAGGTTTTTGGTTGGTATGATCATTAGAAAGACTTATAGGTAAAATGCCTTTGGGGATTGATATTAAACTTAGTAAGATTAAATTTAATTATTGGAGTGTATTTATTAGTCACTTGTGCTTTATGAATCATATTTTACAAGTTGATTATGTTTTTCTGCTTGTTAAACCCCATATACTATAGGCTTATTTCTTGTATGGGCAAGTCTGTAAAATCTAGCTAAAGGAATTGATTCCAGAGGACATGTAAATATTTACCTCATGTTAACCATTCTTGGTTTCATGTTTCAAAGTGTTTTTATAGGCAAATCATCTCAAGTTGTAGGTAAATACACCTTTCTATGTTGTAGGTAGGTTTCCACCACTTCTAGCATTTTCATGTCTTGGTATTAGTCTTAGAGGATGGTATTGACTAATGATATCACAAATAATAAAGTATATGAAACCATTTAAGTGGATTTAATATAATTTAAAACCTTGTCTACTCCTATATAAGATGGAATATGTAACTGCATTCTATGATTGAATTCACAATTGCATCAAGTTATAGACTTTTATAAAGCTTAGGTATGAATTGAATGCAGGGCTGCCAAGTGTCATAATATCAAAAGCCCATATCAAATATAAATGAAACATGTGTGATCAACTGAAGTTAATAAGTCAAATTACCCTAGATCAAGATCAATGATGCATATTCTTATGTACAAATTTTGATCGATGATCCACGTTGAAAACTAGGGTCAATAAGTCAAAAAAGATAAATGACACACGTTTAATCATGTAGATAGATATCTAATGGAAAACACAAAGTAAATAGGTCAAAGTATCCTCATATTTAATTTAATGGTGCCACATGGTGTAAGACAATTAACTAAATGGAGAATGATAGCAGGGTATATAGAAGGCATGCAGGGCTGCTAAGTGTCATAATCTTGGAAGCTTGGATCAAAGATCAATGAAAAACATTGAAAGTCAAGGCCATGAGACTCCTGAGGAGATTGATATAAATTTTTTAATCAAGTTTCATGGGATAAAATATGAAGACATGTGTCTTAAGTGATAATGGTCATATTTTAAAATTAAATAAACAACATGAAAAGGAGATGCCATATAGATAGATAGGTTAGATCAAATTTTTTTGTGGACCTAAGAATGTAAATGTATAAACATGAGATAAAAATAATATTTATGTTACCAAATAAAATACTTAAAATTGGTATGCCACCATTAAATCTCAGTGAATACCACCTCATAAATTATGTAGTCCTAGGAAAACACATGCAACAGGTTCAACATAGTCATGGAGGGTTCATGACAGACATCAATACTTAAATAATAGGGATATATTTATATTGATATATATAAATGAACTAAATAGGTATACAATGGATGCCTCCTTCTAAGTGAAATCATCAGATCTATCCCCATTCAGTGGTGGGGTGTTTCAAAAGGGCCAAATGATGAAGATAGTTTTCTAAGGAAGCAAAAGGAGTTATACACACATTTTATGAGTTTCATGCCTTGGAGGGACATTTATCCTATAAAAAATTTCATGGTCCATATCAAAATTCATTATCCTACATGTATAACTCCTTTTCTCAGCATGACACATGTTCTTGTGACTCTTAGACTTCTCTCTTCTCACTTTTCTCTCAAATTCTATAGGTAGTATACCACACCATATATGGTGAATCCCTACTAGAATGAAATTGTATTTTATATTTTAAAAATCAATATAAGACTGATTTTAAGTTCATTAACAATTTTTAAGTGTGAAAAGTGATGTATGGTGGAGTTAATGATAATTCTCTATCCTTTCTTCCTTATCCTCTCATGTTTATGAAAGATTTCATATTCCAATAGGTCATAAAGAGTGTATTAAAGTGTGTTAGGATAATTTAAAGTGTTAAATATACCCTCTTTTTCATTTACCTTATGTTGCTTCATGCATCTCACCTATATATTGAAACATTGATGTTGGAACCTTCTAGAACTTAGAAGTTAGTTTGTATGCCTTGTTCTATTATGATAGAGTATGATAATCTTGTGGAAAAAATATTTGTGTATCATCCCATTATAATAGGTACATTTCATGAAATTTTAACACTCTTTTCTCACAATTAAGCACTAGTTTAGGTGATAAGAATTTCAAGATACATTCAGGGAGCTTGCCCTTAAATCTAGAGGCTTACTTCCACCATAGGTACACCCACATACCTGGAAGTGTTCCAATGTTCCAAAAATATGTAAGAGGATTTAAAACCATATTATAGGATGAAATATTTGGTGAAAATAGTCACCAACACCATTTATCTTATTTCACTCCTTGAACCACACCATTAGGCCTACTCATAATTAGGCCTTCTCACTATCAGAAAGTCTACTTTGAATATGTGAAGCATACACACAAATTTGACATATAACCATATAAAAAATCACATTTTTATAAAATAAATAACTGTAAGGTCATCATAATTTCCATTATACTTCACCACATAGGGAAAAAGACCTCAAACTGATCATTTCCATATGCTCACTTAGAACTGCAAATAGGCCTCAAAATCTAATCAAGAAACTTTGACTTTTCACACCTTCATATGAATTTATAATGAAAAAAAATACATTAAAATTAACCTATGAGACATATATAACAAATTTATGTTCATTATATTATTAAAATCTTGTGCATATTGACTCAAGAATATCATTCTCACTAACATAAAAAAAATTGCCTGAGTGCTCCAAAACATAGTCATGGAAACCAAGACTTAGAACACCTATGTTAACACTTTTATGAACTTAAAATGGTATTATATTATAATTATTCATCCTTATAACATATTTAAACAAATATATTATAATTATAAATATCAATATTGGTCTTACAGACCAATCTCATGTCTTTACCCTACATAGACCTCACTGTGTTAGACATGTCACTTTGAGAGCAACTTTATACTTGTATATGAGCATATAAAAATATTATATTCAAATAGAATATGTGATATATTTATTTAAAAATAACCCAATGAATTTTTAACCATCCCTAATCCATTTAAACCCATCCCTAATCTCATTCTCACTTATGCCTGATTTTCTCACTATCTTTTTCATTAGGCCTTTTTAGCAATAGGCCAATTTCCACGACCAGTTTAACATATTTTAAGTCTATAAAAAAAAAAAAAAAAAAAAAAAAAAAAAAAAACTTACATTATTATAAAATACAAGTCTCACACATCATCCTCTAATCATTTACATGCTTTTACCTAGTCAACTCTACCTGCTACATCAAAAATCTAAGAAATAAGGGTTATCCTATAGCTTCCACTCACTCTTATGATATAATAATTACACATAGAGAAACCTAAGAGATTAATATACATGATAAAATAATAAAACTATGTCATATAATCCATTCTGATCCATTTCTAATAATATCTTCTATACCAGGTCACTATGAGGGTTTGAGGAGGGTTTAAACTACCTTCCATTCTTAATAATCATTCATAAAGTATTGCCCATAAAATACAAAACCAATGAAATAAAATTTGATATAGGAACCTTCCCAAAATTCAATTAAATTATTAGGATATCATTCAAAGTTTTCATGTACCAACGAGCATAAGAAAATTCTTCTTGGGTATAATATTATACCTCATTTTGTGTACACAGAAAAGGTCAAGACCATATTTCATGATTTCTCCTTAATAATTTGACCTTATAATTAGTCAAAACACTTGATAAATCCTATCACACCTTTAAAAATTATCTCATGAGTTATGGTACCTTAGAAACTGATTTTGACCCCTCATTTAACCACACTAGATCTCTTTGCATAGTAGGCCTAAAACATGTAAGCCATACTTAGACCTTGAACACAAATTGAAACCTATTATACTAATATAAAAGCCTAATTATAATTTAATAATACCTCATAAATTTATCACACACTTCTAATATTATTATTATAAGCCTTAGACTTCTCACCTCATCATGTTACCAACACCATGTCTTATCACTAGGTCTCTTTAAGAAAATAATAAGCCAAGAAATGACCTAAAAACCTCTTATGAAAGCTTATATACCTTATACACATGTTTAAATAGTGTAAAACATCTTATCACATGATTTACAAATTATTTTCATTCATAATAACACCTCAAGACTCCTCATTAGGTTAGGCAGAGTTTAGGACTAGTCTAGTTGCATGCTTAGGCTTAAGACCATACCCCTCCTGAGTGTTTCAATATTTCATATGCATGCTTAGGTATTATTAAAAATACACTCATACCTATGTGTATCCATCTTACCAAACCACCATCTTCACACACATGCTCATAGTATGATAATGCTTCTTAAGACTACTGCTCAAATGTATGCTTAAATTGTATCTTGATCTTGACCTTGACATGTCATAAACTGAAGAATATTTACTAGGTTGCCTTCAAATTATCTCTCAATAGAGATACAATATCTTTCCTTCAAATTTTATCTTATCATAAGACTTCTTTGTCATATACCACTTCACCATGCATGGCCTCAACTTTGGCCTTGACATTGATGAAATGGATATTTACTTTGAAATCAATGACAACATCAATTCCATAAAACCAAGAATAAGAACATACCTCAACAAAATTACAATCATTTTCATGGCCCTTAATACCTGATGGACAAAATCAAACGACCTCTCTCATGCTCAATCATTGTCAAGCATTATTCAAAGCATTCACATCTTCATAGCTCATTTAGAGCATCTTTGGAGCTGCATACACATATTTTCAAAGCATATAGATAATTATTTAGAGATCACTCATTTCATCATGCTACCTACATATATCATCTCATAAGGTCTAGATAAAGCTTTATAAGTTACTTGACATTTGACATACAGACCTATACTCACTCAAGCTGATCTTAATGATATTTCTCAAGCTAACATAAGAACATTATTCAAATAGTAATCTCACATCACTGATTTCATATAACAACAACACTCACTATGCTGGCATAAGAACTCATCATACACATACCTCAAATCTTACTTGATCATGCACCTTCACAATAACCTTTGACATTAATACATCAATTAAAGAACCATGCACCTTGAAAAGAACCTTTGAAATCAATGACAATAATAAATTCCAAAACTCAACAAACAATGGCAATGCTCAACATGAAGGGAATCTTCAAATTAAACCTCATCCTCATCATCACTATTTAAAGGATTTTGGTAACAAATCAATGGCCTTAAAATTTTCATTTTAGTACCTAAAACATGTCGAGCCATCTAGGAATGTAGTGTTTATGCACTCTAGTTTGGATTTGGTGTTTGAGGATGAGGTTTCCATTACATTTAGGATGGATTATAGTTACAAAGAATACTGAGATAATTGGAAGACACAAAGAGCACTGATTAGATAAGAAATGGAGTGTATTCTTAGAAATTGGGAGAAATAATAGTTAATGAGTTCATCTCAAGGCACTTATAGGGATCCACATACATCTCCTACATTGATGACATTTAGTGTCTCAATTGACATGAATTCAAATTTGATTTTTTGTCTTGACCTTTCCCATTTATTTCCTAATTAGGATATAAACTTAGGGATCTCAAATACATGCTACCTACTAGATTTGGTGATTGTGACTTGACATTTTAAATTTTTAATCAAGGCCCAATTTCCCATATAATTAATTTTTAAAGCATGGTAGGAACATATCCATATCATCCTTGAGGCTTCCCAAGCAATTCTTATTATGTGTTATGTGTACCTTACTAATTGGTTCCTACTATAATGGTTACCACCTAGCGTGGACTAGTGCCTTCTCTTTATATTCTTGGGAGAAAGAGAATGTTAATTAGAGGATTCATGACATCTTTTGATTAGCCTTCCAAATATAACTATACCTTATTTTGATAGTCTAAAGGTCTTTTTGACTCTTCTTATCAATCTGGATAGAGATTCTACATGGTATGATGCTATAATTTGGGCTCTCCCTACTTATGACATAATTTTTAGGTCCAAGAGACTAACAAGCCTAATTTATACATGGTATGTTGCTATAATTTGGGATCTCCCTACTTATGACATATTTTTTAGGTCTAAGAGACTAACAAGCCTAATTATGTGCCATGTAGTTCTCTTTCATTCAGCTAGGATATCCCAAGTTATGACATCTCTATTAGTGTTGGGAGACTGACACCTTATCTTCAGGGAAAGCTCATTGGTCAAATCTTAGTAATTTTGATTTTTGAGACATACAAGATTCTTCTACTTTGTTAGGCTCTCTTGAGATTTGACATCAATGATAGACCTAAGATCCTAACCAATCTAAATCTGATCAACATGACATTCTCCCATTGGGTTAGGCTCTCCTAGGTTTTGAAACTTTGATAGATCTGGGAGACTGACCATTCTAACTTTTAAGCACCTTGATTGGCTAGGCTCTGATAAGTTCTAAACTCATTATTAGTAATCTATGTGACACCCTCTTATTTAACCATCCTCCTTATATAAATCCATAAAATAAACTAAGTAAAAATGAAAACAAGTGTGATGCATTATATTCTCACATATCTTCCATCTATATTACACACATTTCCACAAAGGACTTTGGGACCTTGACAACATCTAACACTCCAAGAGAATGATTAATGAAAATAAACCTACAAAAAATTTAATGTATTAAATATTCCAAGTAAGAAGGTGTCTAGTTAATTTTTGGATTCTAATAGGACTTGACCATGTTAACTTTATAGGTCATAACGAATCTCAATAGAGATCAGTTAGACCTTATAAACAATCCACTCATTTAGGGAAACCAAGGGAGAATGGGAATTTGAGGATTCTCTCCTAAAAAAATTGGTTGGAGTGAGATAAAAAGTCCCAGAACTTTGAGTTATATGATTTTAAGGAGGGTGCCCCCTTTCTTTGTAGAAAAAAGTGGTGTATTGACCACAACAAATGGTGTCTTCCATGGGGAAAGTACTGTTTAAGCATTTAGAACCCAAATTATTAACCTCCATTCCTACATAAAACACAGTCTACAAGGAACTCTTCAGACACATCAAAAAAATAAGGAACTAAATTCATTTATATCAAGTGATATAATAAGCCTTATTACCATATAATACCATAATTATGTGTGAGGTGATGCATTTTTAATTTATTCAATTTTGGATTTCACCCAAACAAGTCAAAATAAGGCTAGGCATTAGGTTTCCTCAAAGGGTATTATTAGTTGTATGGTTTTAAGGGAATGGTGTGGACATTACTCTATTTCCATCTAGGTGTCCATATTCATGATATAGATACCACTATTCCCATTCAACACCTTGCTCCACTTCTAGCGATGGTAGAAATCCTGTAATGGAGGTTGCCTAAATAACCCTTTTGAGGAAGCATTAGAATTTAGATTCTGTATGTTATTCTAGTTTCCTTTATTTTTCTCATGAAGAGATTTGGTAGTCCTATCCATTGAGGGGTTTGGATCAAGCCATGGATAATGGGATGTTTGGAAAGTTATAAATACCTAGCCAATCTTATATTGGTTTAGTGATCTCACTTTCATCAAGATATACTTACTAAGTGAAAATTTGATGGCTTCTATCAAGACATGGGGATATTCTAAAATTATCTTATTTAGTTAAAAATAATTGGCTTGTAAGATATGAAATGTAAAAGATTATCTTACAACCTTTAAATTTATTGAAATTAAATACCACCTTTGGTATCCTAAAACTTAATTATACCTCTCAGGCTTTCATCACCATTCAGAGTGGTTACTTATTATGAGTTTACTAGAGGAATTTTTAAATTTTGTTCACTATATTATTTTCAATTGAAGGTTGGGTTTTTGGAAAGTTATCTAATAGGAAAACACAACAAAGGAAAAAACATAGTAAAAATAAACACACAACTAAAGCAAACTAGCCCAATATATCCATTACCACCCCAGCCAAGATTATTATGATATTAAAATATAAGGGGTAGATGAGAAATAATAATTTAGGCACTATCCATTACTCATTAGTGGGAGGTCACTACCATTGAATTACTTAAGGTGGAAAGCATTCTGTCTGAGTAACTTAGCTATCTTGTAGGGGCCAATATAGAGGGGGTTAATTTGTTATGTTGGCCCTTTTTTGTGTGATTTATCCCATATCAGTACCAAGTAAAAAATACCAAAGGATTTAACCTATAATTTTTTTTAAAACCATCACTTGATAGTGTTCTGATGTTTTCTTAAGTTGAGTAAGGCCTCATCTTGAGCTTACTCTAACTAGATGATGTCCAAGATCCTAGAGTTCACTTTATCATCTTGTTATATATACTATTGTATGAATTTGTTTGTATGTAACTTGAGTGTAATTTTTATCATTGGATCAAGTCCATAGACCATCATAAATGATGTTTTTTGAGTTCTTTCTTATGCCTGATATAATCATCCCACATAGCAAATTTAAGTAGTGAGTTCCACTCTCAAAGTTTCTTTTCTACAGATTTATTTATAGATTTATGAGGTTTTTATTAGTGGATTATACTAGTCCCTTATATTTTAGGTGGTGATTGGATGATAATATCAATGTGATTCTATTTTCATACACCCATTTGGTAAATTATTTAGATTGAAACATAGGGCCATTATCACATCTTATGACATTGGGGTCCCAAACTATGTGGTTATGTTATTCTTCATGAACTTGGTGACTTGAATGATAGTGATTTTATTTATTTACACTACTTAAACCCACCTTATTCAATATTCTATATCCATAAGAACAAACTTATGAGCCACTGAGGAATTAGGGTTGATGACCCCCACAAAATCTAGCCCCCATTGGTAAAGTGGTGTCACTTTTATAATTGGTTGTAATGGTATATCTATGTGGATTTCCATTTTGGTGAAGGTCTAACATTTATGGCATGTATATACATGTGCATGGACATATTTAAACATTTTAGGCTAGCAATAGCCTACACAAACCATTTTGTGTGTCATCATATTTACTATAGGGTGGCCATCTCCCAACTTCTCATAGAAGTTTGTCATTACTTCCTTGGCTTTTATTTGTGATAAGCATATAAGGTAGAATACTTTATGATTATTTATAAATATAAATCCATTATTCAACATATACTATGTAACCTTTTGCCTAAGGTCCCTCTTCTGCATTTGGTTGAACTTAGGGGGTATGTTCCCATATAGAAGATAATGTACGATTGGGGTGCACCAATCCTATTGTAGTACTAGATCCTGATCCACCTTTTGCATAATGATCCTGAGATAAATTTCATTAATTATCTGATTAATTCCATATCCTCTAACCAACTTGGCAGGTTTGATTTCTAAATCATATTCCTATAACTTTATCATCCATCTGCCTACTTGCCTAGTTTATTCTATCCCAACATTTGCTTGATGGTCAGGTCTAGGATGATTATATGCACCTTATTTATGAGGATATAATGCCTAAATTTCTTCATGGCCTTCACCAACACATAAGCATGTTTTTTTAGGGTGGATTATCTTAGTTCTACATCCTTTATATTAGTGGTCATAAAAGTGATATGATGTTCTTATCCATCTAATCTTCATGTGAGTCAAGTAGTGATGGTGTATATAGAATAAAAAGGGTAAATGTATAAATATTTCATGTAGTATAGGCTCATCAACATCAGGGTTTTCATGATAGCATATTTTATGTCTTAGAAAGCCTTCTTTGATTCAACATGCCATTCTACTTTTTCATCCTATTTTAACATAACATTCAGAGGTTTTATAATTTTTGAAAATTCAAAAATGAATTTGTGAACAAAATTAATTTTACCAAAGAAGGATTTTAATAATTTCTTGATCTTAGGTAGAGGTAATTTATAAATCACATCAATCCTTTCTAGATCAATAATAATAAATTCCTGTGTGATGATATGACTGAGAAACTTACCTTCAATGACACTAAACACACTTTTATTTGGGTTTAGAGAAATGCCATACCTATTTCATCATTCAAACAGCTTTTGTAAGTGGTGTATGTGATCTATCCTATATTTTGAAAACATAGTTAAGTTATACATATAAATTATTATTCACTTATGAATTAAGCCTTTGAAATCAAAATCCATCACCCTCTAAAATTTTCCTATAGCATTTATTAACCCAAATGGAATTTTATTTTAGGTGAACATACCCCATTTGGTGGTCAATGTGATTTTGACTTGACCTTCTAAATTGAACAAAACTTGGTTGTATCTCAAGAACTCATCCAAGAATACATCATTTATGATCCACTCACCATTTGGATCACTTCATAGAGGGAAGGTAATGTATATTTGTCTTTGTGTGAGGCTTAGTTTAGGTTTCAAAAGTTTACACAAAAATGGATTTCCCCATTCTTCTTTCGCATGGGCACTAGGTTGGATACCTAGGTAGAATGGTGAACTAGGAAAATTAACCTAGAAAAGAGTAAATTATTAACCTCTTTGTGTATTAATGGTTACATGATAGGGTTCATATATCTCTATCTCTACCTAAATAATTTTTGGTGTAGTTTGAGTGAGATGGTGTGAGTAATCACCCTTGGGTCTAAGAATTTGAGGTCTCCATAGGCCCATGAAATTACATCCTTATATCATAACAAAAATATTAATAGCTTCTCAAGATCGAGGTTCATCTAGTTAGGACCCACATTAACAGCTTAAGATTTTTCCACATAGTCAAGGTTGATGATTTGACATTTTTGGTTCTAAAACTTGGGTTTCTTCATTTAGGGTGTGAGGTTCAAGGTATCACATGCACTTTCTAAAGTAATCATCCCTTTAAGGATTCAATTCCCATGAATGTTGAGGATCCCATCCTTATCAAATTTAGTTCTAGGGTTATCTTTGTCTACTTAATCAATTACATGGGCCTCAAATATCCCATAATTTTTAAGGAATTAAATAATCTACTAGTCATCCCTAAAAACCTAGTAATTTTTCACATTATCTAGTATAAATAGGAAAGCAACCAATTCCATAGAGAACTCCTACAAATCACTGTCATCTAGGGGAGTTACATTTACTATTACAGATGATAATGAGTTAGCAACTTGGTTCTCTTACCTAGGGATGGGGATGATTTTAATGTGCAAAACATCTTGATTAGGTCCTATGACCTATGTTTATACCTCCTAAGGTAAGACAATTTGCACTAAAATTTAATATTAACCTTGTTGACCTCCAACTCCAAGTCATTAAACACCCTTAGTTCCTTGGATTTATGTTTTAATGTGAACTATAATCATAGTATTAAGGCTTCATACTCTATCAATTATTTTTGTAGGGAAACTATAGCCTATACGAAGCTATGTATCTCCTTCCTTAGGGATTCATCAATGGAATACCTACTTCACAAACCTATTTGGAATGGGTCCCATCTATATATATGGACCACAGGTATAACAAGTATGGTTAATTTTCAGCTTTGTCTTTAGTAGTTTTTATGCTTAACATATAAATTCCTAATTCTAAGGATAGTATATTCATTTTCTCATTAATTGTGTTGTATTTATTTTTCATGTGTGGTTCTCTACCCACTCAAATTTTATTGGCTACACCTCTTTAGGGTAACCACATATGAAAAAAATAGTGGTCATGTACTTTTTTAGCATTTTAGACTATTCCCTACTAAGGAACATGCCATAGGCATTAGGAATCTCTACCACCTACATGTCTATGCCATATTGAATCCTAGGTTTAGATTCTAGTTACATGTGTACATTAATAAGTTTACCCACTACTATGGTCTTTTAATTATTTATTTAAACCACCACCTTATCCAATTTGATAGGAACTAACCCTAACTTATTGTAAATACCAGTTGCCAATACATTTGTAAGGTTCTTGAGTCCAATAAGTAATTGTGTAGGAAATTTCCAAATAAATTGATAGTTAGGAGGATGGAAATGGGGGACCTTCATATTGATATTATGAATGGGAACATTGGTGTGGGATTCCTTTTGATTTTTTAAGGTAGGTTATATAGGCTTTTTAGTTATGGATTTTAGTATAAGATCACTTTTCTTGGTGATTTGAGAAAGTTCACTAAGGGTGATATTTGATTTAATTTTATTAATATCTTCTACGATGTTATAATGTCCCTTATTTTTAACTAGTTAGGCCTCTATAGGATCATTTATTTAAGGGTGTTTTAGAGGTGGAGGGTCATTCTTAACATTGTGGTATGGTGGGGTTACACCGTTATTGAGGGGTGTTGAAGTAGTAAGAGGTTGTTATAGTTGTTAGTTACTTGAGAAATTATTGGAATGAATGGACCTCACTACTACTCTCATCTTGATATTTTCTTCCTAGTTGGGAAACTCCATAATTATCAACACCATGGCTATGTTAGGGGGCCTACCTAATTTTGATGATTCTAGGTGATTATAACCACATCATACTCCTCCATTTATATATGGAATATATTGAAGGTACTATTTAAAAATATGATTGAGTGGGGGAGGTGAATTAGTCTTCAAAAATTTTCATACAATTCCACTTAATCATATATGAACATTATAACAAGCATGTTCATCTTAGCAAGCATAAACATCAAAATGTAAGAAAATGGAACACATGTACACATCATATACATGGGAAACCCTTAAAGGTAAGAAAAACCATTGATGAATAAAATTTAATATAATCCTATAATACAAACATCAATATTTAGTGAATCACCCACTTCACATGGAGCACCAACACCAACTAAGCTAGGCTTTAGCAAGCACCCACTTGAAAAGAGGAACCAATGCCCTAGATGAATAAAAACCAAATAAAACACATAAAAAACTTTATAAAATTTATAATACTTTGTTTCTTTTATAACATATGATGATCTTATCCTTTATCTCTTTGCTCACTTCTATCCCTCTCAAACTGGGTTCTATCCCTCTTCGTTCAATTAGCCCTCTTCATCACTTGATTAGGTATTCTAACCTTGATCCTAACATGGAAAAACTATATTATATATTTATGAAACCTATATTATGTTTCTAATAAAATCATTATTATCACTAATGATCTATTTCATTCACTTATCCTCTTCTATTCTCTCTCTCTCTAAGTACACAAAATAGGCCTAAACTACCTTGCTTTTAAACAAGTCACTTGATCATATCCTTATTAGTCAGAAAAACATTATTATACTTTAGGTAGGCCAAAAAATAGGTCTTATAATATAAAATAACATTCCTTAATCATGAATCAATCAATACATTAGGTTGGCCATAGCTCAATTAACCCTTACTCCTCTTTTAGGCTTAATGGAGACTTAATAGGTCTTCTTAACATCACGTTACCCTTTGATATTTATTAAAGCATATTAAAAAATATAAAATGTTATGAAAACATCATATTACACTCCAATATACCTTATCCAAATTTAATTTATGCCCATACTATCTTTTAGGTCCAACCACCACTTGAACCCTTTCTCAAAACACTGTTCATAAAAGGCCTATGCATATATAGAAACTTTATCTTGAATAACTGAGACATATACTTAATTTTTCCTAAAAACCATGGAAAAAAATTACATATTGATAAAAATCATGACCTCAGGGTCATCATAAACTTCATCTGATGCTTCAACTCAGGGTATACAGCCTCAAACTCTTCTTTGCAAGATGTTCACTTAGAACTGGCATCTGACTCCAAAATATAGTCAAGGAAACATGAAATTATATAAATTAATTGAAAAAATTAAAGGTAATTAAATGAATTAAAATATATTATATCATCCTTATAGAAACATACATTAATCATATCATAATATCTAATATAAACTATTGGTTTTATAGAGCAATTTGTTGATCTTCTCTCTTATAGAATCCACTCAATTAGATAAGCCATTTTGGATTTAATGTTCCACCCTATTATACTAACTTACAAGATTATTAAAATCATGTATGTATTATTAAATTCCAAAACAACATAATCATGTACTTAAATTCATCATTCTTACATGAAAATACATCAGGAACCATCTTATCACTTTTGCCTGATTTCTTACTATATGTATTACTTGGTCTGTTAGCGACTGGCCAACTTGGATCACTAAATTTGCACATATAAGATATATAAAATATCTAAAAACATTCATGGAAAACAAATATAAGTCTCATGCTTTTATCTTCATCTAATTATCAAATTTAACTCGATCAACTCTTTCTACTACAATGAATCTTTGAAAGATAAGCACTTTCTTGTAGGGTCTGCTCACTCACTTGAGAAACCAATCACACCTGGAGATGATTGGGAGAGTTTAATACAAAATTTTATCACTTAAATTACCATATAAAATCATTTTTATCTCTTTAGAAAAATATATTTAACATCAAGTCAATGTTAGGGCTTTTTGAGGGTTTAAACCAACTTCTAATCTTAACGCTCATTCATAAAACTTAGCTCCTATTTATATAAACCAATGCTTATAAATTTGAGATATAAACCTTAATAATATACCATAAACAAATTATATTATCATGTGTATTCTACATGTGATAATGAGCATTAGAAATACCTTTTTAGGTAGACAACTCTTCATTCTAGGCAATCAAGAAACCTTTAAATACTTTTTCAAACTTTTCTTTTAAACCATGTAAATATTCATGCACATGATAAATAAAACTTGACTCAACTTTTTCAATGTTCACATACTCATCCATGTCTTTTAAATTGATCCTGATACCCCATCTGGCCACCCTCTTTTTCTTTGCTTTCGAGGCCTTGACTTGTAAGTCATAATAGGTCTTTAATTTGACCTACTAGCCACCTTGTGAGCTTTACCTTGAAAATTTCCTATGTTATAATTCCTATTGTGTATTATAAATCAAAATCATACACTCATTCTTATCTTAAGCTTTAACAGAGCATATTTAGAGTTTCTTACAAATCTTCAGAGCTTGACTGAAGATCTTCATAGAATCTTCAGAGCTACATACATATATCTTAGAGTTGACCTTATAATTATTTGTATGGCCGTAATCACATCATGTACAAACTTAAATGGAATTTATCATGCTTAAACACTTTCAAGTATTATTTGGAGCATTCTCATCTTTTTAGCTCATTTAGAACATCTTCGAAACTACTTACACAGATCTTTAGAGCATATAGTTTCTCCTTCAGAGCTCACTCATTTCATCATGCTACCTACACATATCATCTCACAAGGTATAGATAAATATCTAAAAGTTACTTGACACTTGACATACTAATATATACTCACTCATGTTGATCCTCAATGATGTCACTCAAGCTGGCATTAGAACATTCTTCAAACAAAACTCTCACATCACTACTTTCATATAACAACACTTACTATGATAAAAATAGAACTCATCATACACGTAAAATGATCATGCATCTTTAAAGTAAAATTTGACATCAATTAAAGAACCATGCACACCTTTGACATCAATGACAACATTAAATACCAAAGCTAAACACTCAATGATAATGCTTAATAATCTCCCTCTTAATCAATGACAATGTTCAATAATCTCCCCCTTTGTCATTGATGGTAAACACAATCAGAAAAATATGTCAACCACTCTTGATGGAAATCATATTTTAGACCTAGTTCTTTCTCTTTTTGATCTTTCTCCCTTTATGATATTTTCTAATCTTTCTCCCCTTTTGACATTAATGATAAATGTCTTCCATAATTATCTTCTCTTTCAGAATGAACTTAGATTTCATGACACAAATCAGGCTTACTCAATAGTTTAAATAGCTCCCCCTCAAACTAATCATCCACCATGATTATATTAACAATATATATCAAGGGTAACCTTTAGCTATTAGAATCATACTTTCTTTCTTTGAGCTGATACTATATCTCAAAGATACTAGATGGCACATAGTCTTTAAAAACTATGGAAACCACCTATGTCAACCATTCTCAAAAAATTATCAAAATTAGGTCACTTTCCCAATTGATCCATCAAAAGATAAATACAAAGAGTCTATGAATAATCTTAGGCATATTATTCCTTTGACATATTCATACTATTTTTGCATTATCAAAAGCAACCACTCTCTTGATCAAAAATTTAGAGCTACCAAGCTCCACCTTATACCAAGCATATATTATTTAAAATAAATAGGAACTCAAAACACTTACCTTCCTTGTTATGATTAAATAAGGTAAAAATATTGACCACACACAATTCTATCCCATACTTGATACCAACTAAAAAAATTAAGAACTTCCTCTTTGTATTCACAAATCAAGCTCAACTACTCAAATAAATAGATACAAAAATCTTACCTCTCATATACCAATTGTCTATACTTTAACTTTGGATACCTAATAATAGATTTAGATATCTCATCATGATAACTTTTACAATTAAAATCATATAGATACCAACATAATAATGGATAATATCCATCTTCATCTCCTTGCTTATACCATAGATAACTTGGAATCTTCTTAAAAAGAAACCTTCTTTGACTACAACCTCATGCTTTTGTTGATAGAAAAATGTCTCCCTGAAGCTTTAAATAGAGCCACCCATTTTCATATGGAACTAAAAAAACATAAAATCAAGAGATTATTATATCTTCATTCTCTTACAAGACTAAATATTCTTCAACATCATTCTGGACTTGATTGGCAATATAGGCTTGATCTTATCATCAACCCTTTGATAATCAATATGAGCTGACAACAGACATTTATTACTTTATTTCACATCTAAGGGATGATATATATTAGCAATAAATACACTTTATTTTGTATACTGATCATTATTTATCTTTACTACCTTTAATTTTCATATATTCATTTTCCTTATTTCTTACAATCTAGGAGCTTCAAACTTCCTATTTTGACTTGATAAACTTCTAACTCTATTAGGATAAAATATTTCAATGTGTCATATATTATGATAGATATAAAAATCACCCTACATATATGATTTTATTGGTGTGAATTATAACTCCTTCCATAGTTCCATGAGTACTCATTCGTAGAGTGTCTTCTATATTATCTTACACTATGCCTAAACTGACTACATGTAAAATAGTAACCATTAAAATAACTAGCATACCTTATTGGATTGGGATATCTAATAGGTATTTTCATTTTTATCTTCTTGTATTCAATAGTCTTATACTTGTATTGAGATGATTTATTTTAGTCTTCTTATAAACCAAGACCTGTCGTGTCACTTATAGACTTTTGGCTACTCAAGATATCATCTAGAGCCTTAGTGTTTTTTTCAAATTTCATAAAGCTCTTCATATTTATAGATGTTTGATCTAACTCAGATTTTAGATATTATATTTTAGTTTCATATCTATTGCAATATTCCTCTGTAGCCTTTAGGCCTATTGTTGTTTCTATCTAATTTTTGCTTTTTCCTAAGTTTTTTTTGAAAGAAAGAAACTAGGAATAGGGTGTGTAGAAAAACCTATTGAATGTGTGCATGTTCGATACAAGTGATTTTGGAGAGTTAATATTTATCTTGGTAGAATGACCTAAAAATAATAAAACAATAAAAGAAACTTTTTCATTAGATAAGTAGATGGGTGGATTGCCTAGCGAGAGCTAGATCCTAAAAGCAAAAGCTTTCTAGGAGGCTGTCAATCCACCTTCTTCAAAAAACTTAAGTTAGAATGATAAAAGAAGTATATTTTGAATAAAAATAACATATGAATGATAATAAAATAGGAAATAACTAAATTTTATACAATAAAGTTAAATGCTTTGCAAAAGATAACTAAATGAATGTAATAGTTTAATTAATACTAATGTTGAAAATTGGTAAAGGTTATGGTTTTGGTTTGGTAAAGTGGTGAGGGTCAAAAGGATTTTTTTAGGTAGATGGTAAATTATAAAATTATACAAAGATATGGATAGATAAATGAGGAAAATAAGTAAATATGGTAAAGGAAAAAGAAAGGTAAAGATGGTAAAGAGGGAAAAGAGGTAAATGAGGCAAAGACGTGAATGAGATAAAGGGGATAGATGAAATGGAAATAGCCAAAGGGATTAAATGGGATGAATTGGATAAAGAAGAAGGGTTTAAGGGATAAATATTATGGATGTTAAGAAAATAAAAGGCCAAAGGGAAATAAAGAAAGAACTAAAATTACAAAACAAAGTAAATTAATTCAATGTTGTTGAAGTGGCTTGAAGATGTTGATGATGGTTGAATGTTGATGAAGATTGAAAAAATGTAGATAGATCTTCATTGATTTGATGTCTTCTCCTCCAAGATGATGATGACCTCAAAGATGATTACCTCCTCCAAAAATCTACAACAAGATGTTAAAAACCAAAGACGAACTTCCAACTTAACCTTTGGTAAAGGAGAGGGGGCATATTTATAGCATTTGGTATTGGGAAACATGCCAAAAGAGTGGGATAGTGAAGAAATTATAATTTTTCCAAGTGGTGCATGATTTAGTAAATGTTAGGTTCATGGGGATTCCTATGTGGGTTGGAAAATATCCTTCTTTGCACATATATCTAAGTTTGAATGGAAATCATGCACATGGGTTTGAATGAGACTGAAGACTTTTTACCACCCTTATTTTTCTTCATTCAAGCACTTAAAGAGGTGGAAACATTTTCCATGTGGGGGATAAAAATTCCAAGGTGAGGCTGGTGGGGATTCTGATGTGGTTTGGAAAGTCTCTCATTTGGGTTGGTGAGCCTTCATTTGGGTTAAAAAGTCAAAATGGGTGCCCTTTGTCTTTCCCAAAATATTAAAGGGGTAGGTGTATATTTTAAAGTATAATTTCATTTATAAAGACAAAAATACATGTTTAATAATTACCTTTTAAGGGGAAATTCACCACATTTCAATGGGGGGCACTTGTGATGCTTGAATGAGGTCATTAAGCACTTTGGGAAAGGTCCCAAGTGGGGTATTATGTCCCACATCAAGCCACATCACTTCTAAGCCATTTCACTTGAAATATCACCTCCTAAATCACCTCCCATATCACTTGACATGTCACATGTCATGTCACTTTCCATGTCATCATGAATAGTGATAGTGGGTCCTATAGTGAATAGTGATGGTGAATAGTAATTTTGAATAATACTTTCAAATAGTGATTTTGAATGATATTTATGACTAGGAGAATAGTGATTTAGTTAGGTTAAGGGGGTTTTGGGAAAGTTTAAGAAGTTTTAGGGTATCTTGAGGCATTTAGTCATCAAAAGCTATAAATGTGCAGTTTTTTGGTGTCTACATTTTACCCATTTTTGATATGTATCTTTGAATTAACAAGCTACAAAATAAGTTAAAGGTTGAGATGACCTAACTATGGGAGTAGGTGTTCCCCCTTAAACCAAGAGTCGATGAAGAAATGTCAAATCAAGTGTAGGTTTGATAAATAGTTGATGGAGAGGCACTAGGTGGTGCCATAAGGTAGCTGGATATGTGAAATGCCTATGGGTTCACAAAATATGAATAAACACAATAGTCAAGATTATTCATAGAATAAAGGTGCTAATGTTGATAATAAGGTCAGGTTGTAAGATAAATGATAAGGTAACTAGTCCCCAACATTAGTCATAGCTGATCAAGTTAGTCTTATCAAGGATATTAGATAGGGTCAGTGTTGACTCAAGTATTTAGGGTAGGAAGTTCTCTTGAGAAAACATTAATGGTCTAGTTTTTTATGAGGTGGTGAAAACATTTTAAAATTTCAACATGGCAAGGTTGGTCATTATGGGTAAAAGTTATTTTAAAAAACACCAATGTTTTGGGTCAAAAGCAACTGATGTCAAGGTGGAAATGGTGAAAGCATGGGTAGATTGGGTATGGGTTGGAAAGGGATGGTTGAGCTAACTCTAGATGCACATGGAAAGTGGACATTTCCTACATATTTTTATGGATAAGAATCCAAAAATAATGCGAGGCCAAATGTAGTTCTTCTGAGGTGAATGGTGTTAGTGAACTTGGTTTCCCCAATTTGATTTCATGTAGGTAGGTCTGGGGGAAGGACATTGGAGAAAGAGAAGTGCCAAAGGGTGAAAAATATGGTTATCAGATAGTTTATGATGGGTGCAGTAGAAATGGTAGATGAGATTACCTGGGATGAAATTATATGATTGCATCAACTATGCAAAAATAATTTATAGCCATGGATAATTAAGTTGAAGTGTGAAGTTTATGCCACCATCGTAAAGAAAAGGAAAGGTAGAAATATGCACTGCCAAAATTTGGAAAATCTAGAACTACTTGAATTGTTACGGTGATCTGATGTGTTCTTTCATCACCATATAAATAATTTGACATTTTTCACATTCCACAACAATGTCATTAATAGGATATGGAAGGATATTATTCAATGGTTTAGGGAAGTAAAGTAGCAGAGTGGGTAAATGAGAAGTGGCAAAGATTTGAACCCTTGACCCTTGAGTTAGTGGGGCCCTAAAATAAGTAAGCATTGAGTTTTTGAGGGAATTTAGAGAAAGACACTGAGGGGTTTCGAAATATGGAGTGAGGTGAATAATAATAACATTAATTAATTAATTAAGGGAGCAAGTTATGGATTGCGGTTAAAGAGTAGGGATATTGCAAGGTGTAAGAAGATTTAGTCCAAAATGGAAAATAAAGGGAAACTATTAGTTAGAAGGTTAGGGCATGTGAGAGGGTGAAACTATCATCCCCACATGGGTATCCCAAATATTCCATTTGAATGTGGTTTTAGTTTTGATTCTAACATCTTCAAAGGTCAGAGTAAAAGGGGTTTAAAATAGGCAAGACCAAAAGAGGTGGGGAAGGAATTTTCATCTTGATGGATGAATGATACTCAAGTTTGCTAGTTAGTCATATGATCCTATGGTACTATCTAATTTTTTATAGAGCCATAGGATTGGTATATATCTCATAATAAACCAAAATTGAATGGAAGACCTTGAAGGTCATAGCATGCTAAAAATGGTAGAGGGTTGAAAAGGAAAAAGATGATAGGGAGGGTGAAGTGAGTAGTTGGAGAGGAAAAAAAAAGAGAATCTGAGTATAACATATAGAGGCATTAAATGAAGAAAGGGATGCTCCTAAAGTAAGGAACCTAACTATATTTTATGCATTAAGGTAAGGGCATGGAGGATACAAGGAAGCAGATAAGATGATGTACATAGAAGTAGTATAACTGGTGACCACACTCTAAAGAGGTGGAGGTGAAATTGGAGAACATAAGGGAGATCCAACAAGGGATGAGGTAAAGGTAGACCAGGATATGGATGAAGAGAAAATAATGAGGTTATAGATAAAGATAAATGTGGAGAAGGATGTATGAAGCCAGCCATGGTCATATAGGTTAGAAAGAACAAGGAAGGGCATCAAGGGAGATGAAAAAATGAAATGAAATAGAGAAATGAGAAGAAAAATAAAAATAGAATATCGGGGGTGAGAGATGCACTAAAGAATGATAGACTGGAGAATTGAAAAGGATGGGGAGAGAAGTGTAATAATCATGAAGGGTAAGGGGAGAATGAGGGATATGGGTGGCCATGAAAGGTTTGAAAAAAAGTATTAAAAAGATGAAAGAGAAAATAGTTTGATGATGAAAATGAAAAAAAAGGAAATAAATGGAAGAAAAGGAAATATGAGCAAAAAAGGAGTGAAATGAGGACACAAAGAGGATGATAGGAGAGGGAAGAAGCAAGTGGTATCTTGACCAAGTAAGCATGGGTGATGATATGTAAGAAGAGGAATAATGAAAAAAAGGAGATGGTGGTTTTGGAGATGAGAATGTGATGGAAAATGGGAAAGGAGTGAAGAACAAGGGGAAGCAAAGGATGGGTGGACAAGAAGGTGAAGAGAGAAGGTAGGTGTTAATTCGCTTGTTAGAAGAGATTGACAAGCTAAAGGGGTGATTAGAAGGGATTGACAAGCTAAAAAATGGTGAGGTGGTGAATAAATAGGGGGATGTAATGAAAATAAGTGAGATGAAACTAAGGGGTGAAGATCAAAGATGAAAAGAATAAAAAGGAAGAATTGAAGCAGGGATACAAAGCAACGATACTCACACAGATGCAAAAGATAAGTGAATATCAAGATGAAAAGAAGAAAATGGGATTGTAAAAAGGGCCATAGGGAAGAAAAGATAAGAATAAAAGGGAAATTATGGAAGGCTTCTCAAAGGATAAACACCTAGGGAGAAACTAGTTGTGGAGGGAAAAGGGGAAGATAAAAAGGATGGAAAAAATAAAATAGGAAGAATGGAAAATGGGTACGATGGGAAGAGTGGTGGAATGGAAGATAGTGGTGATACATCTAAAGAAAAAGTGCAGCAACAGAAGAAACAAAAAGCTTTCAAGATGCATAGTATGATGTGGAATGGGTGAGGAAAAGATAGTGATAAAAGGGGTACGATGAATAGCCAAAGGTGAGGGGAGATGATGAGGATGGAAAAAGAATTTGAAGGGGATAAAGGGCAAGTTTGGTAATAAGGTGAAAGAGAGGTATAAAATGTAAAAGGTGGGTAGTGAAGTGGGACACAAATCATGCACAAGGAAAGATGATGTGGAGGCTAATGAATTAGAGTAGGAGGAAGCTTTATGGGAGGTAAGGGGGGCCAATGGGGAATGTTGTTAACCCTTGTGTTAAAAGAGATTGACAAGATGGAGGTAGGGAAATGGTTAGGAGATATGTAGAGAAGTGGAGGAAGAGATTTTAGGTGAGAAGGGCAAATAAAGTAAAGGCAGTGGTTGAGCTGACCTCAGTAACTGAGCATTACCTACATAGTCTAAAAAGACCTTAGGCCAATGTAGTTATCCCAATAATGGGGGAAATACTTCAGAGGAAGTATTAGATGGTGTTAAAACATAAGGATGCTAAAGAAAGAATTCATATATTACTTGATGTATAATTCCCTAAGAAAGAGGGTACTATTAGAAAAAAATGAGTGAGAAGAAAAAAGGGGATGGGAATTAGTTGTTAGTTGTTGAGCTACCCCTAGAGAAGTGCCTACATAGTCTATAGACTTTAGGACAATGTAGTTCAACAAGGTTTGGGTGAGTGGCATTCAAATTGGATGTTGTAATTTGATGGACCACATGGGCTAATTTGGGTTGATGGAGAAGGTTTTTTAAAATAAAGGTTTTGGGTTTTGGTGAAGGTATCGATGAAAGTGAATGGGGTAGGTTGTTAAGTAGTTACCATAATGATCCCACATTTAGTAGGATAAGAGATATGGATGGGAAAGGTAGGATAAATTATAAGGGAACACAATGCTAAGTACCACAAATAATATTCAATGGAGGTAATCCAAAGAAGAGGTGATTTTATGAGGAGGTTGTACCTTTTAAAATTGTGCGAGGGTAGGAGTTTAGAGATAATGTTTACCACTACAAATCAAGTTTTAGGAGGTAGGGGTATATACAAATATATAAAGTTGTTGTGGCCAAGGTTCATCACCACTATGAGCTGAGTTTAAAGGACAGTAGCAAAGTGATGACATGTAAGGAATTTCTTTGATAATCAAGTAGATTTTATAAGGAAGTTAGTAGTGTGGTGAGTGATAGAGGATGGACCTTCCCTGACCCAAGAGCTACATGGGTAGGCTAGACAAATGGTCACCATGTCTACATCCTCTATCTTAGCTCCATAGAACCAATGACTTATTGGTTTTTCTAGTTTAGGCCTAACCAACTAGAATCTGCATGGTTGAGAGAAGATGGTGGTTCCATTACTATAAATAAACATTCAGTTGGTACAAAAGAAAAGACCACCATGTTCAAGTAGACACTGCCAATGGTTGGGGTATGATGCTTAGAGCATGTAGTAGTGGGCTAGTAGGAATAGGAAGGAAAAAAGGGCAAGAAGGTGAATGCATCACTATGAAATATCTAGAGTAGAGTATAATTCTTGCTCTATGGGGATGAATGTGGCAGAGGATAATAGAGTATATATTTTAGCGATTTCTACGATAGGGAATCCTGTAGATGTTAGTTTAGGGAGTAATTAAGTAGAAGGATGGTTGAACACAAATCTAAAGTCATCAGATAATTAGTCTAATGCTTAGGTAGGAAAATAATGTATACCTATGTGTTAGACAATGTGTGTGTAATCTAAAAACTATGTATGTGTCATGTGAATCCTCGCACCCTAAATAAAATATTTCATAGTTTGATGTAAACATATATAAAATGTGTTGGATGTTGTTCATTGAATGTTATTATGCTTGAGCTTGTGTGGAACTTATGAATGTTATGGCTATGGTTATGATTGGTTGGTTATGGTTATTTTTATCTCACTTAATGTAAAATAAATGACTATTATTGTTGCAATGTTGGATGGTACAAGTCATCATGAAAACATCAATCATACACATTAAGATAAGAATAGGGCCTGATGTTTTATTTTTGATAAGGACTAAAAATAGACCTGAAGTGAGATCAACTTAATGAATATAATCCCTTCAAATGTTGTGCATGAGTGGTCATTAGTTGATAAAAAAGGTTTCATGATCACAGGGTGTTAAGTAAGCTCTAAATCCATTGATTTATAGATAGTCAAAAGGGGAGATGGGTGATAGGTGGTGTGAAGGGTAATAGGTGATATGTATGATAACCTCATGTGAATTAGTTTCCCCCTTCTATAGGTGGCCTAAGAATGATGATAGACAAGTTCATGTCATATGTTAGATGTAGACTGATCAATGTAAGAAGTCTACATGTGAAAGCCAATTATGGCTTTACATTTTTTGTAATAGTGGGTCTTTTGCTTTATTGTTGTATATGTGAAGATGATCAATGTGGGAAGCTTCCATGAAATTTCTCTACTTTTGACAAAGTTAACTCAATCATCCTTTGAGGGATTGGTCTAAGATTATTAGCTTTGTTTTAATGTTCTTGATAGTTGTCCTTCAAGGGAGCAGTCTACCTTACATGGGGCAATTTTTATTTTGTTTTTGGGAAGCTATCCTTTGAGGGACCATTTTGAAATGCTTAAGATATTGACCCAATTAATTATTGCAAGATGAAATGTGTTTAGACATGGACTAGTATAATTAGGTTTAGAGGTTTACCTTTATGAGGGTAAACATTTACACAAGAAGGTCAATGATATGTGAAAGGGTATGGTTTTGAGAGATAATGACCATGGGATTCCATCTTGTTAGAGATGAAAAGTATCCATGAGAACCATGCTATGGGTAGAGCTATGGTACCCATATTTAGTATTAGGCCATGACTATGATGATTAATCACATGGTTCTATGTTGTAATCAATTATCCTCAAAAGGGGAAGAGGAAGGTAGGTGAAAGTGAAAATATCATAATCAAGGGATGAGCTTAAGTTAGACAAACAAGTGAGCTTGATCCTTTTTTTTAAAAAAATGGACATAGATGCAAAGCATTGAGAGGCTTAGGTTTGGGTTTTCCTTCAAGAGAGGACAAATGATAAGCTCCTAATCCATACTTATGGGTGATGATGTAAGGTCCAAGCCAATTGAAAGAAAACTTGCCTCATTTACTCTTCTCCATGCCGATCACATGTTCATTTTATTTTAGGATGAGATCTTTGATATTTAATTCCCATTGTTTGAGGTGCTTGTTATAAGCACATTTGATATACTCTTGATAGATACAGAGGTGGGTGAGAGATGCTAAATGATGCTTGTCAAGTAGCTCAAGTTAAGCTAAATGATGCTGATGAAAATCTTCACCAGAAATGAGGTCCTTCAAAGATATGAAAAGAGAGGGGATTTAGACTTCAAGAGGTAAGGATGTCTCTACTTTAAAGACTAGAGAGAATGGGGTAACACCAATGGTGGTTTGAATGCTAGTGTGATAGGCCCATAAGGCGAATGGGATGTACAAGTGACAATCCTAACCTGAAGCACTAACAACTTTGGTTAATATTTTGGTGAGGGTTTTATTAGAGGCTTCCATTTTTCCATTTTCTTATGGTTGGTAAGGTGAATAAAATCTTAAATCGATTCCAAATGCATCACATAAATCTTGGACTTATTTATTCTTGAAGGGTTTGCCATTATCGGTGATGATCTTATGAGGAACACCAAATTGATAGATGATATGGTGGTTAATAAAGTCAATAATATTTTCCACTTCGATAGAGATTAGAGGAATAGCTTCCACCCACTTGGTGAAGTATTCAATGGCTATGATGATGGAGCTATACTGCTATGAAGAATGGGGGTTAATTTACCTAATGAGATCGAGCCCCCATTAAGATAAATGCTAAAAGTCCTTAGATACTTGGAGGCTATTGGCTAGTGCATGATGTAAATTAGCATGTTATTGACATTTAACACACTTTTTTATACAATCATAATAGTCTTGGTTGAGGGTGGGCCAATAGTAACCAAGGTAAAGGATACATTTAGCTACCATTAGGTTGCTAAAGTGTCCCCCAATGATCCCATCATGTGTTTCCTTGATGACATGGGAAGCTTCATGGCTACATAGGCAATAAAGAATGAGACCATCAAAATGATGTTTGTAAAGGATTCCCCCTAGTATGGTGTAATGAGAGGTACCCTGAATAAAATCTCTTTGGGTATTCCTAGAGAGGTTAGGAGGAACAATGCCTATGTTGAGGTAGTTGAAAGTTTGGTCATACCAAATGGTATAGAGGTCAGATTGGCCATAAGAGGGTATGGAAAAATTATGAATGGTGATAAATATTTTAGAATTGGAAGGCTAAGAAGGGATATAAGAAGCAAGGCAAGACATTGTATCTACAAATTTATTAGTAGATCAAGGAATGGATTGGACTAGGTAATGTTCAAATGATATTAAGAGTTGTTCAACTAAAATCTTATATTTTAGCAATACATCATTCTTACATTGATAGGATCCATTTACCTAGTTGACCACAAGCTAGGAATCACCAAAGACATAGATTATCTTAATTCCCAAGCTTTGAGTAGTTCAAAGACCTATCACTAGGGATTCATACTCAGCCATATTATTGGTGCATTCAAAGTCAAGTTTGAAGGAGAGAGGAAGGGATTCACCATCGAGAGGAATGAGAATAAATCTGGCATCCCCTCCTTATTGGCATTTTTAGCCATTGAAGAACATGGTCATTTGGTAGGTTATGTCATCTTCTTGAAAAAGAGTCATGATAGACTCATCTGGAAAGGTAAGAAGAGGTGGTTGGTTATTTGTTAAAGGATATTTGACCAATTTATTAGTAATGACCAAAATTTTAATCAAATTATATTAAATGAATTCAAGGTCAAATTTAGGTAAGAGCATGAGCCAATTAGCCATATGCTGATTTTGGTATGGTTTAGAGTGCATATATTTGAGCGGGTTGGTATTAGTGATGACATAGGTTTTATGGTTAAGAAGGTAGTGGTAGAGTTTGGTGGCCATAAATGTCAATGCTAAGCAAATTTTTTTAGTGTGTGTATATCGAGTCTCATATTCTACAATTATATAGATAATGTAGTATACAACATGGTCTTCGTGTTGTTCATCTCGGTGAGCCAACATTACCCCTAGGGAATGGTTAGTGGTAGAGATATATAGGTAAAAGGGGTGGTCATCCTTCAAATGGGTGAGGATAGGTGGTGAAAAATGGTATTGTTTGAGTGAATCAAAGGCCTTTTGACAATAACTACTCCATTTGAAAGAGACATCCTTCTTCAAAAGTGATGAAAAGGTTGGCACTAGTCTAAAAGGTAGAAAATGAAATGGAAAATGGATTGAAGTTTTCCCTGAAGGCTATGAAGCTATTTAAGGTTGATTAGAGGAGGCATGTCTAAAATTTCTCTAAATTTAGTAAGGTATACTTAAATTCCATGAAGAGAGACGATGAAGCCAAAAATATTTCTTGAAAAGACCCTAAAAATGCATTTCTTGGGATTTAGGTGAACATGAAAATGGATGAGGCATTCAAATATGATTGTAAAAATAGTTAAGTGATCTGTTCAGATCTTGGATTTCTTGAGAAATTCATCCAAATAGTCTTATACAATCTTATGGATGAGATCATGGAAAATATAAATCATGGCACGTTTTTAGGTTACACCAACATTCTTTAACCCAAAAGGCATGACTCTATAGCAGAAAGTTCCCCAAGGGATCATAAAGGTAGTTTTATGTTGATCTTCAGGGGCAATCAAGATTTGATTATAACCCAAAAACCCATCCATGAGAGATAAAATCCCATGGTCGGCTTTAAGATCAACAAGTTGGTTAATTCTAGGTAGAGGGAAGTCATCCTTGGGGTAGGCAAGGTTAAGGTCATGAAAGTCCACACAAATGTGTAGACCCCTAGTGACTTTGATGATAGGTAAAATGTTTGAGAACCATTGTGGGTATTAAATGGGTTAAATGAAGTTTATATATAAGAGATATTGAAGCTCTTCTTTAATGATAAGGGCTATGTGGGGATGCATGTATCAAAGTTTTTATTTAATAGGCTTGGCATCACGGTGAGTGACCATGTTATGGGTAGCAATGTTAGGGTCAATCTCAGGAATATCATTATAAGACCAAGTGAGTTCTATGATATGGTCTTGGAGGAAAGAGGAGAAATCCTAAAGTTCTTTGGTATTTAATGATTGGCCTAATTTGATAATGCAAGGGTTATCTGGAGTGCCCAAGTTGATATCGATAGTAGATTCATTCAACATAGTCAAGACCTTAAGAGGAAAATATTTATGGATATAAGAATCCCCTATACCGAGGTAAGTAATAATGAAATCATCATCTTGATGTTAGATGGTGGGAAAATCATTCTCTAACATTTTAGGATGTACGAGTAGAAGGAATTTGGTTTGGCCACTCTTCTGGTAGATGAGAGAGCCCATAATTATAGTATTGATGGGATATCTTACTCTATGGTGGCAATGGGTTTGGGTGAATTGGTGGATTATTGAGGTGGTTCATACCCAAAGACAAATGACTCATAATCTTGCAAAGTTTTGAGATGGGGTAACTCATGAGGCCCTTGTTCATAGTGACCGAGGCTAAATCCTTTCCAAACACACCTATCGAGATATAGTCTAATGAACTCTAGTTTTATAAGATAGGAAAAGTTAAAGGTAAATGGTTGGATGGATGATGTAGTGGTAGGTGCTAAAATTGGTTGATCAAGTTCCCCATAAATTAAATTCATTTGATGGTTAGGGAGACCAATGAGGATGATGGTTTTAATGTTAGGGTCATGTCTAAGATTCCCATATTCTTGGGGGGTAAGGAGGGCATCTAAGGATAAGAGTCTATATTCCCCAAAAGAAATATGTTGGAATGTGGTTGGCATGAGGTCTTCTACAATAATCTAGCAAGAGGGGATAGATGAGCTAGTGGAAGCTTCATCAACATTAGGTTTGGAAATGCTATGAGTATTGGCTAGTGAGGTTTAGTTGTTAGAAAATGGTTGTGTGGTGGATAAAGGAGTAAGAAGGATGTCATTAGGCCGATATGTCATATTTCAATATGTAAAAGGACTAGGGTCAGCTTGTATAGTCACAACTTACCCTTCATGTTCAAACCTAACACATCAATGCAGGGTGGAAGGGACACAACTCACAGCATGAATCCAATGGTGTCTAAGTAAAATGTTATATTTAAACTCTCTTTCTACAACATAAAAGAGTTTGATAATATTATGAGTCCATACATAGGTGTGGAGGATAACTGTGCCAAAGGTGGTAGCCATAGTATCATTAAAAGAATGAAAGACCACTGAGCTTTCAGACATGATGTTTTTAGGTAACTATAGCTAGCCATAAGCATGGGAGGAGATAATATTGATGCTATCCCCCCCATTGATCATCACCCTTTTGATGTAGGTTTGATTGATTTATGTTGTAATGAAGAGGAGAGGATTAGGATCCTCTAAATGAGTAGAATGTATTTTTGAATTCTTGAAGGTGACAAGGTTGGAAGTTTGAAGGGCACCAATAAAAGTGACTAGAGGTTGAGGATCATTAGGTTGGACCTCGATGGATTATAGAGCCTCTATAACTACTTGAAAATGATGAGGAGAGGTATATATTAACTCATACAAGCTCATATTTGTTGGAGTTTGGTGAAGTTGCCTGAGGATAGCTTTTTAGATGGATATTGCATACGGGTTAGGATATGGAGGGTTAGATGGGCAGGCACCTAATATAGATATCTTAGGTTTTTTTGAAGATGGAGAAGGTTGGGTATTATTTTCTTGGGAGTTCAGAGAGGGGTAAGTCTAAGGAATGGATGCCTTAGTCTTCCCTTTATCCTTCTATTGGGCTCAAAATTAGGTAATTATGTGAATAGTGTAGATAAAGGGGTTCTCTATATTAGATGGTTGCTTCGGTTCTTATTCTTCACTTTTGGGTGAGATCAAAGATCAGATGGGTTAAGTCAGTGGTTGGATTAGAAATGGGGATGAAGGAGGTTTCCTTGATAGTAGATCATCATCTTCCTACAAGTTGTGAACAAGCACTTAGAGAGCTTTACAGTTCTCAGTGTCATGTCCTAGTGCCCTATGATATGCACATATCAAGTTATCATTAAACTAAGAGGGTTTTTTATGTGAAGGGTCAAAGGGTTTGATGGGTGGTAAGCTCAAGAAAGAATTTTTCAATAAATGCTAGAGAATGGTTAAGTAAGATTTGGCTAAACGTGGTAGATGTTTAGTGGTTTTTGCTTTGGGTGTTAAAGTGGGAGGTTGTGTGGATGTAGGTTTTGTGGTAGGTGTCTTGGATAAAGTGGTATGCTTAGTTGAATGTTTTGGTTTAGGCACAATGGTTGATGGGCTGGTGGTAGATGAGGGCAAGGTAGGTAACTTATAAATTTTTGGTGTAGTGGGGAAAGGTACTTTAGAAAGCAAATATGAAGGTGTGACTAATAAAGGTGGTGGGGTTTTGGTAAAATTGATGGATTTTAAATTAGAGGGATGGGGACCTATAATGGAGGGAAAGGTTGAGGGAGGTAAAATTTGGGGTTTTAGGCCCCTTGGTGATTTTACCTCTTTGGTTGTTTTAGTTATTGGTTTTGGAGGGGATTTGTTCACTTTAGTTATCTTGGTGGGTTTAGGTGTTTGATGGTCAATAAATTAGGAAGAGGTTTTGGTTAGTTGGGTAGAGGTTTTAGTTGGTTTAGAAGGGCTAGTTTGGTTTATCAAAAAATGGGTTAGAAGTTCCAATTTGGTTCCCTTACCTTTATCTTGACCTCTCATAGAAGGTTTTGAAATTAGAGGTTGGGTGGATGGAGTCATCTTCTCTTGTGAGATAGCTTCGAAAGGGTGGGTGGATAGTTTTGCGATAGGAGAGGTAGGTGTGATATCCTCCAATGGAGGCAAGGATATGGTTGATTCCCTTGTTTGGGTGTATAAAGGAATAAAAGGTTATATTTTTTCTTCCATTAGGGGAATAGGGAGAGAAGCAGTTGAGTTAACATTTTCTTCCATAATGGGTTCACTAGTAACCACATTAATAGTATGTTCCTCATGAGATGATTCAAGTTTATTTTCATGATGAAGGGTATAAGGAGCATGATTATGGAAAGGCTTACAAAATATGTTGAGGTCTTGGTTCGATGGTGCATTAAGATTGTCCAATGTGAGTTATCTCTTATCAATGAGGGATTGGACAAGATATTTAAATGTATTTCACCTATTGATGTCATGTCCTATGACTTGGTAAAAAGCACAATGGTCATTATCATTATACTAACTGGGTATGGGGTGAGAGGTATCAAACTATTGGGGTGGTTTAATTGGTGAAAGTTGGATGATATTGGGTTTTAGTAACTTTTCCAAAATAGAAGGATAAGGATCACTAAGTTGAGTTAATGGATTATGGTTACTCCAATTTTTGTTCCTTTGGTTTTAGTTTGGATAGTTGAAGGGGTCATAGGTTTGGTTCCTTGGGTTCTATTGGTTGGTAGATGGTAGAGGTGAGGTTTTGAGGATAATAGCATTGGCAGTGGATTTTCTCTTAGAATTGGTATTGGTTGGGTTATTTACTTTGGAAGAAGAGGGCTCATTAGTTTTTTAAGTTGGGTTTTTGTACTTCAAATTTAATCTTCCCTCATCAATGGATATATTCTCTAGTTTTAAGCCATGGTAAAATATTCATCATATGTTTGAAAGCTTTGGATGCACAATGTGGATGAGATGTGTTTTTCACATGCCCAAGCAAAGATATCTATAAGCTCAGGTTGAGGTAATGAAAAATAAAGTTGGTTGATTAGGCTCCTCCAATGAGCCATGAAATCAATAATAGATTCATCTTCTAATTGCCAAATGTTGTAGAGGTTGATAATAGAAAATTTCTTAGATATATTGATCAAAAAGTGATCCAAAAAAGTTTGGGTTAGTTAGGCGAAGGATAAGATGGAGTGTTTTAGGATGGAACTATACTAATCTAATTTTGGTCCAAATAAGGACATAGGAAAGGTATGGAGGAGAATAACATCATCATGAGAAATCAAGTAACATGCATACCTAAAAGCTCTTAAATTTTATTTGGAGTCCTCCTTGCTTTGAAATTTAGAGAATTTTGGCAATTCCCATAGTAGAGGATATGGTCGGAGAGGGATAAATGGATGGATGGGTTCATTAAAAAATTGGTCATAAGAGATAAGGTTATATGATCTCAAGATGGATGATTCAAGGGTAGAAATATTCTCCTTTAACATCTTGACTAAGTTCATTTGGGGTTATTGGGTTGGATAAGTATATGACACATTTTATTGGGGTTGGGTGACATGGAAATAACTAGTGGATGGTTGTGATGATGTTACATGTGTGTGTGAGGTCATGTAAGATTGGTTGGAAGGTGAAGGTATGTATACTTATGTGTTAGGAATATATTGATAATATTTCATGGGTATGTGTTGGAAGGTTGAGGTTGGGGGGTTTATGTGTGGCATCAAAGTGATTAGTGGGTTAGTTGGTTGAAGGTGGGTAGTGACCAAAGTGCTTATAGGGGGAAGTGTTTGTGGTATAGAGATCACTAAATTTTGAGATTGGGCTGTGTTTGAGGTATTGGTTGCTACCAAAAGGAGGATGGAAGTAGGAATGGAGGATAATGCCATAGTAGGTGGGTTGTAGGTGACTAAGGGTAAGGTTGAATCCACTTGGGGTGTGATATGAGGTGTTTGGTTGGGGGTGGAAGGTTAGTTTGGGTTTGGGTGGATAGGATGTGGGAAGAGGTGTGGGTAAATAATGGTTGGGTTGAAGTGGTACCCACCATAATGTGGGGTGGCATGCCAAGAGGGGGATCAGTAGAGGAAATCGAAGAAAAAGAGGTGCAATGTGGCATGGTATTGAGGTAGTGTTATAAAGCCACCTAATTATTATCAAGGAAGGTAGCAAAGTTAGGATCTCCTTCAGATATGATTAGGACCCTAGAAGGAGAGGGAGGAGGGGAACTCTCAATGTGAGTGGAACTCTCAACATCTGAGGTATATTCCATAGGTTCAGAAGAAGATGGGGGTTGGTTAACTTTATTTTTGAGAGTTTATCTGGTAGTGACCATATGAGAAAATAAGGAATGAAAAGGCAAAGATCTCAACTCAAACAAGAAGCAACCAAAAATATTTCAAATCAATCAACACAAACATTAGAAATGCATTTAGCCTAGGATTACTTTTAAATCACTTTTGGCTTATGCCTTAAAGAGTGTGAAGGGAAAGTTGGTTTGATATAGGTCCAAAAAAGGCAAGCTATGGTTGGTTTTAGGTTGTTTAGGTGATTAAAAGAAAGATATGTGTTGAATTTTGGTACATGGCTTGGTATTGGGGCCTACCCCCTCACTTCGCAATCCCACAATGATAAGGGTGATGGGTGCTTAGCCAAGATATACTGAGTACAGAGTTTATACTCAACCAGAGAGCTAAGTTGGTTCTCCCCTTGGTGCTGAAATCAAATTGGGATAGCCAAGAGGGGGTAAGGTTACTGCCAGGTGATGAAATCCCAGTCGGTCCTTGTGTCAAGTGTTATTTTGATGTGTTGATTATTTAGTGATTTGGCTTAGCGTATGAAGACAAGTGAAATCTATGATAAAATTACTATTCTTCCTAGTTACTATATGAACTAAGATCAACAAGCAATTCAATGGATGCAAAGTGTTTGTTTTAAAGCCAAAATAAAATCTTAGATTTATTTAAATGCATAAAAAACCTCTAAATACAATATGAAAATTCAAATCCTAATCCTTGGATGATTTCTTTTTTTATTTTTTTAAAGATGCAAATAAAATAAACTTTGACTTTTCTAAAAATGCAACTAAAACTTGTGTTTTTGTTCTTTTTTTTATTAAGTAAGAAAAAGCTTAATTTTCCTATAATGCAAGTAAATGACTTTCACTGATGAAATTATAAATGTCCTACAACATATATGAACCCAAGAAAACTCAAGGGTCACACCGGACATGCCAAAATGTTTCTATCTATTTTTTTCTTTTTCCTAAGTTTTTTTGAAAAGAAAGAAACTAAGAATAGGGTGTGTAGAAAAACATGTTGAATGTGCACGTGTTGGATCCAAGTGATTGTGGAAATATCCTATTTGTCTTGGGAGGATGACCTAAAAATAATAAAACACTAAAAAAAACTTGTTTTTTAGACAAGTAGATGGGTGGATTGCCTAGCAGGAGCTAGATCCTAGAAGCGAAAGCTTTCTAGGAGGTTGTCATTCCACCTTCTTCAAAATACTTAAGTTGGAATGATAAAAGAAGTATATTTTTCAAAAAATATAAAATTAATGATACCAAAATAATAAATAACTAAATTTTATGCAATAAAGTTAAATGCTTTGCAAAATATAACTAAATGAATGCAATAATTTAATTAATACTAATGCTAAAAAATGGTAAAGGTTATGGTTTTGGTTCGATAAAGTGGTGAGGGTCAAAAGGATTATTTTGTTGGTTTGGGTAGATGATAAATTATTCAAGTATACAAATATATGGATAAATAAATGATGTAAATAAGTAAATATGACAAAGGAAAAATAAAGGTAAAGATGGCAAAGAGGGAAATGAGGCAAATAAGTGAATGGGATAAAGGGGATAGATGAAATGGAAATATACAAAGGGATTAAATGGGATGAATGGGATAAAGAGGAAGGGGTTAAGTGATAAAGATTATGGATTCCAATAAAATAAAATTCTAAAGGAAAATAAAGAAATAACTGAAATTACAAAACAAAGTAAATTACCTCAATGTTGTTGAAGTGGCTTGAAGATGTTGATGATGGTTTAATGTTGATGAAGCTTGAAGAAATTTTGGTAGAGATTCATTGATTTTATGTTTTCTCCTCCAAGATTATGACCTCCTCCAAAAACCTACAATAAGATGTTAAAAAATAAAGACTAACTTCCAACTTAACCTTTGGTGAAGGAGAGTTGGGAGGCGGGGGTGGGGTATTTATAGCATTTGGTGTTGGAAGAGCGAGATAGTGAATCAATTAAAATTTTTCCAAGTGGTGAATGATTTATTAAAGGTGTTGTTGGTGGGGATTCCAATGTGGGTTGGAAAATCTCCCTATTTGCACATGAATCCAAGTTTTAATGGAAATCATGCACATGGGTTTGAATGAGATCGAAGACTTTTTACCACCCTTATTTTTTCTTCATTCAAGCACTTAAATAGGTGGCACACCAAATGTATGGCACTTAAAGTGGTGAATTATTTATTAAGTAAATAACTAAAATTACAAAACAAAGTAAATTACTTCAATGTTATTAAAGTGACTTGAATATGTTGATGATGGTTGAATGTTGATGAAGCTTGAAACAATTTAGAAAGAGATTCGTTGCTTTGATTTTTTCTCCTCCAAGATGATGATAAACTCCTCCAAAAACCTACAACAATATGTTGAAAAACAAAGACTAACTTCCAACTTAACCTTTGGTAAAGGAGAGGGGGGGGGGTATTTATAGCATTTGGTGTTGGGAAACATGCCAAAAGAGTGGGATAGTGAAGCAATTCGAATTTTTCCAAGTGGTGCATGATTTAGTCAAGGTGAGTTTGGTGGGAATTCCCATGTGGGTTGGAAAATCTTTCTCTTTGCACATGAATACAAGTTTGAATGGAAATCATGCACATGGGTTTGAATGAGATTGAAGACTTTTTACCACCCTTATTTGTCTTCATTTAATCACTTAAATAGGTGGCACACCAAATTTGGTGCCATTTTACATGTTTGGGATTAAAATTCCAAGGTGAGGTTGGTGGGGATTCCCATGTGGGTTGGAAAGTCTCCCATTTGGGTTGGTGAGCCTTCATTTGGGTTAAAAAGTCAAAAATGGGTGCCCTTTATCTTTTACAAAGTCTTAAATGGGTAGGTGCCTCTTTTAAAGTATAGTTTCATGTGGGAAGACAAAAATACATGTTTAATAATGACCCCTTAAGGGTAAATTCTCCACATTTTAAGGGGGGGTCCTTATGATGCTTGAATGAGGTCATCAATCACTTTGAGAAGGGTCCTAAGTGGGGTATGATGTCCCACATCAAGCCACATCACTTCTAATCCACATCACTTACCATATCACCTCCCATGTCACTTGACATGTCACATACCTTGTCACTTGCCATGTCATCATGATTAGTGATAGTGGGTCCCATAGTGAATAGTGATGGTGAATAGTAATTTTTAATAATACTTTCAAATAATGATTTTTAATGATATTTGTGACTAGGAGAATAGTGATTTAGTTGGGTTAAGGGGTTTTTGGGAAGGTTTAAGAAGTTTTATGTGATCTTGAGGTATTTAGTCATAAAAAACTATAAATGTGCAATTTTTTGGTGTCTACAACTGTCATAATCTCCATCTAGGTTTCTACTTGCTAGATGATCTATTCATACTCCTTAGAAGTGTTGTTCAGCCTTTCCTCAAACAAACTAATTTGTTCCTCATAGTCTTGAACTAATGAATTTAGTTTCTTGTTCTTCTTTGTCATAAGTTTCAACTCTTCTAGAGCACTTACTAGCTCTACCTCAAGATTTACTTCAGTGTCTTCAATGTCATAGTATACTTCTTCATCTAAGTCTACATCAACCATAAGGCCTTTCCCATTTGAAAAACCCTCATTGTATAATTATATTCCTATGAACATGGTTTCACTGTTATCATGTTTAGATTCATTTCTACCATCATCACTATCAGATGTATCTGAATCACTTACATTAGATGAGCTATTTTATTTGGTATATAAAATCTTCTTATTTTTGAATGACCCTTTCCTTCCTTAATTCTTATTGAAATACATGTTCTTAATTATTCTCAAATTTATCCTTGTTAAGGCACTTTGTTTTAAAGTGACCAATCTTACCAAAATTGAAACATTTGAAGGGTAACTTACCCTTATCCTTACCTAAGCCAAACTTTAACTTTCTAGCAAAAATATCTATGAGTTCATCATCATCAATATCTGAACATACCTCATCCTTGACCTTCTAAAACTTTGACTTATTTTTAGATTTGAAATTTTATTCCTTCTTGGGAGGTTTGCCTTCATTGGTTCTCATCTCATAGGCAGTCAAGATGCTATGAAGCCCATCCATCTCTAACTTGTCCAAATCTTGCATCTCTTCTACTAAAAAAACCTTAGATTCAAACTTAGGAGTTATTGATCTCAATAAATTTTTGACAATGGTAGATTATTTCAATTCTCCCAATCCTCTAATTATATTGACAACTTCATCAAACCTCAAAAAGTAAGATGTAATGGTTTCATCTTCAGGCTTTCAAGCTGTCTTCTATGGATTTATAACTTGACCAACTTCACCTTTGTGTCTCCTTCATAGATGGTCTTAAATTTTTCCCATATATATTTATATGATAAAAAATTCATTACCTTTACAAGATCTACCTCTGATAGGCAACATAAAATGACATTCATTACCTTGGAGTTATTTTCACTAGCCTTCTTACCTGTTACATCTTTTGGTGAAATTAGAGGTACAATTTAACCATCCAAAACTAACTACAAAATATCATGTCCTTGTGACATTATATATATCTTCATTTTTATATTCCAAAAGGCATAGTTAGATCCATTAAGAAATGGAGATTTACTAGTAGAGAAACCACCTTGAGCTTTTTGATTAGTTATCCTTACTTCTTAGGATCTCCTTTAAGATATCAATCCTAATCCAAAGGATGTGATCTAAAGCCAATTATTGGAAAAAATATGACTAGGGAGGGTGAATTAGTCTTCAAAACATTTCATATAATTCCACTTAATCATATATGAACCATTCTAACAAGCATGTATAAGCATCAAAACATAAGAACATGAAACACATATACATAGAAATATATTGAATGGAATAAAACCCATTTATGAATGAAATGGACTACAATCCTATAATATAAAAATCAATATTTAGTGAAGCACCCACTTCACATGGAGCACCAACCCCAACTAGCTCAACACCAATTCAACTAGGCTTTAGTAAGCACCCACCTGCAAGGAGGCACCAACCCCTTAGATGAATCAACACCAAATCATACACATAAAAAACTTGATCACCTTCATAATATGTTTTTATCATATAATATATGATGATCTTCTCCTTCATCTCTTCGCTCACTTCTATCCCTCTCAAACTAGCTTCTATCCCTCTTTACTCAACTAGCCCTCTTCACGGCTTGATTAGGTCTTCTGACCTTGATACTCATATACAAAACCTATATTAGATATTAATGACACTTATTCTATGGTATTCATGACTTAATTTTTCTCACCAATGATCTATATCATTTGCTTATCCTCTTATGCTCTCTCTTTAAGCATATAAAATAGGCCTAAACTGCCTTGCTTTTATACACATTACTTGATCATATATTTTTTAGTCAGAAAAACATTTTTATATTTTAGGTCAAACATATAATAGGTATTAACATATAAAATATCAAGCCTTAATCAGGAATATATCAATACATTAGGTCGGCCATAGCTCAATTAGCCCTTAGTCATCTTTTAGGCTTAATAAAGACCTAATAGGTCTTCTTAACAACACATTACCCTTTGATATTTATTGAAGCATATTAAAAAAACTCACATAGTAGGAACACATAATATTTAACTCCAATATACCTTATCCAAATTTACTTTATGTCAAGAACACCTTTTAGGTCCAACCACCACTTGAACCCTTTCTCAAAACACTATTCATAAAAACCCTGTGTATATACAAAAACTTTGTCTTAAACATGCGAGGCATATACTTAATTTTTACAAAAAACCATGGAAAAATATTAAATATTTATAAACATAATTACATTAGGGTCATCAAAACCTTCATTTAATACATCAACTCTGGACATATAGGCTCAAACTCTTCTCTACAAGATGTTCACTTAGAACTATCAATTGACTCCAAAACACAATCAAAGAAACATGAAATTATGTAACCATATTTAACATATTAAATGGATTTATATGCATGAAAAATATATTATATCATAATCATATAAACCTAAATTAATCATATCATAATCTCTAATGTCAACTAATGGTCTTACAGACTAATCTATTGATCTTGTCTCTTATAGACTCCACTCAGTCAAATAAGTCATTTTGGCTTCAATGTTCTAACCTCTTATACTAAATTAAAAGATTATAAAAATAATGGATATATATTTAATTCCAAAACAACATCATCATGTATTTCAATTCATCTTTCTTACTTGAAAATACATCAAGAACTATCTTATCACTTTTGCTTGATTTCTTACTATCTTACTGCTAGGTCTGTTAGCGACTGGACAACTTGGATCACCAAATTTGCACAACTAAGATTTTTAAAATATATATAAACCTTCATGAAAAAAAATATAAGTCTCACACTTTTATCTTAATCCACTTATCAACTTTGACTTGGTCAATTCTATCTACTACAACAAATCTCCAAAAGATAAACACTTTTTTGTAGGGTATGCTCACTCACCTGAGAAACCAATCACACCTATAAATGCTTGGGAGAGTTGAATAAAACCTAAAATCACTTATATTACCATATAAAATCATTTTTATATCTTTATAACAAGACATTCAACATCGATTCAATGTTAGGTTTCTTTGAGGGTTTATACCAACTTCTAGTTTTAATGATCATTCATAAAACTTAGCTCCTCTTTTCAAAAACCAATGTTATGAAATTTGAGATATAACCTTTCCTCATATACCATGAATATCTTATATTGTCATGAAGATGTTTCATGTACCAACAATCATTGGAAAAACCTTCTCAGGTAGACAACTCTTCATTCTATGTACTCGAGAAACCTTGAAACACTTTTTCAAGATTTTATTATAAACCATGACCTAGAAATTCATGCACATGATAAAGATAAATTAAATCACCTATTTAAATGTTCACCTACTCATCCATGTCTTGGAAACTAATCCTAATACCCCATCTAGCCACCCTATCTTTCTTTTCTTTCTAGGCTTTGACTTGTAAGTCACAATAGGTCTTGAATTTGACCTATTGACCACCCTGTGGGCTTCACCTTAAAAATTTCCTATGTTCTAATTCCTCTTGTGTATGATCAAGAAAAATCATCCACTCACTCTTCTTCAGAGATTTAACAGAGCATCTTTAGATCTTCTTATATATTTTTTAAGCTCAACTAAGAATCTGCATAGCATCTTTAGAGGTGCATATATAGAGATTCAAAGTTGACCTTCTAATCATTTTCAAGACCCTCAAAACCTCATATACAACCTCAAATGAAATATCTAATGCTAAAACACTTTCAAGTATTATTTGGAACATTCTCCTCTTCATAGATCATTCAAATCATCTTTAGAGTTGCTTACATAGATATTTAGAGCATACAATTTATTCTTCAGAGCTCACTCATTTCATCATGCTACCTAAACATATCATCTCACAAGGTATAGAAAAATATTTGAAAGTTACTTGACACTTAACATAAAAAATTTTACTCACTCATGTTGATCCTCAATGATGTCACTCAAGCTAACATCAAAACATTCTTTAAATATAACTCTCACATCACTACTTTCATATAACAACAATATGTACTATATTGGTACCAAAAATCATCATACACATACCTTAAATACTACATGATCATACATCTTCACAAGAACCTTTGACATCAATGATATTATATTGACATCAATGGAAGAACCATACTCACCTTTGACATCAATGATAACATTAAATGCTAAAGCTCAACACTCAATGACAATGCTCAATAATCTCCCTCTTAATCAATGACAAATCTAAATAGATGTTGTAAAAATATATACAATATAGTTACCCATGTGTAGCCATGTTGTGCAATCAACATCAATTAGGTAGAGTTATCTCATAGATGTTAACTTCAAGTATCTTATTAGGGGGGTCTCTAACTGATTGTGGAGATGTCTATAATTTCTATTTTGCCTTTGGTAGGAGATGTTTTTGTTTGAAATTTGAGTAGTGGAGTTTTTTATTTACCTTTGTAGACCCAAGAAATCATTACTCAGGTTCTATAACATTCATTAGATGACATCTAGATCAATTTCAATAGACTCTTGAGGTATAGTTGGGGTTTTATTATCTACTACCAAAGTCACTTGGTGTTGCAACTAAGGAGTCATTTCTTGATTTATTAGGTTGAGAAATCCCAGGTGTTATTTTAGAACAACATGACTCAAAGGGATCTGGTTTGGTATGGGCAATGACTAAAGCATGGGAATATCTTGGTTGGTGTTGGGTAATAATTTTAAGGTAGGCATATGTGTAAAGACATTAGGAATGGAAGCCATCATTTGACCCTAGGGGTTTAACTACCTATAAAATTTTATGGTTTCAACATAATCTTGGGGTAAGTCAACTATCTTAGGGTTTTGTCCTAAGAACATGGCCATCTAGGGGTCTATGACATTTTTGTACATCTCCAACTCTAGTTAGGCATTTAGCTGGTAAAGCAAGATAACTCAACTATATATTTTATAGATCTTAACATTAAAGTTTGTAATGGGCTCAATGGGTTCTTGTTTTATGCAAGTGAATTAATGGTAGAGAACACTAAGATCAATGAATTTCCCTAACTAGGCCAAGAAGGCACTACTAAACTGGTCTTAACTCTTGATAGAGTTTTTAAGAATGTTACATAACCAGTCATAGGTTTAGTCCATCAATGTGAAGGGAAAAATCATGAATGATACATCCTCATGATCTATATTGAGAAGTCTTAGGACAATCTTGTACAAGATTACATGCTCTTCAGTCAGTCATCCTACACTAGGAGTGAATCATGAAAGGTATCTTTTAGGGTTCTTAGGAAAGTCATGGATAACCCTAAGAACATTGAAAGATAATTTGGATAGCCAAGGTATTTGGAGATCCATTATGGGTGGTATGTTTGGTAGAGACTACATAGATGAACTAGTGGAATTGACTACTGGTTTGTGTATTGGTCTACAAATTTGGGGCCTCATATAGAATTATGAAGGTGAAATAATTAGTCTATCATAATGGGACCTATATCTAGTGATAGGTGCAATAGGTTCCAAGTGTTTCATAGATAAAAAAATGTTAAAATGTCATCATTAGCAAGAATAAATAATATAAATCCAATAAATTATCAAATAGGTATGAAAAATAGGCCCTCATTATAGCACTAACTATTGTCATGTTTAAGATCATTTTTTGCTTTTGAGAGAACTCATGGGATTGAGTATCCTAAAAAGGAAAGCAGGGGAAAATGCATAGGATAAAGGATCCTCTCATTAATTTTATGATTGATGCTGGTTCATTCCAAGGATTAAGTAGGTTAACTTATTGTACTAAAAAAACCATGATTGTTACTGCCAGGGGTTCAAGATATGTGCAATTTCACCTTGGGTTAGTTTATATCTAAGAGATATTATATCTATTACTTTCTATTTGGACCACACTTCATAGATTTGTAAAGTAGGGGATAATGTTTAGGTTCTAAAATAAACATCAAAAGGAGGGTAAGGTAGATTAAGAAAGATGGTTTCCATATTTGAAAGTGCTAATTCTTCAAGAACCAAAATAAGTGCCCTACCATAGTTATACCATTATGTGCAAAGTTTCATCGAGGGTTCTAATTTAGTTTTACAAAATGGGAGAGGTTTGAGGAAATAGGGAAGAATACATGATATATAAACCACTCACTAAATTAAAATATTTGAAATCCTCTAGTAAATAACACATAAACTCCTCAAACATAATCTATAAATTAACACAGATTATAAATATTGTAAGAGAAATGAAAAAGGTCCATACATGGGTTAGAATAGAAAAGCACATTATAACCACTATATTCATTTAAAAATAGAGAATTATTTCAATTTTATTAGCATTAAAATTCATTGAAGAAATGGAAATGATTGACAACTTTGAATAAATAAACCATGAATTTTGTAGAAAGTGAAAGATTGAATTCATTTATAAAAGTATCGATCATGACAAACATTCACCATCCAAAAGGGTGAAGGAAGAAGAAATTGAAATCCCATCTTAATTCTAATAGTGTTTTGGGACTAGGAATTACTGACCATCAAAATAGAATATAGTTATACATTTATAAATGAGGATGGGGCTCACCTCCAAGTAGCACAAGGTTCCCATCTTGGGCCATGTGGCCACTCTAGGTTGTTATAACTATATTAATTTCAAAAAGAGAATAAAATCCACTTGAATTCACTCTAAATATCTTTAAATACCCAACTAAATGATGTGTGGAGGGGTCTAGGATGAACCACTTCCCAACTACATGTAATTTGATTCCCTTCTGGCTAACGTAGATTACACTAAGTCAAACTCCTAGTCTAGTATGGATAGATTCATTAGTGGCTCTCAGAATATCACCTCTAATTGGGCCACCAACCTTTGATAAACTTAGATTGGGGCCTCCATAGCCACCTTGACTTTTAAAACTTGGTTAATGCTCATAGTTTATTGGGTGGAGAGTTTCAACACCTCTTGGGCTCTATCCTTGTTGGCCTTAGCCACCATCTTTCTCATAACCTAGTCAAAGTGACCCAAGTAGAATCCAAACTTGCCCTTATCTATTATAGTGCCATCTAGGTGGAATATCATAGAGATATTGACCTCCTTGAAGTAAGACAATATCTTTTTCTTTCCTTCTTTTAGGGGGGCACTATAGTCTATATAAGGTTCAACCATTCCTCAATTGTAGCCCTCATGATCCTAGTGTACATCTAGTATAGGCTTAGGTCTGAAGTTATCATGAGTTTTAGTTTTGGGTATATGCCCTTATGCACTATAACTAATAACTTCCTATATTTTGTCTCTACTAGATAAATTCTTTCTAAATAAGCTTAGGTCCTCTGAATATGTATTTTTTTACCTGCTAGAGTATCCACTACTTTTCTTAGAGCTGATAAAAGTTGTAAATATGGATCCTTGACTTGCCTAATTAGTTCCATAGGGAAGGATCTCTTCACTTGTGTTTTCAAGGTCTAAACTTACTCTTACATGTCATGTGTGGCTCAAAGGATAGAGACTTAGTCTTTGAATACCTTTTTCTCTCCCATGGAAGTCCTCACCCTAGTGAGGGAGACTATCCTATTGGGTTTTCCAGACCATAAGGTTCTCCTTATATATGAAATTTTGAGTGAGGATCCTTTGCATATTTCCCCACTATACATAAAGGTCACCTTTTATTGTCATCTCATGTACATATGACATTGTATCCATTCCCATGGTGGTAGGAGGTATTGGTGGGGTGACAAAGATGGTGGTGATAGGTGGAGGGGGAAAAGATAAAGTGGAATGGATAAATGAAGAAAGTAATAGATGAGGAGGAGGCATGGGTGCATAAGGAGGCAAGACAAATGGGGAGGTCCAAGGGAACATCTACACTTGTCACTATCTCTGAGTTAGGTTAAACTATGGGGCTATGACTTTTGGGAGAGGGTCATTTAGTAGAAAGGAAGAAATGGTCTAGTTAAAGATAAATACCTAGGAACCTAGGATGATGGAAATAGGAAGCCTAGGAATGATATAGGGAGCCACCAGGGGTTATGTAGTAGGGGTAGTGGGAGCCTATGGAGGAGGATGAAAGGGATAAATTGGTACCTAGATATAAGGTTGAGCATGAGTTACCTTTTTATTTTTCCTTTGTATTTTCTTGGATCAATCCCAGATGTTACAATTAAGGGAGCAGGGGTAGAAGAAGCCATATGAGCTGACTTAAAAACCTACTAGGTAGCCAAAGATACTATTATAATGGACCATTCCACATGATATGTGCACATATGTGCACTTATCATTGGTGTTTCAACTACACTTTTTGAGTTCAGGGTACCTATAGATACCTAGATCTACAAAATGACCAATGAGGGCACTAGAGAGTTCCTTGTTTATGGAATAGAGGATGCAGATGAGAAAGATGAGTTGAGGACATTGTGTATGGCTAAGGCTAGAGGAACTTGGGTGAATTATGGATGGGAAAAATGGGGAATAGAGTAGGTACCAATGGGGGTGATTACTGAGAAGCCATAAAATTATGTGGTACCATGAGAGGCTATTGGAGAGTAAAGGGAGTAAGGGAAGGGACCTAAGTGGGTGTCTACTAGTGGTCCTTATTTAGAATAGTATTTAGGTTGATTATGGTTTAAAATATTAGGTATTGTATGGCTAAGGGTTGATCTATTTAACATGGATCTACTCAAGTTATGGTCACCTAGGGCTAAACTACTTGAGGCCAAACTACTTGAACCAGAGGAGGTGGCAGAGGTAGCGATGAGGGTTGAGTTACAAGAGGTGATCTTAGAGGAGAAGTTGTTGGGGGTCCCTGTATAATTATTCTTGAGAGAAATGGGGATTCATTTAAACCTCTTTGTTGGGATGGGTTGGCATGGAAGAGGTAAGGCCAACCTAAGTGGATAGCCTAAGTTAACCCTAATTTCCTTTCTTCTTTTTTTGAACCTAAATCTTGGTGAGCACCTCTTGATCATTTTTTGGATTTAGGTATAATTCATCATCATCCTCAATCTGGTGTCCATAATTGAGGTTGAGATAGGCCTAATAATTAGCCAAGTGAGCCTTTATAATACTATGTAGGTCCTAATCCTTATGATCTAATTTTCCCAAGGCAAGGGAGTTCCTCCTAATTACCATATTTTGTAGAGGAAGGAAGGATCGATACACGGGTTCCTGATAGTGATTGGGAGAGGTGGAAAATCCCTCAACTAATAGTTGATATAGTGACCTAAAATAACTTCCACCATATGATATGTAATTTATTACTCTATGAAGTGGTCTAAGACTTGATAGGGTAGGTAGGAGGATCCTTGAGAGTGCCTACCAACTAAATGATCATGTCATCCTAATAGTACCAATAGTGACTAATGATATTGAGAGAATCATAATTTACTTCAATAATTGAGTCATGTGTGCCTCGTTAATGGCCATGTGGATCATTGAATAGAAGGATTTATATATCTCATAGATTTGGTTTTGGTCATGATGATTATATATTTTTTATAAAATTACATGGACAATTGCACCCCTAAGAATCCATGCTAGAAAAGTGGAAGGCTTGAAGATGAGCACCCCATAGACTACATCTACCAAGTAATTCATCATGTATAAATTTCTTCCTCCTTGGGCATCATTACTACCTTGATCATTTTAAAATTGATTATCCCTCTTCAATTAAGGACTTACCGTGGAAGATTATATGGAGTAGGGGAATACATAGGAGGTTGATACATAAATAGTCATTCCATTCAAATAATTGGTCGATCAAGATCATTCTGACACATATTACCTCTTTGAAATTATGGATAGTATATGTATTCACATCTATCTTGTTAACCCACATTACATCAGGGTTCTTGTCCTACTCCTTTAAGATGTCATGAATCTGATGAGTGATAGTCTAGGTGCTCACAATGGCTGAATCATAGGATAGGGTGTACTTAGGGAGGTTATATTAAGCCTTGAAGGTACATACCAAGATGTCAATGATCAGATGTTGATTGTTCTTAGAGAATACCATGTTATGGATGTCATCTTGTGTGTACTTCATAATACATAATTATTTTATAAATAATTCAATGTAGGGTAATACCTTAGTCTTATATGTAGCTTTATGTAACCCACACTTATCATAGGCCCAAAGGGCATCTTCAAATTTGGCCTCACTATGATTGTCACTAATGGAATATTTGGGTACTAGATCAATGGCCTTAAACATTTCATTATAATACCTAAAACTTGTCAAACCATATGGGAATGCAGTGTCTCCATAATATAGTTTAGATTTGGGGTTTAAGGATGAGGTAAACATTGTAGCTAGGATGGATTCAAGTTACAAAGAACACCGATCAAAGGGGAAGAAATAGAGGGCACTGGTTGGATTAGAAAGCAAGGAGTGGATTCTAAGAAACTGGGAGTAATAATGGTTAATGATTTTGTCTCAAGGAATTTATAGGGATCTGCTTACATCTCTTGCATTGATGTCATTTGGAGGGTCACTTAGCATAAATTCAAATTTGAGTTAGTGGACTGATCTTTCCCATTTATTTCTTAATTTGGACATAAAATTAGGAATCTCAAATACATTCTATCTATTAGATTTGGTGATTATGAATTGACATTTTAAATTTTCCAACCAGGGTCCAATTTCCCATATAATTAATGCCCATAGTGTGGTAAGCACATGACCATATATTCCTTGAGTCTTCTTGGGTATTTCCTATTCTATGCCATGTGTACCTTACTAATTAGTTTTTATTATAATGGTTACCACCTAGGCATTACCTAATGTCTTACTTTTATATTCTTGTGAGAAAGAGAATGCTAATTGGAGGATGTATGGCATATTTTGATTAACCTTATAACTTTGATTATACCTTATTCTAACATTCCTTAGGTTTTTTGGGATGATCCTTCCAATATGAATTGAAATACTATGTGGCATGATGATATAAGTCAAGCTCTATTAGGTTCTGACATCTCTGTCAAGTCTAAGAGATTGACAAGCCTGAGTACATGCCATGAAACACTCTTTCATTTAATAAAGCTCTCCCATGTTTTGATATCTTTGTCAGTGCCAAGACTAACATGTCTATCTTTAAGGCAATCTCATTGGTTAGATCCTAATAATTCTGACCTCTAAGACACATAATTTTCTTCCACTTGGTTGGGATTTCCTGGGCTTTGACATCTCCCTAGGAGATTAACCAATCTCATTTTAATCAAAATGGCATTCTACGATTAATTTAGGCTCTTCTAGATTATGACATCTCTAATTTTTTTGGGAGACTAACCATTTTAAATTTGGGGCACCCCAATTAGTTAGGCTCTGATAGGTTTTGACCTTAGTGTCAGTGATCCATGTGGTGCCCTCTTATTTAACCAGCTTATTTAAATAAATTCATAAAATTGACTAAGTAAAAATGAAATAAAGTATGACAAATTATATATTCACCTAGATGACATATATATTACACACATTTCCATGTAAGAATGTAGGAGTATGATGATGTCTAACACTTCGAGAGACTAACCAATGATTTAGACCTACAAAAAAGTTTGCAAATTAAATATTCCAAGTAATAAAATACATGGTTCATTTTGGGATGCCAATAAGACTTTAATAAATTAACTCCATAGGTCACGAGGAATCTTAACAAAGATCAATTGGACCTTAAAAATGCCACACATTTAGGGAAACTAAGGTAGAATGGGAATTCAAGTATTCTCTCCTGATAGAGTTGGTCAGAACAAGATAAAAATCCCAAAAACTTTTATTTATATCCTTTCAAAGAGACCCCCCCCCATTTTTGGTAGAAAAAGGGGTGTTTTTTCCATAATAGATTTCACCCAAACTAGAGGTCCCATGGGGATTATACCTCTTATTTTAGGAATTCCAAAATAAATTCAAGCCATGATTTTTAGTTTTAGGGTCTCTTATGAAGCCTGATAGGGATAACTCCAAGTAAAAATAGTTGTTACCACTAGAAATATAAATCCTACATCTAAATCTATAATGGATATATGCCCTTTCTAATTTTATAATAGGTAGACACTAATGGTGATTCTTAAATCTAAGTGTGAATTGAGTAAAGAAACAAAAAGGGATGGATAATAAGGTAGAAAAGGAAATGTATTAGATTATGTGGAGCTGTAAATATTTTCATAAAACACCTATATGTATGATAAAAGATCACCATTATGTAGGTATTTTTTATTATCTCAAAATAGATTAAATAACACTGAGGGTATAAGGAACTTGGTGATGAGAATGATACATGAAACACGTTTACTTAAGATGAATAATCACAATGATTATTAACAAACACATCCACTTGTAAATATTTTAAATAAACACAACATATTATAGATATTAGTAGTTTTGTAATAAACTCAACCTATATAAACACACCATCTATTAATAAAAATCCATACCATATTTCATAACAATAGTAAGAATCCACCATATTTATCTAAGATTCATGGATGACCATTTTAGAAAACATAAAGAAATAATAAACATTTTCATAAAATAAAAAATAAGTACTTATAGAAATGAGATGAGACCCATCATACAAAATAATGGAATCCCACTCATGGCTACCATGGTACAGTTTGTTATAACAACACATATTATCCAAAATAGATAAAAATAAAAATGGGGCATATAATCAAGACACAATATCCCCATTTTTGGGACCATTAAATTACATGATAATTAAAAATTAGTTATAATCGATGGTGGGACCACAACCTAATTTTATTCAACCTTATTAAGATGCCAAATGCTATATAATTAGATGAACTTCTTATTCCATCTTGGTGAGGTTGACAGGTGGATATTGGAACAACATCCATCCATGTGTTTGATTTTTTATGTGGCTCCTCCGTGGGACCTAAAATATGTTCTTGACCACATTCACCTTATTTATGCTCTTGGTGTACTAGGTGGCTAAGTCCATTATGATTGGTTCTCTTGGCCTTTGTGACGCTTCTCCTAAATGTTTTTTTAAACATCTTAAGGTGTATCCCAAATCCATCTTTGTTGATAATTTTGCCATCCTAATTAAAGAGTATAGTGACATTGAATTCCTTAAAGTAAGTTATTATCTTCTCCTTTTTATTATCAAAGATAATTATATGGCTCTATGTGATAATGTAGCAGCCAAAAATGTAGCGGGAAAAACATAACAGTAAAAACCTAGTATAAAAAAAAATCATGAGGACAAAATGTAGTGAGGAAAAAATGTAGTGGTATTGGTAATGTCATTAAAATATAGTGAGGAGAATAATTGGGTCATTTTAGTGATTAAAACATTGTTTATTTTTTATCTAATTCATTTTGGTGATAGTAGTTAGCATTTTATGGTGGAAAAGTAATGCACCATATTTACAAGCAAAATAACAAATGAAAATGTGATTTCATGAGTTTTGATCTTTAGTTAAGGTTGTGTTATATTATATGTGAGTACATCCTTTAATATGTTTTATTCTTGTGTTGTTTTGTCCTTGCTACATTTTGTCCTAACTACATTTTATCCTCACTATGTTTTTTATGCTACGTTTTTAACTACTACATTTTGTTCGCTACATTTTTTATGGATACCAATTATATATGAATTTGTGTCTCTTAGCCATTATTCAAAATAGGTTCTCATATTTACATCATATGTATGGTATAAATTGAGGTCCATCAATAACATGATTTGTAATAGAGGGAACATCCCCTTGTTAACCACTATTACCATTTTCATCAATTTGTTGTCCATTTTTTTAATTCTCTCAAAATACTCTTGTGATTTTTAGTAAATCACATTGCCTTTTACAAATATTCCACAACTTTTTCCAAAGCATGGAATAATTCTTAGATTGATCCCTCCACTTTATTCACTAAGTCATTTAGGAAGGCAATCCTTGGAATTCTAGAGTTTTAACATGTTCATTAAATTCCTCCATGAGATTCTCAGTCATCTTGTGGGATACCTTAAAAACAAAGACAAGGTGATCATTAATGATTTATTCTATTTTTCTTCTTTTTCTAGTGAAACAAAACATGTCTTCTTCTATCTACTAGATCACATGGTTCACCTCCTATGTGAATTTTTTAGTCAAGAACTTTTCATTCTTCTGGTCCCTTTGTCAAATTTTAATTTTAAATAGGGGTCACTATGATACACCATTTATAGTCTCTATATTTTCTTAGATTATATGGCCTCTATCCAATATCCTCCATTTACTAGTCCTAAGGTCTCTAAAGTGGGGGCAATGGAGGACACAATTAGAGAAGTGGATGGGGATGTCATGGATATAGGAGGGGTTTGGATGGTAATGGAGGATGATAGTAGAGGAGGGAGAGTGAAGGTGGGATTGACAATGGGAGTTGCATATGGGGCCATGTAGGCCATGACTTACTCTTGTGTCATGTAGAAGCTAGTTTCAATGACACCTAAGATATTTTTAATCATTGTCAAGAAGGATATGGGTTGATTGGAATTGAACCTATCGGGACTTAGGACATAAGTTATTTGGATCTAAGAAGAAGATGCTAATGGTGTAGAGCCATGTTGATAGGGAGGTAGAGGGGAAAATGAAGTACTTTATATTATAGAGGGTAGAACAAAAGGAATAATTATAGAATATGGAATTATAGAGTTGATAAGTGTAATAGGATTCATGAAAATTACTTAAAATCTCAGAGTATGCCTAAGCAATAAGCTAGATTCTTGTGTAGTGACACTTGAAAGTGAGGATATTTAAGGAATTGGAGCTATTAGGCCATGCATAATGTACTCTTGGGTAACTCTCAAAGTTTTTCAATTGTCCATAGAAGTGAGAATAAATTTTGTTGAGGATAGGACTTGAGACAATGGGGAATATATAGATGATATGATAATTGGAAATAGTAGAGAGACTAGAGACAATAGGGGAACAAGAAACTACAAGAGCACAAAAAATAACAATGAGACTAGAGACCAAATGAGAACTCACTATAGTTGGGTTGGATATAAATACAATTAGAGAATAAATTTTCTATGAGGTTAGCATGGTAGAAGTTGGTGTTCCTAGTTTTGGTGAAAAATATGGTTGATACTTTGGGCAGCTAGGCTAGGACTCAGAGTCACTTATAATGAACACTTTATGTTTAGTGGGAGGTTGACTTAGCTAGGTTAACCCTCTAGTTAAGTTTAAAATATTTGATGAAGATGGAGGGACGACCAAAGGGATACATATTAATATGATGTCCTTAAGCCTCTTGTCTATATTTAGGGTGTCTTTTAAGGGAAAGTGCTTGTCATATCTCTTTTCTAAGACTTTCTTCCTTAATTTTTACTCCAATAATTTCACAAATTTTAACTTCTTAATCACCTCATTTTCATCCATTGGATTCAAATAGAATCTATTATCATCATGGATATCATGGTGATATGTGATATTGAGCCTTACCATTAGTTCTTCCACATGCCTCTAGATATTCCCATGGGGGTCCCATTATCTTTCATCATGGAATTGTAGACTAAAGGATGGTCTATGATTTTGCATGGATATAATTATAGTGCTATTATTATATTTATGGTGACCAATGATGAGTTATTATTAATGTGGTGACCCACCTAACCATTAACATATTGGTACATTATCTTTTATTTTGATAACTTATCAGACACATGTTAGGGTAACATGAAGGGAACAATCCATATTTCTTCAATTAAGATTACACTAAAATATTGGTAAAACCAATAGGCCCTAATGGCCATAACTAAAGCTAACTTTTCTTCAGACAATCTAGGCATCTACATCTCATTGATGATGAAGTATAGAGGTGGGTAGAAATGATTGAAAATGTCTTCAATGTGAGATTTAAAATGAGGAATGAAAAATTTGGATTAAACCACATGTACTGGGAGACTAAAAGGTGTCCATAGTGGTGAAGAGGGGTGATTGAAGGGAATAAAGACATAAAAATCACATGATAGATAAGACATCATATAAAAGTTTATTCCTTTCCCAACCCTCATAACATATTGGTCCAAGTTAAAAGTTATGATCCCTCACAGAGTTGAGATCTACTTCCCATCAATGATTATGATGAGGAGGGGCACCCAAAACTTATTGACATGCACAATGTCACTAGATCTAAGTAGTTGGTTACGTAATAACATTTTTAGCTTGACTCTAAATTTTTCAATTATAAGGAGTCTATGCCATCCTTATTCACCTAGTGATCTATATCTTCAACCCAATCCTTTAGGGTTTCCTGAACATCATGCATCTCTATCCACCTGACAATAATATCTATGTTTTAGGGGATGTATGGGTCTAAGAGGTGATAACAAATTATAAAGGAGACCCCATAGATCAAATATATTATATAATTTCCATTATCCATTTGAATGAGATCATTTATTCATGTAGAATTTATGAGAAAATTATAGAATAGGTCATTAGAGGGAAAAACCTTAGGCTTAGGAATAACCTTTTGAAGTCCCAATTTATGAATTATTAGCAGTTCATCTGAGAATTCAATCTCCTCATAGGTAGTGTCATTATTATTCTCCATGTTCTATATTTGATTTAGTGCCTTGGCTACCTTGTTTTAGTGCTTGAATCTCACTATGCCATGCATAAATTAATGTCTCTTAACTTTGATGTAGGTTTAATGCTTGATGAAGCACCCACCACGGTGAATGTTAATATAGAGAACACAACAAATAAATCTATAAGGAGGATAATATATTTTGATAAATATCTCAAGGTCTCCTTATCATTGAATAATCTGAGTTATTGTAATATGGATTATAAGTATGTTGAAGTATGAATTTTTCTTACAAGAGATCTCAGGTATTTTCAAATAGAGCTCATAGTAATGGTGATTAGAGATCATAGGTGTGCATATGAACTCTAAGTTAATGGGATATAAGAATTAGTTATTTTTAAGATTTTAATTTTATTTAAATAATAATATTTAATTTATTTAAATCCATTTTCCATAATTTGACCTATACAAATGTCAACATCTAACCCATAACATGGCCCTATGAGTGGTGGTTAGCTTGATTACCAATTATGGAAAGTGTGATGAACATGTGCCCATAATTAGTTCTATGGAATTTGGGATATTGACTACTACTTGATAAGTGCCATTTATTTTCTATGGTGGACCCCTAAAATAATTGATTTTATATGTCAATGCAAGCTTTCTGGGTGTATAAACCTTTGGGTGTATGATGAAGTCATGTAGAATCAATTGATTGTGTTGGTAATCACATATTGTATCACTCAATTCTATTATAGGAGTGTGTGTACACAATGTGGTATCCTATGATTAGTCACGAGGTATTAGAATTTTTAATTACATGAGTAGTGTTAGACTCTATAAGTATGCACCTAGCACATGGCCATCACTGATTGGATGATGCCTCTTCATCTATTATTTAACTACCATTGAAGTAGACTCATGTTTCATGGGACCATAGGAAAATTAAATTATAGATGGTAGGTTCTGATTGGATAAGTATTCCTAGACTGTACAATCCTTTATGTCATTATGGGATTAGGGGGCCTAGGAGTGCAGAAAGATTTAGTTAATTTTTCATAAAAAAATCATAAGCCTACATATGAAGCTAGCATTGTAGGAGTATATTTCATAGGAATCTAGTATTATGGATTGTTGGACTCTAGGAATGCATGATCTACCAAATGTTGATGCCTGAAAGTGTATCACAAGTTTTATAGAGTGTTGGGAAATACTCTTCTCATTTTTGGATTCAAATAACCCATTGCATGAGTAGTTGGTTATGATATTACTAATATATTTGGTGAAATAGTGGCAAATAAATATAATTGTTTCAAAAAATGATAATAAAATTGGTTGTTGGGAATAACCTTCATCTGGGAGCTAACATGTGAAGTATGAAGATAATCTGAACTAAATATAGAGAATTATGAACAAAACCTAAGATCTAAAGTCTAATCTAGTATGAATATTTACAATGGAAGCTAAGATAAAATGAATTGATAAAAAAATGAGAAAAAGGAAGGGTAGGATAGAGAAAAAAGATGTTTCTAATTTTTAATCCAAATATTATGATAGATCTTAAATTTCATCAAGACATGTACTAAACCAATATATGACATGAAATAAAAAATGCACATATCCTACTATATATCAGGTAAATGTCTAAGAAAAAGTGAAATAATGGAAATAATAAATCAAGTTCACTTTAGAGATTTACTTCCATAAATAATTTGCATTGGCACATCTATAAAGAAAGCATGGAAAATGAAATGAACTTAAAATATTTCAATCAACCTAGTTTAAGCACACATTGACAACTCTATATTCATATGAACACGTCAATAATCCATAAAAATAATTCATATTTGTATATCCAAATATATATTTGAGAGAGTAGCCATAATAGAAAACACAAAAACAAATACTATAAAATCTTTGAAGAATTCCTTGCTTGTATTAATTGCTTAAAGTTTACACAAAGTTTTTTTTAATCAAAAACCCCCTCCTCTTTATAATTGACAATACCCCTTTTATAGAAGATTAAGGAGGTATGTTGATCAGTTATACCCAATGACAATTTTACAAGTGTCAAGGATATCTATCTTTCTATAACTTTCTAGAACTAATGACATTTTATAAATGGACTGACCTAGAAGAAATGCACTTTAAAAGTTGCACAATGATTTTATAAAAGAATATTCCTTTTTCAAATGATATACATGCTTAATTACAAAATAATATACTTAAGTCAATAAATTTGACTTTAAGAAGGTCTTTGTTGCTTTGGTTGCTTCATATTCATTGCTTTATCATGTTGATCATCAATCAGCTTGAAGTTGATGATGGGCTCCATGAAAAGTTATTCTTCTTGATCAGGCAGGCCTCTGAGAACCTTGTCAAAAGTATCCAAAGCTTCTTTGAAGCAGATAGGTCATGTCCAAGATCCTTTTATTGTCTCACCTTGATTTGCCTTGGGTTTGACTCTTTAATTCCTATATGAATTACGTATCTCTATGTTTTAACTCTTCATCTATAATCAATCCCATAAGACTGAGCATAGTTGGATCCTTAAATAGGCATCCTTGTATGTGCATCATCCCATTTTCCAATTGTTTGAGATCACTAGAAATATCTCCCATTTCCTTGGACCATTTGTTTAAATATCTAATCTTTTATATTAATATTTCCATAGCCATATTCAAATGGGCTAAGCTGACTATCTTGAATCCTAAAATTTGGTCCCATATTAGAACATTGATCAAATCCTTTACTTTGTTGCTAGAATATTTCCATTGGATAACTTGGCTTGAAACCAAAGTACCCTATTTTCAAAACAAATCCTATTTGGATTTTACTACATTTAAGGAATTGAATAGATCATACATGGTTATTTCAAACTTATTTATCATATCTCCTATAATAGACAAAATAAATTTCTCCTGTAAGTTCTTTTATTTTTTTAGCCATTTGATAGTAGCTTTTAACTATTCTATATGTGTTTGATCTAATTTAAGAACAACTTCCTAAAAAATAGGATCTTCACCAAGCCTTTGTCCTTGATTCTGGTTCAAACCAATCAATGGCTCCACTTTTTGATACATAATTTCTTCACCTCATGTCATGACCCTTTTCTCTGTCACTCTCTGCAAGCCAACAATTATTGGATAAAACTTGACTTTAATTGAGGATTGGGTCATATGTGTTACTGAGACCTCCATTTGTGATTGGTCTACTAAATGTCTTGGAGTATCCAATCTTCTTTCCTCCTCTTCTTGTAAAAAAAAAATCCATGGTTTTAGTTCTTATTGGAGAGGGATATTAGTAGCTTTGATCAAGGCCCATGGGTGATAAGTGGGTATATTTTCCACTCTTGGTTCATAAATGAACCACTTAGGGATAGGTGGCACATACAAAATGTTTTCTTCAATAAACAAATTAACTTATTTTAAGGGAGGAGTGATGGTTACCTTGGGATTCTTAGCTTTTGGAACAAGGGTATTCTCAACTTTCCTTTTATAAGGCTCAATGGGTACCAAGTATAAATTTTTCCCTTTATCTTATTTCATATCCTCAACACCTATTTATATCTTTGCATTTGACTCATACATCATGGATATCATCTTCAATGCATTCTCCATAGTTTCATTAGGATCAAGGGATATCATATGAACATCCTCTAAAGGTAGATCATGTTATGTTGTCTTAGATGATTTAGGGGCTAATGAACTTGAAGCTATCTCCTCTGGTATTCTCTCTTATTATCTATGCTTTATTTGAACTTTTTTTGTTTGGAGTTTAGAAGATTCGCCAGTATCAAATGGTACTGCCTGGGGCCCAAATATCATCTATCATCTATCTTCTAGTTTTTGGATAATCTAGACTCAAGTCTAATATTTTATTCTTTGAATCTCCTAGTTACCTCAAAGTAGGAGGATGCCTTGGTGTATAAAAGGTCAAATACACTAGGATCATGATCATAGGGTACATTCAAATTAAAATTGAGTCTTAAATGATCTTTAACTCTTCTAAAATTGTCCCAGTATCTAAGTTAATCCATTTATAAGTTGAAATATAGCCTATGTTTTGATGTTACCTCAATGTGATCTTATTGTCTGAATGTAGTCTTGACAATGGTCATAGGGAGGTTGTGAAGAAGTCCTTTTCTTTTGGTTTTTTAAAGGCCATCTATACCATGGAATAATTGGTAGGCCACCTCTTACTCTGATAGCTTATCAAGAACATAGATAGGTATCTTGAGAGGAGAATTTTGAGTTCCCTCAATCTTGATGATTGTAAAATATAGATACAACCAAATATCACCTATTACTTATATAAATTTCTTGATTAGAGGGCTTACTCTCTCCATGGGAGTGCTAGTTATAGCCTCACTTTGAGCTGGGTAGACACAATCACATATGAATTAAATATGATCCATATATTTAAATATGTGGAACTTTGAATAGTACTATGAAAAAATCTAGATTCCACTTGGAGACCATTCCCTTTGATTGGGAATGTTTGTTGTTACACATAGGGCATCTAGGAGGTAAGACATCATGTAAAATTGAGTTTTCTTCTTATGCCTAATTACATAGATTTGGCTACTCAATGAGGTACTAATTATCTCACCCAAAGGAGGGATGATTACCTTTTCAACAATAAAGTAGACCATGGGTACCCATACTAGGTCTACATATGTAGTAGTTTCATTTACACATAACCTATTCAACATTGTCATTATCATCCTAACCCTTGGTCTAAATTAGATGATATGAATATTCTTATTGAGGTCTAAAAATAATTAGTTCCTAAAATCTAAACACATGGCAAGGGTGTTCATCAAATTTTGTTCTTTACCCCAATAATTGATAGAGGTTAGGTCAAATTGTTGTTTATGAAACTTATAATAGTACTCAAATGTAATAGTAGAAATGTAAGACACTTTTATGTGATTGTGTTCATTAATTAACATACTCTTATCTATCTTAGCTTCCTTAAAAATGGGGGAAAGAATATCAATGAAATGTAATACCTCTAGTTTTTCTACTTCATAATGTAGACTAATAATCTAGATTGATATGATGTCATCATATAGTCTCTTGGTAGAGATATTCTTCTCTTCTTCCCTGGTAATGGCTGGTTAGTTCTCAATGGTCCAAAACAATTTAGACCAATTGTTATCTCCTGTGTTTAAAGTAATGGGAATGAACTCAGTGTCCTTGAACACATGCCCCTCAACATATATTATCAAATATATCTCCACATCTTGCTTTAAAACATGATTATGAGTCACCATAGCAATAATCTTGATTGATTTATCTAATTTAGGATGATAATTCAACTATTTGGGCCCAATCACATTGATTATGGAGATAATTAGGGAAATTCATAAACCTTAAGGATTTATTGAAGGTTTATGTAGTGTTTTAATGGGGGTTAGTTTGAAAAATGAGATTTTGTGACTTATATTGCATTTGATGTGCATATTTATACCTTTCATGTGTTAGGCCCACAATATCTCTCAATGTCATGTGTTTTGACTATGTGGTGATGCCATGTCATGATGCCTATTTATTTGAAATAGGACCATTGTGCCTTTTGGAGCTTCTTAGAATTAGCCTTAATCATGAACCATTAGATATATATTAAGACCTCTGATATCATGCCAATTTTCAACTCCATAAGCTCTCAACATACCTTGCAGTCAAACTTCATTGCTTGAATGCCTTTGTACCATGTACTAGTTTATCTCTCAATCTAGGCTCTTGACTTATTGATGTACCCCACAAATTATTGATCTCTATATATAAGTGTGAATTCTATTTATTTATATCCATATATTCCATTATGGTTGTGCCATGTGTCACATTGCATTTGATCTAGACCCTTTGAAAAGTCTACCTTTTTTCATGCCATCGATCTATTGGATGCACAATCAACCATGGACTATGGATCTGTTTGATCTTTTCCAAGATCATGACACTTGTTGATCTCATGTTCCTTCATGGTTCTTTAACATGTTGACTCATGTTTTCCATTCTATTTCTACTTTACCAAGGTCTTTCCACTTGTCAATCTCACATTCCTTCGTAGAACCTATGACACTTTAATTCCTCACTTGCCACTAGATCTTTGTTGCACAAACCAATGTACACTATCAATCATTTAATTTACTTATTGAATTTCATCTTTACCCATGGATTGTTGATCTTTACTTCCAACTCCAAGATCTTGACACTTGGCATCTTTGAGTTTAATTAGAACCTGCAGACATAAGCTCCTAGGAAATATGTATAAACTTAGTATAAAATTTTAGATTAAGGTCGTATTTGTATTAATGAATAAAATTAGTAATTAGGGCAAAGTTTTAAACTAGGTATAAAATATAAAAAATTTCTTGTGTAAACATGATCCCACATAAATTTGAATCTATTTCAAAGGGACGTAGGCTAACATAATTAGGCTAAGGTTTTTTAACATTATTTAGACATAGATTCAATTAATAACTTGTTATAAAAGGTTAATATATAAGAATCAATTGAGATTATATCATTTAACCAAGGTTTAATTTTAAATTTAAATCACAAAACCTTGAATAATGATTATTCGAATGAGACTCCATTAAACCTATAACATGGAAACAAAGATCAAACATTAACAATACTAGATAAAGTCAAATTAAAATTAAATGTTTACATGCCAATTGTAAACATGATGAGAACCATGATATTCAAATAATGCACTCTGGTTAAGTGGGATGTTCAATTTGAAGCAAAAATTTGTAAAATTTAAACAAGGGTCCTCATTTTTTAAAAATGGGGGTATGTTGACCTCAACAAATGGTGACTTCTGAGGGAAACATTGTAAAATGTTAGAACTCAGATACTCTTGGTTTAAACTATTAACTAGAGCAATCATTCTAATTGATCAAGTACCATCATTAAGATCAATATATGATTAAAACAACTCTTACACATGTAGAATTAGGCTCAAACATCAAAACCTAGTCATGTTGTGTTTGTGTAATTTGATTCCTTAATTGATTGCCATATCATTTAGAGAAAAAATTTTAGACTTCATGACCTTAATAATTAACATTAAATTATAAAATATTTATATATTCATTAAGAATCATGTTTTTAGAATAGGGAAGGCTTGGGGATTGCTCTACTGCCAACTAGGCATTCATAGCCCTGATAGAGATACCTTAGGCTCCACTCAATGCCTTATTCCACTACCATCCAGGAATCCATAGCCCTGGTGGAGGTTATTGGAATATCCTTTGCTTATAAAGATTTTTAATTTTCAATAAATCTCTTATATTTGTATTTTTTCAAGTATATTTAGCTTCTAACAAAGGTTGGGAACTAGAATTAGCTAGGTTTTTAGGATTTGTGTCAAATGTTTGATCTCCAAACAATCATCCTTGGTCATAAACCTCATTCATGTAATATTATTATTCAAGTGCTAACATGACTTTTATCTAATAATTAAAACTTTCTCTCAACATATGCAACCCTTATTAGAATCAAACTTAGATCAAAACAAGGTTTAAGATTTTAAAGAACAATTAACCTAGACATCAATCCTTACCAATTTTTAAAAATCATAACATCAAGCTCAAATATCCAACGTCCATAATCAACCAATGTTTGAGAGTCATACCTACATTCTCGGTTTGAGATAATTATTTGAGAAATTACATGTGTTGGAGCTTGAAATTGTCTTGAAAAATACTTATTAAAAGTAGGAAACAAAATAAATAAAACAAACACACCATAATCAAAACAAAAACCGAGCAAGTAAATATTTACAAGCACTATATACAAATAAGGAATAGCCAAGAAACTAATCTAAGCCTACATATACTAACTCTAACTAGTCTTAAAACTCACTCTGTGAAGACTTTAGGTGGAAGTGTAGAGAAGTAGTGATTGAGGTATTCCCCATTAGTTGGCAATGTGATTTTTTCTCCTTGTAAGTCTTTGATATTTAAGGTGTTATCTCCCAATGTCTCAAAGAAGAACTAGGTCTCCTTGCCTAAACACCTTGATCTTTAAACACTTGTCAAACCATTTTTTGACTATGGTTTGGTGTCTGTTAAAGTTGGAAAATACTTCTTCGCTTGCATCCTCCATTTGTATGATGTTAAGTAACCTTGAATTTTCAAAATTTTGATCTTCTTCCATGTATTCTTACATGAACTTGTAAGTTGGTATCTTGAGAGTAATGGGGAAGATTAGTTCTTGACCATATACTATAAATAAATATGATTATTTCAATGCTTACTTCACCCTAGTTATATCTTCTTATAAAGCATATTTAAGTAATTTATGCCATGTCCTTGGTTTTATAGTTGCAAACTTTTTAATGGATTTCATAAGTTCTTATTTGTTGATTCTGAAACTCCATTACCTTGAGCGTAATGGTTTGATCAAAACTTAAGAATTATTTTGTTATCATAAGCCCACTTAGTCATTTCAATGGATATTAAGGCTGATCCATTATGACAAACTAGTGAAACTGGTGTCCCAAATCTTGTGCAAATGATTTCCTACAAGAATTTGATTACATCTTTAGTTTTACGTTATTTGGTTACCACTACCTCTATCTATCTTGTAAAGTAAATAATAGCAGTAAGAACATATTTATGTCCATATAAATATTTGGGGCTGATGACCCCTACAAATTATAATCCCCATTGAGTAATAATCTTATCAACTAAGACCGGTCTCAATGGCATGGTTGCTTTTGGTTCCTTAGTGATAACAATCTAACATTGATGACATTCTCTAACATGTTTATGAGCATCTTTGAAGATTGTGGGCCAATAGTATCCTACCCTTAGGATCTTGTGATTTGTATTTATATAAGTGTGTCCACTCCCAAGATTTTCATGAAAATCACTCAAGATCTCAGCTACTTCTTCTTTTGAGACACATCTCAAGCATATGCCTTCATAATTATTTCTAAAAAGTACTACATCCTTGATCAAGAAATGTGTTTACTTGAGCCTAAAATATCTTATTTTCTATCTAATAAATATTTTAGGATAATATCCATTGATTATAAGATGAATAATTGCATCATATCAGTCATTTGGTTGAAAATGTTGTTGGTCCACCTGCATGACATTCAATTTAGGATTAGTGTTAGCAATTAATTGAATAAATCCTTGACACCTTACCAACTTGGAAATTTTTATATCAAGATCATACTCTTGGAGAATAGAAATCCATTTACCCCTTCTATCTCCCAATTCACATTGACTAAGCATAAGTTTAGTGGCAAGGTCTGGCAATATTGCATGCACTTTATTCCTAAGAATGTAGTGCCTAAACTTTTTAACTAAATTAAGAAAAACACATGCTTGATTATAAATCAAAGATTAGTTTAAATCAAAAAATTTAAAATTAGTGCTCATAAATGAAATAGGGTGATCACACTTATCTATTTTTTTATTTAAAATAATAACTATTTTATGATCAGAATCAAAAAAATAGATATAGATATCTTTTGTGAAATTAGGACTTATCAAAATTGGTGTCTTTCCTATTATTTATTTAATATCCTTGAAGTATTTAATTTCCTATTCATTCCATGTGATCTTATCATATTTATTAAACATGTCATTAAGTGGCTTTACAATCTCTACAAAACCAGAAATGAAATTTTTCACAAAATTGATTTTCCCAAAGGACTTTAATTCTTTTCTACTATTAGGGGGTTCTATTTTAGATATGGCATTAACTCTATTAGGGTCTATATAAATCCATTATTTGGTTATAACATGTCCTAGTAAATTCCATTACATAACACAAAAAAATATTTTCTTGGGATAGAGAAAAATTCCATACCTCCTACAACATTCAAATACCTATTGTAAGTGCATAATGTGGTCTTCTTTAGTTTTAGAAAACATAGTTAGATCATCCATATATATGATGATGAAATTACCTATGAGACCTTATAAATCATGGTCCATAACTCTTTAAAATGTGTATCTTGCATTTATTAGTCCAAATTTCATTCTCTTGGAAGCAAAAGTGCCCCACTTAGTTGTGAATGTAGTATTCATTATGTCCTCATTGACAAGTACTTGGTTATAACCTAAAAAACCATCAGGAAAATACATCATAGAAAAACCAATAAAAATTTGAATCACTTAGTCAAGGGAAGGTAAAGGATAATTATCCTTTTTAGAAGCTCTGTTCAAATTTCTAAAGTCTATGGATAATCTAATTTCTCCATTCGTATTTATAACTGGTACTAAGTTAGCTACCCAAGTAGAATGTATAATGGGAAAAACTATTTTTGCATCCAATAAATTTTTGACCTCTTTGTAGATCAATGGTTCTACAATAGGTTTATTGGCCTTTATTTTTTCCTAAAAATTTTATAGGCCTCTTTTAATGGAATGGTATGGGTAATGACTCTAGGATCAAAGATCCTTAAGTCTTTATAAGACCATGCTATAACATATTTGTACTTGGTCAACAAATATTTTAACCTTTATCAATTCTTCACTTGTGTAGGATATAACAATATTCACTTTTTGGGGTTGACCTTGAGTTCTTAGGTCAACAACATTATAATCCTTCCCATTAACTTTGGGAATTTTGATAGTTCTAGCTAGTTTGTCTGTGTCAAATAGTCTCTCTAAGGCAATCATGCCTTTGGGAGTTTTATTGTCATTAAATTTAATCACCTTGTCACCAAGTTTGTCTTCCTCAAGAGAATTTTTATTGATATCATCAATAATGTGAGACTCAAACACTCCTAAATTATTCATGAAGTCTAGTATTTATTGATCATCACTAAATACTTACAAATTATTGACATTGTCAGGAACTGAGGGATATGGAAATAACTCAATACTAAGGTTTTCTAGTTTAGAGTCTTTATATGACATACGAATGGTTGTAGTTGAGACCATATCATCAATAAGCATGTTCTCTTCTTTAGGAAATGAGATAATATTAAAAGCATAAAAGTAATCTATCAAGTCCCAAACTCTAAACTTTTATTTATTAAGATATAAAAAATTGCATTGGTACTTACTTCAAACTTGATTAACCACTATTTTGGAATCACCATACATTATCAGTTATTTAGCCTTGTGTTTGATAAAAAATTACAACCCTAAGTTTAAAGCTTCATACTCTGCCAAATTATTAGTGCAAGGAAACTAAAGTTTGTAAGAAGCATTAAATTCCTTCCCAAGGGGATTGAATAAAACAATTCCTTCTCTAGATCCATATTTACATCTAGCACCATCAAAATATAAATTCCACATTTCAAGAATATCATAATATTATATAGAGATACACGCCTTAGAAGTGTCAAGAGTATAAAATCCTAGCTCAGAATTGACCATGTTGACATTTTCATTTTCTGCATTGTACTCAATGATCATGTATTTCATCTTTGGCTCTCTTTCAATTAAAATTTGATTAGGAACTCCATTCCATGGAAGCCACATATGAGAATAGTTAGTGGAAATGTATCTATTTAAATATTTGTTCCAATCCCTACTAAGAAACATTCCATAGGCATCAAGAATGTCCACAACTTGAATGTCTATGAATTGTTGTATCCTTGGCTCTATAGCAAACTGCATATGAAAATTCAATAATTTTCCAATTACATTAACTTTTGATTTGTCTAATTAAATAACTATCCTATTAGACTTACTTAGAGTTAAACTAAGTTTTTCACAAATACATTTTAACATGATATTGGTAGAAGCACCTAAATATAACAAACAATTATTTAAGTTCTTACCAAAAATTCTAAATGTTATTAAGAAAGGGGGAACTTCTACTTTGTTCTAATACATAAATACATTGGAATTTTTAGCCTTTGGTGATTTACTAGACTTTTGGAATAAAGATTCTAACAACAAATCTCTTTACTCAATAATTTGAGTCAATTCATGCAAAGTAATATTTACTTTAATTTTTTTCATGTCCTCAACTATATTATATCCACTCCTAGTATAAGAAATAGATGCATCAACATTATTTATATAGGTAATTCACTTTGGAGGATTTTTATTGTTGTTTACTTTAGGATTAGTAGGAGTATCAAAGTTATTTGGTGGAGTTGAAGTTATCAAAGGTTTCTTCTATTCTCTATTCCTCAGAGGATAAGTCTTCTTTATATACTATTGAAAAACATGAATCTCTTTAAGAGTATCCTCAGGCTCATTCTCATATTGTAAAGGAAAATCAAATATCCCCACCATGAGAGTTGTATTTATAGACACCTAAAACTGGCCACTAATAACCTCCAACCAGGCTTTTGACTAGTTTCACTCAAAATGCACAATTTGGCCTAAAAACACTAAAACATGTTAAATGATGTGAAGCTATTATATTCAAGTGCCAATTTTATCTAGAGTGTCACTAAATTGGGAAATGAATTTTATGGGCCAACTAACTTTGATTAGATAATTTTGAGTTAAAATGCCAATTTCACACCTGAGTGCTCTAGATTTCTCTTTTCTACTAAATTTCTTGCATGAGATATGTGCCTTTGCTATTTTTTTATTTGCAAAATACTAAATGGGATAACAGTTCCAATGCATCTAACATCAACTTCCATTTCTAATCTAGTCAAATTTCAAGATAAGAATATGATATTTTGACCAATTTGTTTAATTTGTGCATCAATTGCTAAGATTTGCATCAAATTTGAATAATCATGTTTAAGGATAATTGAACCAAATTAAGAGCTTAAGTTAATTTTCCATGGAACTTGTTGAAAATATCTTTATTGGAAAATGATTGTGAATATCTACATCATCAGGTGACATCATTTCTTGGGTGGCATCCACAAGCCGTAAATGCATAAAATATCTAAATTAATGCCTCCCATGCCTCATTAAGCCATTCTATGCCTATTTATTCCAAATATTTATGGGGATATTTATAGATTGAATTACATAATTGAATTTATTCATGGCTATACATCTCAATCTTGAGATGGATAGTCATGGTTGATCTTGACCATTTATAAAAATCTATAAGTAGCAAGCCTCACACTCATAATTTTAGGCTATCTTGGTGAAAATTTATAATGCTAAATTAATTCCAAAAGCCATTGCAGTTAGTGTTATAATTCTAAATTGTTCAACCAAGCCAAAACCATAAGCCACATGGTGCTAAGAGGAGGTGGAGGATAGCCAAGCTCCATTACAACAGACCTTTTGAAGCACAACTATGAGAAAGCCACTTAAATAAGGTATTTGGATCATCTAAGGAAGGTGAAATATTTCTTTGTATTTTCATTTTAATTGTGTTTGTTATTTGGTTTTGTTAATATGCTTTCCCCTTGAGATAGGCTTAGGGTGTTATCTTAGTTTATTATTTGTTTGGATTTGATTTCATTCTCTAACACCATATAATATTCCCATATTAAAATCATATGTTCATAAATGGCACATCTTGTGGGACTATCTTCATGAGTGCACAACCCACAAATTTCTTTGTATTCATAGCTTTAATTCTTTTTTTGTTGTTTTTGCCTTGCTAGAGTAAAAATTTCCCATAAAGAATTAATAATTTATTATTTAATTAATATTTTTTTTCTAAATTTTTGTATGAGAATAGATAAATATGTTATTGATATTATCTTAAAATTTAAAAAAATATCTCTATATATTTTAGAGGTTATGACTCTTTTAGTGACTATCACTTTCTATTTTTTATTTTTTTGGTAAAAATGGTTAGAATAGAGTTAATAACATTTTTTGTATTTAATTTTTGGATCTAATGTTTTACAGAGAGATGAAATATATATTTATTGACAACTTATAAAAAATTTATGAAAAAATGATCTATATTTTAAAAATTATGTTAAAAATACTGACTACAATTTTTTTTATGTTTTGTGTTATATTTTATTTTTAGCCTTATAATTTGTTGTTTGTAGGTTTTCATATGTTTAATATTATTATTTTTATTTTGTTTTCTTCATCTAATAATTTCCTTGCAATTTTTTTTTTGATATTTTTTCTAACCAAGTATAATCTAATGTGTTTGCTTTGCTGAGGTTTTGCCTTCGGGTCAACAGATTTCCAAGTTGCTTGTTTCATTCATAATGAAGCCTCAAAGATAAATGAAGTTCTGACCTTTTCTTTATAGGAACTATTTAATGAAAACCATTTCAATCTAAATTAGTCTTTTCACACTTCATTTAGATGTCTATAATGATCTAAGAATCCTTCATTTTGGTGTTTAAAGAAACTTTTAAAGGTGTTTTATTGGTTAAGTTTTTGTGGTTTCTTTCAAAAGTTCACAACTTATGGCCAAGGGGCCAAAAATAACACCATCACACTTTTCAATTAAGTTCTTAAAATTTAAATCATTTTTCAAATTTGGTATTCAATAGTTTCTTAATTAGTTTTATTTGGCAAAAAGAAGGACATTGTGTGTATGTTCTCCTATCCATCCCATTTAGGGAACTTTTGGGATCAAAAGTGCCATCTTTATTACAAAGTGCCTTAGTCAAAGGAATGAAAGAGAAGTTTTTAAGGCTCTCCTCAAAGACTAATGTGGCTTGAGTGACATAGACACAACCTTTAAGCCTCTTTCACTTATTAATTTATTTCATAACATCTTGGCTTGTGAGGGGGACTTCATTACCTCCCATGAGTTCTATAGAGAAGCTTTGACCTGGGGTTTCATCTCCCAGCATCGACTTCATCACCCCTACTAAGATCAAAGGTTTGAGTGGTTAAAACACTTTTTAGGGTTGGGGTTAAGCATTATGATGTATCTATACATTGGACATCACACTACACTGAGCAAGTGATGAATGTAGTGGTTGTGAAAAGGGCAAGATCTTTTTGCAATAAGCCAAGTACCATAGACACCCAATTAAAGTGCACTTATTTTTCATCATTTGGTATAAAAGTCATTATGTAATTGATCCATTTTGAAATGTTTGAAAACTTGTAGTTTTTAGATAAATCCCCACTTACTACAGAAGTATTGTTGGTGTAAGGTGTGCCTCAAGGTCCATGTCACCATATTGTTATTTAAGAGAGGGGGTGTAAAAACCCTACTATATAATGCATATTTAATTTTTAGATGAAAAATCAAAATACTCTCAAATGACATATATATAAATAATCTAATAATACCATGCAACCTTATTAGTTTAGGCTTACAATGATTACTTTGCATTTACCATTAGCTTAATTGGTCTTGTTTGGAGTCAAAAATTGGTGTTAACAAAACAACATAAACCAAAGACATTATCACCAAAGTTATTTGAGAAAGGAGTCATTATGATTCCCTCATAAAAATCATCACTTTTTCCTTGTTCAAAATTATCATAAACTTTGTGTCATATCATCTATTTTGGCATAGTTATGTTACCCAATTGAGCCTAGACTTTTTACCAAGTTTGTTTAAGTCCTTAATTTATAACTTAAATATGAAATTGAACCTTCATAATTTCATAGGGTTGATGTGTTAAGTGGGTTTTCCATTTTCACTAAACTTGAGGGAACTTAGGTTCAGTTTCCAATTTGGGTTGAAGGTTGTTTAAGAGTCATAATCATTATCATCATTGGTGGACTCAAGCCATCTTGTGCAAACACTTGAACTTTGAGTCTAGGAACAAACATCTTATGATGTCATCCTATTTAATTTTCCTTGAATTCCATTTGGATACAAACACCTTTTACTTTAGTAAAATTATCAAAACTTTGAGAGTGTGTGTGTCATTTGCAAAGAGTAGTGTTACGCTGCCAAAATTATATTAAGAGCCATTTTGACTTAGATTTTTTGAAACAAGCATTTTATTCATACTCTTAAGTAGTTTAGTGTTGTTACACCACTCAAATTATTTCAAAACTTGTTTCATAGACCTCTTTGCATAGAGTCCAAGTGTTCCAAAATTTGAAATGATTTCAAGCCTTTGTCTAGCATAATTATGTTATTCACCTTTGTCTAGCTTATCCATAAAAATAACCTAGTTTGTGCCATAATTTAAGAGAAGATAAATTATCTCCAAGTGATTTTTGTTTCATACCTCATACTTATTAATCATTTTTTTGACCAAGAGTCAAATGCCTAGTTTTTGTTAGAAGTGATTCAAATCTGTTAGACTAAATATCTCATCTTTTTAAAAATCTTGATTTTAATGCCATTTGGATAAAAGTCCTAGCACACACACTTTGTTTGAGCCTATTTTTTGACACCATGTTTGACGAAAAGACCTGAAAACTTTTATTTTCCTATATTAGACTAATTTGAAACACTTTAACCTATAATTTGAAATTTCTATTTACGGTCCTTTTACTTGACCTTTTTGTGTGAGACGTATAGCATTTGACACTTGATGTTAGCTTCCTTTATCACAAGTCATTACATCAAACTTTTTAGATATACATATCCATTCTTTTGATTCAATTATACCAAGTTTGAACATCTTTATATACATTGCCTTTTTAGTTTTTTTAGAACTCTATTTTTCTTTTATTGTGAAACATTTACTATGGATCCCAACATGTCTTCCTACACTCATAGTGGCCTCGTGGACAATCCAAGATTTAGTAATGTGGTTTCACAAGAAGACATGGTTTAAGACCCTTATGCAGATAATGTTGCTTATGTGACATATGCCTATCCTTCTTATAATTCTCAAATAGGGGCACAAACCCAAGACCCATTGGCCCATTACTTGGTAAACATGCCTCCTTACTCAGAGTAGGATCAAACACAAATAGAGAAATACCTAACTACGGTACCTAATATTGAAGAACCATTTTCTTAATAACCATAATATGTTACTACACCATCCACATATGATCCTTATCTATTTGAGCATCACTTATTGGATAACAAAGATAAGATATTGGTTAGAGATATAGAGGTAGGGCCCAAATTTTTGATAGCCTTCCTGCATGAAAATCTACCAAGTCTAGTAAGAATGCCTCATAACATACTATATAGTCAACAAGATTTTTCTATCAATCCTTTAGCTCTAGTCCAAATGATGTATTAAGACCCTAGTATGCTTTTCAAAGGTAAGGACCCCATGGAAGATCACTTTATATAGATGCAAAAAACATACCAAACCTACTTGAACCTAACATGCGATTTTAATCAAATGACCATATCCAATAGGCCTCTTATTGATTTAGTTCCTTTTACAGGAGTGTTAATCGAGTTGAATGGTTATCGAAATTAGGGTGTTGACCCCTTCATGTAAAACACTTTAGTTGATAACTTGGTTCATATGCCATCTATTGAAGAAGTGTCTTCTACTTCTACATAGAACAGTGGTCAAAACACAGTAGACAATGTGTAAACAATGTCTAATCCAAACCAAAGTGTTGTAAATACCCCAATAACTAATATAAAATCAATTGTACCTTTATTTAAAACCATGAGTGATTCTCAAAATCATGAATTAGGAATTTATATGTCCCAACCTCAAGCAACTACTACCACTAATCCTCAACCAACTGCTTCTTCAAGCACTCAAACATTAGGATTAAGTAGCCAACCAATGATTAATGCCATGCCTCAACAATAAAATGTGATGAATACTACTCCTCCATAATAGGTAATGAGTAATATTACACAATAGTAAGCACAATCCAATATACCAATGCAGTAAAGGTTGAATATGTTACCACCTCAATAGGGGGCAACCAATATTCCACCTTACCAAATAGTGAGGAACATACCTTTTTCCTCAGAGACCAATATGTCACTTCAAAGCCAAATGATGTATAGTCAACAATGTATGACTATTGGTCAAAAAATGTTGAGTCTCCAACATGCACCTACTTCCCAATATGGATTCATACAACAAATAGGTCATAATGTTCCTCAATTACTAATCAGTCAACCTTTGCCTTTTATACAGGGTGTGCCACTAGTTCAATAAAAGGGTCTTGGTTCATAAGTACACCCTCAATAACAAGGTTTGATTAGTTCTGAGAAAGTCCTTATTCAACCCCAATAGGTATAGTATAATTACATCCATCCATCCCAACTTCAAAATCCTAAAAACCAAGCCTACATATCCAACCCTAACCAAAATATTACACAATCACAAATACAATTCCAATAATTGAACCCTAATCCACGTATGTGTATTCTTGGTAAATTTCCAAACTGAACCAACATACCCCCAAAAATACCTCCACCATAATTCGGTCAAAGTGCTCCTCTTGTGACTATTCAACCATCTACCCATGCCAATATTCCCCCTCAAGCCAATATTCCCTCTAGTTTCCTATCCCAAGAATTACAATAGATGAAGGATGTGATTTTTGCCATCCAAGCTGGCAAATAGAATAAAAAATTTAACTTGGATGATGTTTTTTATTATCCATTCAACATAGAGGACTTGTAGATACCATTTCCTCTAGGATATGAACCACTGAAAGTTAACAAATATAAGGGGAAAGGTGACCCCAAGGCTCATTTAAATGAGTTCTTTGTTGCATGCCAACTAGTGGCATATAGTGACATATACTTATTATTTTTATTCCCATGAATTATATAATGAAAATCCTTGGAGTGGTTTTTAAAGTTACCCAAGAATTTGCTATCTAATTTTGATGATCTTTTAGACAAGTTTATGCAGTACTTTTCATACAATCTTGAACATGAGATTTCTTTGGTTGACTTAATGTAAGCCAAGTAAAAGGCCAATGAGAGATTTGAAATTTATCTATAGTGATGGAGATCCCTTACAATCTAATTCACCTATAGTTTACTAGATAAATAGTTAGCCACTATGTTCACCAAAAATTTGCACAATGAGATATCCTATCATCTAGAACTCTAGTGTGTGCATACTTTTAAAGAGATCATTGGCAAAGGTTTATTGATTGAATGAGCCCTTATTAACAAAGGGATAATCAATCTTACCTCATATAATCATAATCAATGTACCAATCCAAGAAATGGACAAAACTAACATCCAATCCAAATGCAAGCATCATAACTAGCATAGGCCCATAATAATAATAGACCAAGGCAATTAAATCGTAAAAAAAATGTTGTTAGAAATGGAGTAACTAAGTCATGTCATGTCCAAATGGTGAAATCACAATTTTATCAACCCACATCATATATGAAAATTACTCATAACCCACAACTATTTTAGCCAACACAGTAGGCATAATAGCCTAGGCCCATGCAATAAATACAACCACCTTTGCCATTACAAGCTCATCCTCTAAGAAGAAGAGTGCCTACTCATTGAATTTTCAATGACCTTAGAAAGCCTATTGAATCTATGTTTTAAAATCTCACTTCTACTAATATAATTATTTGGCATATACTAAAACATTATCATCAAGGCATTCCTTATCTTGATTGGTACCACTAAAATGAATTTTGTGAATATCATCAGGTTAACAAGCATCATTTTCAAAGATGTGTGAAAATTAAACATTTGATTCAGAATATGTTGGAGAATGGGGAGATAAAATTAGATAATGATGCTTCCACTTCTAATCAGACCCTTGGAATCTATCAAAACCCCTTTCCCTAACATAACTAAAAGCCATAACAACAATAACAATAGCAATAACATCACCATCACTTAGTGCAAAAACAAAATCAACAGTATCAAAATTAAAGGCCAAACCAATAAAACTAGCAGAACCAACAATAGAAACTATAACACCAAAATAATGGATAAAACCAAGTTCAAAATGGTAACAACCAACAAACCTACCATGTTATTACACATGACTATAATAGAGTTATAGGCCATATTGTAAGAGGTAGTGTTAATACCATCTCCATTAATCTTATACCAAATTATAATCAGATGAGACCATTTCTAACCATATCAAACAAATCCAATCACTTTAGAAATCCTTCCTTGACCTGGGACCGCACACTAGTGAAGTAATAAATAGGGATCCCACTTTTAGACCTTATACTAATAACTCATCCTTACCTCATGACCATGCATAAGTGCACTAGTAATTGAGACTTGTCCTATCTAGTCCCACAAAATCATCATCATTTGTTAGAAATCATGGTCCTATATTTAATCCCAATTGTGCAATCATAACTTAGAGATAAAATATCACCATCCTAGGCCTACAACCATCTACCACTTCACCCATTATCCAACCAGCCATTCAACCTCAGAGTAAGCCATTTAACACTAACCAAAAGAAGAAGTTTGACATTGTGAAACAATTGCAAAAGATTCCCATACAAATATCCATTTTGGATTTGTTGTGTAGGTCAATAATCCACAAGGATATTTTGAAGGATTTCTTGAGCCAATCCACTATTTCAAGTAACATATCCCCTAATAAATTCCAAGATTTGGTTGGACATCTAGCTCTAGCCCAACAAGTCACTTTCAACCAAAGTGATATATCATCCCTTGGCCTACTATATAATAATCCATTATACATTGAGGTTTCCATAAAGTGTCACAAAGTGAAATGTGTCCTTATATACAATAGATTAAGTTTAAACATAATGTCCCTAAAGCTCATCAAGCTTCTCAAGTACACTATGTTAGATCTTTAGGCAGAAACAATAACCATCAAAGCCTATGATAATGAGGAATAAGAGTCACAAGGCACCATCTATTTACTAGTTATCTTGGGGCCTTTGACCCATGATACACTTTTTCATGTGCTAGATCTCAATTTGTCATACAATATACTTTTGGGTAGACCTTGGTTAAATGAAATTCATGTAGTCCCATTGACATTAAACCAATGTATCAAGTCCTCCCATTTAGGGATGGAAGTTTTTATGCCAGGATATTTGCATCCATAAGAGCACTACAAACACCTAGAGGTCAAGTTCAAGAGCTATAACTATTGTTTTAGCATGAATCTAGTGGCCAAGAAAGATAAGGAAAAGACAATACTCCTTGATTTTCTAGAGGATAACTGCATTGATCCTACTACCCTTGATTCCATTTCCTACATGCCACCTCATAAAATATCCAATCATTATACCATCTCATAAAATGGCCCAAGAGAGTATTTAACCCATGATACCTTTCATATTGTGAACCTTCCATAGAATCCAAATTCCTTTGGAAGACCTAAAGCTAAGCCACTTCATCCCAAATGGAAAAAAAGAGAAAAAATAAAGGACCTATCATGTTTGTACCATCATATGGCCTAGAATAGGGCCTTCTTGAGGGAGATGAATCATGGTTATATAATGACAACCAAGCTGATTATTACGAGAATGCAAAATATCTTATTCCCAATAGGATCATGAAGAATCAAGACTATGAAGGAGGAGGCCTCAGACCTAATCAATAGGGAACACTTGAACCAATTTCCATGATCAAATACAAAGGACCCTATGGACTTAGATTTAAACTTCCTAGGGGTGACTCCATATACCTTACTCATGTTCCATCACCATCGACTAGTGATGAAGATGTTGATAGTGAAGTTGAGTTTGATCATAGGCTTTTTGATGATCTAGCCAAAACTAACACGTTTAAACTTCATTTTGTTTATGCCCTTAGACCAGTCATTCATCATGACCCACTACCATTGTATTATTCCCAACTAATAGATTGGGACCAAAAAGATTCCAACATGTCAATTGATACATTCCAAAATGATGAGGCTTTCTGTGATTTTCTTGGACTTAGAGATAATGTTATGTTGGGGGACTATAAGTCAGGGTTCTCAATCAAGTTAGATCTTGAATCCTATTTTGGAGAGCAGGTGAACACCCTTAGCCAAAAGAAAATAATTAAAACATTGAGGTCCCAAAGTGAAAACCTCTTTGAGGTGTTTTTTAACCAAGGTAAAAATAAAGAAAAAGGCCAATCTAGTGGTGAAAACTTGTTTTAGGTGCCATTATATGGGGGTGTTCAACCTTCTTCAACCATAGCTTAGGAGACCACCAATATGAACTTGTTTGTGAGTCTGAGTTTAGTTTTAAAGAACAACAAGATTTTGATTGAATCAATCAAGAGTTTTCAACAATTTTTGTTACATGGCCGAATCTCCTCTTAGAGGAATCTGATTCATCATGCCTAGGGGAACTTGAAGAGCTGGTCCTAATAGAGGACTCTAACATTGCCAACTCATTCAAATCATTGCCCACTATTTTTGAAGATGGTTCGACCATTCTAGTGGAAGATACAATAGAGGTTAACATTGGGTCCCCAAATGACCCAAAATGGATCAAGATAGGTGTTTCTCTTCCTGAAAAGTAGCATGAAGTCCTTATAACCATTTTGAAGGATTTTGTAGATATATTTGCATGGGCATATTCTAACATGCTAGGTTTGGACCCTGCCTTGGTTCTACACCACCTTATGGTCAATACTAATGTAAAACCAATAAAACAAAATTTGGGTAAGATGCATCCTCACATTGCTATATTATTAAAGAAAGAGTTGGAAAAAATCATAGAATCAAGATGTATTCAATCGATCACCTACTTAGAGTGGATATCTAATGTTGTACCAATTAGCAAAAAGCTAAAAAGAATCAGAATTTGTACTAATTTCTATGATATAAATAAATCTTTCCCTAAGGATGACTTTCCATTTCCAAATATTTACATTATAGTCAAATCCATAGTGGGTTATGAAATGCTTTCACTAATAGATGGCTTTTTGGGATACAACCAGATCAAGATTGGACTAGAAAACCAAGAGAAAATAGTGTTCACCACTCTATGGGGAACATTATATTATTAGGTTATGTCATTTGGTCTTAATAATGTAGAGGCCACTTATCAAAGAGCCATGATCATCATATTCTATGATATGATGCATGATATTATCGAAGACTATATCGACGACATTCTTGGGAAATCAAAGACCAAGGCAAATCACCTACCAATGCTACACAGAATATTTGAAAGATTACGTGAGTACAAAGTTAGAATTAATCCTAAGAAGTGTGTTTTTAGAGTAACATTAGGCAAATTTCTAAGATTCACTGTGTCTCATTGAGGCATTGAAGTTAATATGGCTAAATTCTAAGCTATAAGAGAGATGAAACTGCCAACTACTTTGAAGCAGCTCCACAATTGGTAAGGAAAGATCCAGTCTATCTGACATATCACAATTGGCAAAAAAATTTCATCCTTTTACACATATTATAAATAAGGGAGTCATATTTCACTAGGATGATCACTACCAAATAACTTTTCAGCAACTAAAAGACTATCTAGTGAATCCACCTATTTTGTTGCCTCCTATGCTAGGAAAGCCATTCTTTTTATACCTATTTGATACTAACAATGCCTTAGGGGCACTTTTAGATTACCATGATGATAATGTAAAATATCATGTAATTTATTATTTAAGTCATACACTAGTCATGTATAAACATAATTATATGCCCATAGAAAGTTTGTTTAGCCATGGTCTTCATAGTTTAGAAACTACACCATTACATGTTAAACAATAAGACCATGGTTATTTCAAAAGTATATCCTCTCAAGTATCTACTATAAAAAATAGATTTACAAGGACACATGGCTAAGTGGATCATGCTTCTAAGTGAGTTTGACATGGAATACATCAATCAAAAAGCCATTAAGGGGTAAGTTCTTGCAAATTGGCTTACTAAATCACCCCTTGCTGATACAAAGCCACTCACATTCCAATTCATTGATGAATCCATAATGACCATCATTGACACACCTCTTGAGGAGTAGTATTGGAAGGAACATTTTGATGGATCATTCACAACACATGGATTGGGGTAGGCCTTTTATTTATTATACCATAGGGGATCTAATCCCTAAATCATTCAAAATCAGTTTTCCTTGTACCAACAACATGGTCGAATATAAAGCACTTGTTACAGGGCTTCTCCAAGTAGTACAATGGAATGTATCTCATATCAAGGTTTATGTTGATTATTAATTAATCATCAATCAGGTTATAAAACATTTTCAGACCAAATATGACTTGTTGGTTCCATATAAGGCCATGGTTGACACTCTCAAATGATAGATTATCAACATTTAGTTTGAGCATATACCAAGGGCAAGTAACATAACTACAAATGCTATGGTCACTATTAGATCTATGATTCAATAAATAGACACAGCTAAAGAGTATCAATTCCTTATTAAGAATTTACTAGTACTAACTCGTGAACCTTAAACTATCATGATGATTTATTATATTATTGGTCCTAGTTCTATGTGGTACTCAGACCTTTATAACTACCTCCATGATCAAGTTTTACCACCTGACCTATCCTAAAAACAATCCAAAGCCTTTATATACCAAACCACTCATTATACCTTACTTGGATCAACCCTTTACCACCATAGTTTTGATGGAACTCTTCTTCATTGTTTAAATTCAACATAATCTACATTAGCATTAAAAGAAGTTCATGAAGGTGTGTGTGGATCCCACACTAGCAAGGCCATCCTATCCAAAAAGCTCTTGCATACTAGTTATTATTGGCCCATGATGGATGCAGATGTAACTGCATATGTAAAGAAGTGTGACAAATGTGAATGGCATGCAAATTTGATTCATGACTTAGACAAGAATATAAAACTAATGTTGATACCATGGTAATTTGATACAGAGGGCCTTGACCTCATTGATAACATCAATCCCACCTCATCCGATGGCCATAAACACATCCTTACCACCATCAAATATTTCACTAAGTGGGTTGAGTTATACCCCTCACATGATTGGAAAGCAAATTTCTAAGTTCATCTTTAACCATCTCATTTCCTACTATAGTATCCCCTCTAACATTATATCTGATAATGGAGGATCATTCAATAACAAGGATGTCAATAAGCTATGTGTTCAATACAACATCACACAATACTTTCCTATGTCATATTACCCTCAAGGTAATGGTCAGGCTAAAGCATCAAACAAAACCATTGTCAACATTATCAAAAAGATTGTTAATGATGTCGGTCATGATTGGAACCTTTAGATATTCTATTCCTTTTGGGTATACCGCACCAATCACCATACACCTATAGGAGCCACTACATATTCAATTGTTTATGGTATAAAATTTATCCTTCCCATTGAGGTTGAGTTTCCATATCTACGTATCTCTTTTAAGCATGTCCTAGATGATAAAAACTATCGAGTATCTCACATAAAATAACTAGAGTTACTTGATGAGAAATTCATGGATATGGTGAACAATCTCCAAGCCTATCAGAACTAACTTTGAGGCCACTATAATTAGCATGTGAAACATAGATAATTTGAATGTGGTGATCTTGTCCTTAAAGAGAACCAAAAGAATACCACATCCAAAAATAAGCATAAAGATAAGTTCAAACCTAATTGGGTTGGTCCTTTCATCATTACAACAAACTTTGGAATTGGAGCATACAAAATTGCCAAATGAGATGGCCATGAACTTGATGAGCTAATGAACATTATCCACCTCAAGTGGTACTATGTTTGAGTGACTTGGTGTATTGTCTATAATAACCATTTCAAGTTATATCATTTTGTCAATCTTCTTTGTATTGTATCTTTTTACCATCCTATCATCATACCAAGCTATCACTTTCCCTATCACCTATCTATTTTACCATACCTTCACCATCAATTGAGTTCATTTTTCCCTTTCTACCCAACCCTATGACCTTGGTTCCATTCCATTTGATTTCATGACCACTTACTATAAGAATAATCAAATACAATTTTAGAAGTTGTTTCACACATTCCAGATAGAGAGATTATTTTGGAGTAGTATGATAGATATTTGGTAGTTGCATCCTTCATTTCTTATTCTGTTTTCTCTACCAAGTGTGACTAACTATAACTGCCTATGGGAAAATTAGTGTCTCCCTAATCTTGTCACTGATTATAACCACCTATGGGAAAATTAGTGTCATTGACCTAATCCATTATTTCCCAAGTTATAACTACCTAAGGGAAAACTAGGGGCAACACTTATTTATCATTATTTGATGTACCAACTAGCCATTCTCTATGATGTACTATGCCTTTATACCAACTATGCCTATTTTGTTTGAATTGACTACTACGCTAGCTAGATTCCTCTATTGTAAGGAAAAACTACAGTGACTTGAGGTCCTACTTTGGGATTATGTAGGCAATGCTTGATACTTGTGAAGGTTAGCTCAGTCACACCTAAGCTACATTATTTCCATTTTTCAAGTAACCTAAGCCACAATATCACCATTTTTTGAGAAACCTAAGCCATGCTCTCACCATTTTATGAGTAACCGAAGCCATGCTCTCACTATTTTATGAGAAACCTAAGCCACACTCTTTCTATTTTTCAAACAACCTAAGCCACACTCTCACTATTTTATGAACAAACTAAGCCACATTCTCACATTTGGTGAGCAACCTAAGTCACACTCTTGCCATTTTGTGAGCAACCTAAGTCATGCTCTCTCCATTTTGTGAGAAACCTAAGCAATGTTTTCATTGTTTTTTAAGTTTAGACCATTTCAGTATCTCATCATTCTTGATTACATTAAGATTCTTAGAAAATTCTAATAACATTTGTAAAGTCATTTAGAAAATACCAAAAACATTGACCACTTCTTTACCTTCAAGATTCTCAGAACCTTTACTAAGTCACAATAAAATCACTTGTTCTTTAGTTTCCCCATCCTTTTTGGCCTTTTATTCCATGCACTTGTCATTTTACAAGACCATTCCTATTCTTCTATCAATCTGTCATGTTTGTTTTCATCAGTTATCATTTTCTTTCCATTTCCTAGGAGAACTACATTTGACCTAAAGTTTTTGTTGGATATGTTATCCATAGAACTATGTAGGTAGCATACACTTTCCTAGTGCATATAGAGACAAATTAGTCACCCCTTCCTTTACTTCTATTTCCCCATTTTGTTAGTTTTTTAAATTATCACCTATTTTCTAGGGGTAATGTTCATATGGTTTATATTAAGTTATTTGTTTATTTGTTTCTACTTATCTGTTTATTTATAGGCCTATTTATATACCTTAAGTAATGTTTCTTGATTTAGTCTATGTGTGTTCATTGGGTGATTCCATACATGCACCTATACTTAAATCCATCCATATTTATTTTCTAGCATTGACATCATGGTTTCTATCATTGGTGCATTATTTTCCTTTAAGTATTAGATCTCGAGAGTTAGTCCTTATGCATATTTTGGCCAAGTCCTCATGATGTTCTACCATGATTCCTACCATCACATGATACAAAAAAAATTATCTTCAATAAGTCTATTCATCAATGACAAGATTGGCATCTCCTTGGCGTCAACATCCCAATCATATCCCAAATAGAGTAATTAAACAACAAATAAATTTCAACCTTTGTTAGTTTGGATGTGCATCTCCCTACTGGTAGGTTATCCTAATTCATCTTTATCTTTTGTATCAAGTTATCGTCATCATGTCTTTAATCATCATCCAAATCAATCATGTTGGCCATAATCAAGGTCCAATGATTATAACTGCCTATGGGTAAATAATTGTACACCATCCCACTTGTATTTTTCAATGATTATAACTACCTTTGGGAAAATCATTGTGTTCTCACCAAATTTAATTTTTATGTGCCCAAACAAGGGCATGTGTTTATCTTGTTTGTCTATCCTAACTGGGATAACTCCATCTTCTCAATGATTATAACTGCCTTTGGGAAAAATCATTATGTTATCATACCACATTGCCACTATTGGGGTACAATGCTTATAACTGCCTTTGGGAAAACTATTGTACACCATCCCACTTGCATTCTCAATTATTTTGACTACTTTTTCAAACTCATTATGTTTTCACCCCATCATCTTCCTTTCTTTGGTCCCCTTGTTTCACTTCCTTCTTTTCAAGGGACTATTTGCTGACCTAGTTGTGCCAACCATTCCATCGAGGAGGCATCATACAATTAGTTCATCATCATTTTAGTTGTAGGCATACAAGACCTTTTTATTCTTTTAGAATATGTTACTATGCTTATAGCTTATAATGCCTTCCCAAATAAGGGCAAACAGTAGATACCTAAAATTGGCCACCAATAACCTCCAAATAGGCTTTTGACCAATTTCTATCAAAATGTAAAATTTGGCCTAAAAACACTAAAACATGTAAAATTATGTGAACATGTTATATTCAAGTGCCAATTTTGGCTAGAGTGTCACTAAATGGGGCAATGCATTTTATGGGCCAACTAACTTTGATCATATCATTTTGAGTCAAAATGCTAATTTCACACCTGGCTGCTCTAGATTACTCTTTTCTACTAAATTTCTTACATGAGACATATGAATTTGTTATTTTATATTGGTAACATCCTAATTGGGATAATGGTTCTAACACATCTAACATCAACTTTCAATTCCAATCTAGTCAAATTTCAAGCTAATAATATGACATTTCAACCAATTTGATTAAATTGTGCATCAATTACCAAGATTTGCATCAAAGTTGACTAATCATGGTTAAGTCTAATTAAACAAAATTAAGATATTAAGTTAATTTTCCTTGAAATTTATTGAAAATATCTTTATTGGAAAATGATTATGAATATATGCATCATCAGGTGACATCATTTCTTAGGGTGGCATCCACAAGCCATAAATGCATAAAATATTAGAATTAATGCCTCATTAAGCCCTTTCATGCCTATATACTACCTCTCTATTCCAAATATTTAAGGGGATATTTATATATTTAATTACATAATTAGATTTATTCATGTCCACACATCTCAATCTTGAGATGGATGGTCATGGTTGATCTTGACCATTTCTAAAAATATATAAATATCAAGCCTCACACTCATAATTTTAAGCTATCTTGGTTCAAAGTGATAATGATAAATTAATTAAAAAATCCATTACAATTAGTGTTATAATTATAAATTTTTCAACCAAGCCAAAGCCACAAGCCACATGGTGCCAAGAGGAGGTGGAGGATAACCAAGCTCCATTGAAATAGACCTTTTGAAGCACAAAGCTGAGCAAGCCACTTCAACAAGCTATTTAGAGCATCCAAGGAAGGTGAAAATTTTATTTCTCTTTATATTCTAGTTGTGTTTCTTATTTGGTTTTGTTAATATGATCTCCCCTTGAGATAGGCTTTGGGTGTTAGCTTAGTGTGTTCTTTGTTTGGATTTGATTTCATTCACTAACACCATACTAATCTCCCCCATTGCAATCTTATGTTCATAGTATCCATATATTTAGATGAATTTGAAGAACTAGATTTACCTGCATTATTATCTTTTTTAGGTCCACATTCAAATTTATCTAACTCATCTTGAAATAACTCAAAAGCATAAAAAATTCTATACAATCCAATTCACTATGCTTGGAAGTGTTATGGACTCTACAATATTTAGTTAAAGCTACATCACATATGTTTATCTTAGGATTGTTCTTGTTGGTAGATGACTCATTCTTTTTGTTGTTATTATTTCCATTATTGTGAAACCTATTTGTAGATCTATTAAACCTTTGGTAAGAATTATTTTTGTTAGAATTTTCTCCAGTATTACCTACTTATTTTTACAACTGAAGAAAATCAATGCTTAGTTTTTTAATGATTTAAAGTATGGAGTCATGCTCACTTTTTGGTACCTATGAGTTGTGAACTTGAGTAATGCTATTAGCCATTGACACAAAAGTTATTTGATCTTGTGGATGAAATCCATTTGCAGTGTTATTTAGGAGTCCTAGGTTTTGACCAAGATGAGCATGACTCAAGGGTAATTGATTCAACACCGATGTCTGATTTAAAGTAGGCATGTTTTGATTAGCATTGGGTATGACATTTAGCATAGGAAGATTAGGATTAACATTGGGAATGATATATTCTAGTTGACCTTGGGGTTGTATTTGATCATTGATTGTCACAACTTCAACATAGGCTAAGGCTAATGTGTTTATAACTCCAATAGACCTTTTCAAGAAAATAAAAGTCATGGGATCTAAAGCATCCTTAATAAATATCTAAATCCAAGGATTCATTAGGTCTATAGGGGGCTATGGTCCTATTAAACATCTTTTATAATTTGGATTTAAAATCTCTAATGGTTCACTAGAATCTCTTTTCATAGAAGTGAATTGTTGATAAATGACATAAGGATTGATGATTTTTCCAAATTGATCAATGAAAATACTATTAAAATCATTCCAAATGGTAATGTAATTCTCAGGAACATTGAGAAATCAATCATGTGCAACATCTTTGAAAGTAAAAGGAAACAATCTACATGCAACATCTTCATAAACCAGATTTAATAATCTCAAAGTATCTTGGAAGCTTTTAATATGTTCTTCAACAATAACCACACCATTAGGACTGAAAGAAGGCAAATATTTCTCAAGATTTATAGGTAAATCATGCACCTAACCAAGCACATTGATGGATGATCCACCTAACCAAGCCATACCTTGATAAGGATTAAACAGAGGAGTACCACGAATAGGTGAAGTAGGTTAAGATTTAGAAACCCTATGCTTGCCTTTATCCACTCTTGACTTCCTATGGACTTCTAATGAAAGGAGAGGTAATATTGTCTCTGAATGTGACCTAATCTTGACTCTTGGCAGTTCTAGCTTTTAAACTTTGAATCCTATTCAAAATATGACATTTAAACCTTATCTTTGCAAAGAATAATGATCATATTTGCATGTTAAGCAAATTTTGCACAAATATTTACAAATAACAACTATCTTTAACTAAATTATCTTAAACATGTATCTAAATTGATGAATGTGAATGATCTTTATAGTTCTAATTTCAAATAAACCTAAATTTTCAAAGAATCAATCAATATTTGAACAAAATTATTATCACTAACCTCAAATGTGGCATATTTACAAAGCTTAAAATACCTTTACAACAATTTCTCCTAAATCTTCAAAGAATGGCAATATTTAGCTAAAGAAGCCTAAAGGCTAGTTTGAAACCATGAATATCAATGATCTTTACATAATTGAGCTAATAATAACATAAATATGCAAAGGATCATTGATATTTGAACAAAATTCATTAAAATTAGCAAAGATATTTCAAATTCACAAAGTTTTATCTAACAGCCCTCATTTTAGTACTAATGAAACTCATCTGTTGATGCCTAAAAGTGTATCATAGGGTTTAAAAAGTGTTGGGAAACACTCTTCTCAGTTTAGGATTTAAATAACCCATTACATGAGTAGTTGGTTGTGATATTATTGATATCTTTGGTGGAATAATGGCAAAGCAATATAAATATTTCATAAAATGATAATAAAACTTGTTGTTGGGAGCAACCTTGGTCTGGAATTGAGCTTGTGAAGTATGAAGATAATTTTAACTAAGTATAATGAATTATGATCAAAACCTATGATCTAAAGTCTAATCTAACACGAATATTTACAATGGAAGATAAGTTAAAATTAATTGATAAAAAAAATGAGCAAAAGAAAGGGTATGACATACAAAAAAAGATGTTTCTAATTTTTAATCTAGATATTATGATAGAGCTTAAAATTCATCAATACATGTAATAAAATAGTATATGACATGAAATTGTAAAGTCACAGATCCTACCACATATCACAAAAATTTATAAGGAAAATTGAAATAATGCAAATAAGAAAACAAGTTTACTTTAGAGATTTACTTCCATAAATAGATTGCATTGTCACATTTGTAAAGAAATCATGGAAAATGAAATGAACTTAAAATCCTTCAATCAACATAGCTTCAGCACACATTGACCACTCTACATTCATATTAACACATTAATAATCCATAAAAATAATTCAAATTTATATATCCAAATATATATTTGAGATAGTAGCCATAATAGCAAATACATAAATAAATACTAGACAATATTTGTAGAATTTCTTGTTTGTATTAATTACTCAAAGTTCACACAAAGTTTTTGCTAAAAAACTCCCTCCTCTTTTTAAATGATAATAACCCTTTTATATAATATTAAGGATGTATGCCAGTCAGTCATACCCCTTGTTGCTTTGGTTACTTTATCTTCATTGATTTATCATGTTGATCATCAATCAAATTGAATTTGATGATGGACTCCATGAAAAGTTCTTCTTATTGATCAATCAGGCCTTTGAGATCCTTGTCAAACCTATCCAAAGCTTCTTTGATTCTGCTTGCATCTCTAATATTCTCTTCTATAGATAGGATCATGTCCAAGATAATTTTGTTGTCTCCCCTAATTTGTCTTGTCTTTTACTCTTCACTTCCTTCATGAACTAAGTATCTCTATGTTTTAACTCCTCATCCATGATCAAGCCCATAGGATTGAGCATAGTTAGATCTTTGATTAGGCTTACCAGTATGTGCATCATCCTATTTTACAATTATTTAAGATAAAAAAAATATCTCCCATTTCCTTGGACCATTTATTCAAAGCTCTAATATTTTATATTAATATTTCCATAGCCATATTCAAATGGGCTAGGTTGACTGTCTTGAACCTAATAATTTGGTCCTCTGTCTAAACATTGATTAAATCCTTTACTTTGTTTCTAGAATATTTCCATAGGTTAAATTGGCTTGAAGCTAAAGTACCCTATTTTCCAACCAAATCCTATTTATATTTTACTACCTTCAAGGATTTTAATAGATCATACATGATTGTTTCAAACTTATTTATAATATCTCTTAGAACAAACAAAATGGATTGCTCTTACAATTTCCTCTTTTGTTGCTTTAGCCCTTTAATATTCACTTGTAAATAATTAATTAATGCTTGAGCTAATTCATGAACATCTTCTTCAAAAATAGGATCTTCACTAGGCCTTTGTCTTTGCTTCTAAGTCAAAGAAGTCAATGGCTCTACTTTTTGATACACAATTTCTTCACCTCATATCATGACCCTTTTATCTATCACTCTCTATAAGCTAGCAGTTGTTGGATCAAACTTGAATCCAAATAAGGATTGGATCATATGTGGGATTGGGACCTCTATTTGTGATTAGTCTACTAAATGTTTTGGAGTATCCAATCTTCTTTCATCCTCTTCTTGTAAAGGAACAATATATGGTTTTAGTTCTTACTACACAAGAATATTAGTAGATTTGATCAAGGCCCATGGGTGATAAGTGGGTATATTTTCCACTCTTGGTTCATAAATGAACCACTTAGGGATAGGTAGCCCATACAAAATGTTTTCTTCACTAAAAAATTTGACTTATTTTAGGGGAGGAGTGATGGTCACCTTTGGCTTCTTAGCTTTTGGAATAGGGATGTCTCAACTTTATTTTTGGAAAGCTTAATGGGTACCAAGTCTAAATTTTTCCCTTTATCTTATTTAGTCTCCTCAACACCTATTTTTATCTTTGCATCTGACTCATACATCATGGATAACATCTTCATCCATCCTCAATAGTTTCATTAGGATTAAGGGATATCATAAGAACTTCCTCTAAAGGTAGATCATGCTCTATTGTCTTAGATGATTCAGGGGCTATTAAGAAATTGAAGCTATCTCCTCTGGTCTTCTCTCTCCTCTATATTTTATTTGAACTTATACTATTGGGAGTATAGAAGATTCACCACTAATCAAATGGTACTACTTGGGGCCCAACTACCATCTATCATTTGTATTTTGGTCTCTGGATAATCTAGACTTAGGTCTAATATTGTATTCTTTAAATCTCCAAGTTAACTCAAAGTAAGAGGTTACCTTCTTGTATACAAGGTAAAATGCACCAATCTCATGATCATAGTCTAAATTCAGAATACCCTTGAGTCTTAAATATTCTTTAACTCTTCCACAAGGGTCCCACTATCTAATTTCATCTATTTGTAAATTAAAATATCATATATAATTTGATGTTGCCTTAATGTGATCCCATTATCTGAATGTAGTCTTGACAATGGTCAAAGGGAAGCTATGAATAAGTCCCTTTCTGTTGGTTTTGAAAAGACCATCTATGCCATGGAATAATTGGTAGGCCACCTCTTGCTCTACTAGCTTATCAAGAATATGGATAGGTAGCTTGAGAGGAGAGTTTTGAGTTCTCTCAATCCTAATGATTGTACAATCTATATACAACCAAATATCTCCCATTGATTCTATATATATTTTTATTAGAGAGCTTACTCTCTCTATGAGAATTCCAATTATAGCCTCACTTAGAGCTGGGTAGACATAATCACATATGAAATGAATATAATACCTGTATTTAAAGATGTGTAACTTTGAATAGTACTATGAAATAGTTTATATTCCACTTGGAGACCATTCCTTTTGATTGGGAATATTTATTGTTACACAAAGGGAATTTCAGAGGTAAGACATCATGTAAAACTGAGTTTTATTCTTATGCCCAATTGCATAGATTTGTCTACTCAATGAGGTACTGATTATATCACCCAAAGGAGGGAAAATTACCTTTTCAACAATAAAGTAGACCATGGGCACCCGTATTGGGTCTACATATGCAATAGTTACATTTACACAAATTTTTCAACATTGTCATTATCATTCTAACCCCTGGTCTAAACTAGATGATAGGAATGCTCTTATTGATGTCTAAAAAGACTTGGTTTCCAAAATCTAACCACATGGCAAGGGTGTCCATAAAATTGTGTTCTTTATCCCAATAATTGATAGAGGCTAGGTCAATTTGGTGTTTGGGAAACTTATAATAGGACTCAAATGCAATAGTATAAATGTAAGCCACTTTCCTATGATTATGTTCATTAATCAACATGCCCTTATCTATCTTAATTTCCTTAAAAATGGGAGCAAGAATATCAATGCAATGTATTACCTCTATTTTCACTACTATATAATGTAGACCAATCATCTATATTGCTACAATGTCATCATATAGTCTCTTGGCAGATAGATTCTTCTCTTCTTCCCTGGTAATGGCTAGTTGGTTCTCAATGGTCCAAAATAATTTAGACCAATTTTTATCTCCTATGTTTAAAGCAATGGAAATTAACTTAGTGTCCTTAAACACATGCCCCTCAGCATTCATTATCAAATATAAATCCACATATTAATTTGAAACATGATTATGGGTTGTCATAGTAATAATCTTAATTAAATTATCCAATTGGGGATGATAATTCAACTATTTAGGCCCAATCACAGTGATTCTAGAGACAATTAGGTCAATCCATATACCTTAGGGATTTTTTGAGGGTTTTAATGGTGGTTAGTTAGTTTGAATAATGAGCTTTTATGACTTAGATTGCATTTGATGTTCACATTTATACCTTTCATGTTTAAGGCCCATCAGATCTCTTAATGTGACATGTTCTACCTATGTGGTGATGTCATGTCATGATGCTTATTTATTTAAAATATGACTATTATGCCTTTTGAATCTTCTTAGTATTAGAATTAATTGCAAGCCATTATATCTCTATTTAGAAATATGATATCATGTTAATTTTTGACTCTATGGGATCTTGATGTACCTTACAGTCAGACTTCATCACTTGAATGCCTTTATACCACATGGAAACTTCTTGCTCAATTTATGCTCTTGAATTCTCGACCTACCCTATGCCATTGATCTCTATCTAGAAATTTGAATGCCATCAATCTTTATCTAGTTTATCATGGTTATGACATGTGTCATCACCACATTAAATTTGGGTCCTTTGAAAAGTCTACCTTCATTCTCTGCATTGATCTACTAGATGCATGATCGACTATGGACCATCGATCTATTTGAGAATTTATGATATCATGAAACTTGTAGATCTCTCATTCCTTTATGGGTTATTTGACTTGTTGACTCATGCTTACCATCATATATATTACTACTTTATCGAGATATTAACACTTTTTAATCTTGCATTACTTTGTAGGATTGTTGACACTCTGATTCTTTTCTCACCATTAGATCTTCATTACAAAAACCAACACACACTATTGATCATTTCCTTGACTTATTGACTTTTAGCTTTACCTATGGATCATTGATATTTGCTTCCAGCTCTGAGATCTTGACACTTGGTATCATCAGGTTTAATTAGAACCCATGGACATAAAATTAAAGACATAAGCTCTCAAGAAATATGTATAAACTTTATATAAATTTTAGACTAAGGTCTTAGTTGTATTAATAAATACAATTAAGACTTAGGATTAAGTTTTAAACTATGTATAAAATATAAAATGTTCCCACGTAAATATGATCCCATGTAAATTTGAATCCATTTAAAAGGGATTTAGGCTAACACAGTTAGGCTAAGATTTTTTAACATTATTCAAACATAAATTCAATTAATAATTTGTGACCAAAGGTTAATAAATAATAAATAATTGAGATCATATTTTTTAACCAACTAAGGGTTAATTTGACATTTGAAGCATAAAACCTTGAACAATGATTATTTGAATAGGACTCCATTAAACCTGCAACATGGAAACAAAGATCAAACATTAGAAATAATAGATAAATTCAAATGAAAATTAAATGTTTACATGCCAAATGTAAAAATGATGAGAAACATGATATTCAAATAATGCACTCTAGTTAAGTGGGATGTTCAATTTGAAGCACAAATTTGTGGAATTTAAATAAGGGTCCTCATTTTTCAAAAATGGGGGTATGTTGATCTCTACATCGAATAATCATCAACTTTACCAAATAAACATTATTACCTAAAAATACTAAGTATATAATTTAAAAAACATAAGAGGGGCTCACATAACATATAAAGGTAAGGCCATAATTTTTTTTAGAATAATGCATCAATTGAAAGGGTCATTTTGAAGTAATTGCATAAAAACACAAGGGATAGTGTCCACTAAGATTTCATTATCATAATCAAGTTATATCTTATAAATAATAACACATAAATTTTAACATTTGAACTAAGTTCATTAAAAATTTCAAAGGGATGTAGGGGTTCTGATTTATTATACAAGAAAGGGGCGTGTTGGTCACAACAGTTCCCTAATACAACAATTAAAAATAAAACTTATATTTACCCATGAGTTTTAGATTGACCTTCTCCAAAAAAAAAATTCCTTACACTTCCTAAGTTTATTTATCAATTACATACCATTTTTGCAAACCTAGTGTCCCCACCACAAAGAAGCTTCTTGATCAAGCTAGAGTATTCCTATTCAAATTCTTACATTTTAAATATTATCTTGAAGTCAAAATACCTTCTTGAGATAAACAAGTCAAAATTAAAAAAATTCATTGACATCCTTGCCAATAAACCTTGGATGTGGCTACATTTTGAGAACATGTATGAAATTCAGCACTTCAACCCTTCATGCCACACCAATAATTTACCCTTCATGGCCATCCTTCCTTTGTATACATTGATGGCCATGGATTTTAGGATTATTTCCATTTTTTTCTCCTTGTTTTATATTATTATAAGTTTTTCTTATTTCTTTTTTTTATTTTTATTTTGATTATTATTTCCTCCTTGGTTGGAAATTGGGCCTCTTGGGAACCTAAGTGGGTATGGAGAGTTTTAAATATCCATAAAAATCATTGGAATATTGACTCATGGTTGGAACACATTAGTGGATTATTTTTATTGGTCCTAAGGCCTCCTTTTCCACATGATCTTATTCTCACCATCTTGTAATAAATGATGGACATAATCTGAAATAAGAATAATTTTTTCCCCCAAAGTTCCTTAAGCCTCTTAAAAACCTTAGCTCTGATACTAAGTGTAACTTACCCAAAATTTGAACATAATTTTTTTGAGGACTTTTATTAAAAACCTAAAGTATGCTAAAAATTTATTTCTATCTTTAGTTAAGGACAATTTATCTCACAAAAAATCTTTTTTCAAATGATTATGTCTCTATATTTTTATTGATTATCTAATGAGACTCAATACAAAGGTTAATTCTCACAAACTTATTTAATTCAAGTGAAGGGTTATGGATAATATAATAAGTTCTTATTTACCCTATTCTTAGATTAATGTGAATCATAATAGGATAAATTGGATAATTAATTCAAAATATAATATAAAACAATCAAGGGTAAATCTAAATGTATGATACTAGAGTTAAATTGATTATTAATTTTTTTATTTATGGAAAGTACAACAAAGGATAAGATACTTAATTTCATTATTTGATTGGTTGACTATGAGTTTTTTCTAACACTGGGAACAAAGTGGAACAAGGAATTTCATTCATTCATATTTGGAATTGTCTGTGTGCATGTAGAGACACTAATTTTGGCCTTGAATAGACACATCAATGATAGTGACTAGATATGATGTTACTATCCTGGGAAGCTTTGGCTCTCTGTGATGGTACAATGTGATTCACCTACTTGATATGTTTCTATATATGCAATATCTGACACTTGAATGTGTGCCCAACTCTATGAATCATCTTCCTTCTCCTTAACTCCTTAGATCATCTTGTGAAGGATAAAAATATGTAAAAGTTGAGGAAGTGTAATTGGGTTGAGTTGACCCTAATCACCCCCTTTATGATTGATCACTACTTACATATCCAATACTCCAAAGAGGGAAGTCAATGCATATGCAGGTCTTCTCCTTATTTTGATTTTGTAATTGTGTTTTTTTTATATATGAATGCTCATATAAATTTGGTGTTTATATTGAAAATGTTGACTCTTAACGTAGCTTGGTGTGCTTCAGACTTAGTTGATGATTTATCCTAGTGAATGCTTTGTAATTTGGGAAGAATATGTTAGATTTATTAAATGCATAGTTGTGAATATATGCTTAATAGATAAGTGACAAATGATAAATATGTTTGACATTGATTTATATTTATATGTACTCAATTGGGTAATTCGCCATGCCACTAAAAAGCTAAATGAATGGGATGATCTATGTGTATGATTTGATTTTTTAAAATAGTCCTTAATAGGTTAAGGATGGTAACATCAAATTCATGACATTTTTATTGAGATTAATATCTAAGTTTTAAATTATTATCTTCTAAATAGGAATAAAAATTTGGTGGTCTAGAAATTTTTGATTAAGATATTTAAATGATTTAGCATAAACTAAGAGATTTTTGTAAGTGATTGATATTAAATTAGGATATATTAGTATAATAACTAGCATGTGGGTGTGTGGGAATCATGAACAAGAGGTATTTGGAGACACCAAATTAACGTAGGATAATTTTTACTCATGATTGATATTACCAAGTGATAAATACCATATTTTAATATGTACAAATACCCTCTTTTATTAAAGTATTACAGTATAATGAAAATACTAGAGTAAAAGGATAAAGAAATACCTAAGTGTGTAACACACACTTTGTCTTTAAGAGAAGGATCTAAATGTGTAAGATGATTCAATAAAAAACTCCAATGAAAATGTAGTAATCAATATCGATATAATAAAATTTTAAATCTAAAATATACTTGAAACTATAAATTTGAAAGAGAAAGGAATGACTACACATGTATGTTGTAAACCATGTTACCCTATAACTTATTGGAGATGATGATTCCTTGTCGAAGGATTGGATAATTTTTATTCCTCATTGAATCACTTGGATAAAATGTCATAATTGAGGGTGACTAGCCCCCATTTCAAAATTTAACTAAGGTAAAGACCATGTATTAAATTTTTTTTTCCCATAACTCGTATGTAACTTATATACCATTAATCATGTCACCTAAATATGAAATGAAGGAGCCACATAATGGGATTGTAGAATATTTTATAGGGACTTAAATAAAATATAACCTCAACTACATTACTCACTTAGAATTAAATCATCCATTGCAGATGGACTTATAGATTCAATGTTACTCCATACTTGAAAATACTAGATCAATAAATGCAAAGATGCAAATGTTCATGAAATATCATCATGCCCCACTGAATCAGTGAAAACTATAAAATTTAATAATATACATGAACAAACATCATTCCTAAATGAAATCTTAAATGGTTTATATGTGCATGAACTAATTTCATGCCCAACTAAATCAAAGCTAGGTGAGATCTATATATGTGCATGAATAATATCATTCCCAACTAAATCTATACTATAAAATGGAGTAAATATTCTTTGAAAATGGCCCAAAATGTTTTTGAATTTGTATAAATATGAAATATGTCACTGATGGAGTGTAAAATGGAGTATATATGCCCTACATATTCCAATAAAATCTATATAAAAAAACAAATAACTATCTCAATTTGATATCTGAATCACATCTAAAATCTAAAATTTGTATATTGTACTCAAATATTCTCATGGCTTTAGTATCTATGAGGAATATCACTAACATGCCCCAATTTTTAGGTCAGAGATTAGCCCTGTAAGTCACTTATCTCCAAAGAAAAGTGAACTTTATCGTGTCATGTATAAATATAATATCATGTAAGATCATGTCAACAAGTAAAGAGTATGTCATCATAGTAATGTATATAACATAAAGTCATGTATGTTAATATGGAATTCAAGGGCATATAATTATTATGTCAAGATATACATATCTATAAAGTACACATTATTAATTGTCACTAAGTAAGACTATGCAGTAAGGAAGTTCATGATATAAATGATGGCACTGATGATGCCCATAATTGTCTAACATATAGATACTTAGTTATACTAAAACCACCATATTATGTTGTTATCCACACCATTTTGGCTCACATTATGATGATATATACACATATTATATGAATGATGTATATACACATTATTTTGGTTAAAATTAGTTATCTTTATTTAATTAGTATAATTTAATGGATTGAATGTTTATGGTATTGATAATGGAAAATTAAGAATGCATAATATCTAAGATACCCATATATATTAAGTATAAATGGACTAGTTTCATATTTATAGATCATTCCAAGCAATATTGGTTGGGTTTCTCAACCATTGGTATAATCCAAAAAGTGGGTCTCTACATTTTATGACTAAAATAGACCAATTTGGGAATTAAAAAATAAGGTAATTAAATACTATCCTTAGCTTTAATTTTACTGAATATGTGTATTCCTTTTGAAAATTTATGCATTTCAAAAAAATCACCTCATTTTGAGTCTATATGCAAAATTTATTTCCCCCAGAAGTTACCCTTAGCAACTATTGTACGTCACCCAAAACAACTATTGTAGGATACCCAAAAAAGTAATGCAGGTGTTTGGGATATTAATATAATAAACTATGACTCCCTCCCTCTATGGGAGAGGGAGGAAGGAATGGTTTTGAAATTCCTATTTGGTGAGAAATCCAAGTGTAGATGTTTTGTGGAACTCGAGAAAAATTTCCATAGTTAGTTTGTGGATCTTGAGTAGGTTTTTGAAGTTGTTTGTAGACCCTAAGAGGAAGTTTCACATCTATTTTACATTTTTGGTGTAGGTTTTAGAAGGATGAGTGGTTGAGTGAAATTTTCACATCAACATTTGTTTTTAATCTTGGTTAAATTTTTTGTTTTGCATTTTTTCCATGAATTTTAAAGTTTCACCTCGCAAAAAGATTTATTCTTGTTGGTTGTTTGGTTTTCCTCCAAGCTATGATGGAGGGAGGATGGAATAAAGTTTGAAATTTGAATTTCTTGTTGGGAAGTAAAAATTTGTGCACATATTTTTTTGTATCTATAGTTGATCTTGAGTGGTATTTTTGTTTTTTGTTGATTGTTTCGTATCTCTTCAAGATTCTTAGTGCACTCTTGGGAGAGATTAGTTCATGGTTATTGATTATTGTTGGTTGTTCCTTGTTCTGTTCTTGTTATTCCACTAGGAAGAATACCTTGGGTGGAGGTTCTATATTTATTGGATGGATCCAAGGAGGTTTTTGTTGGTGGATTAGTTTATTTATGCTAGTCAAGTGTGCTTCTTAGTGGGATGAAAGTTTATGCCCTGTTTCAAGTTGTTGTTCGGTTTGGTATATTAAAGTTTAACTTTTATGATGGGTAGGAAAACCTTTATGGGGTTGTTTATGGATCCCAAGTAGAATATATATGTTGAAATTATTTTTATTTATGCATTTGTGTTAGACATTTTTCTTGAGTGGAATTTATTAAGATCTAGGATGGATCTAAAGAGGTATTGTGTTGATCATCTAGTTTTGGGCTCTAGTAAAAACCCCTATTTCATGTTCCAATTCTAAGGCCTGGTTAAAACCCTTATGTGAAGATCTAGTTATCTATTATCAATATTTAGGATGATCTAGTTCCTTAAGGGTCTACTGAGTGGTTTAAAACCCCTATTTTATGTTGTGTCAATTTTGGGTTCCTACAAAAAACCATGTTTTTAGTTTTGGGATTTGGTTAAAACCCCTATGTAAAGTGTATGATGAGATAGTTTCATGTGATCTTGGTTAATGGTATATCAACCCTAATTTTGGGTTCCTACTAAAAACCTATTTGTTCCTAGTCAGTAGTTTGCAAAAAGGAGGATGTTTTTTGGCTGACTACTCACAATTTTATTGTTGTTTATTGTAGTAAGTTTGTTGTCTAGTGGTTGGATAGTTGTTGGTTGTTTTTTAATTATTATGTCCCATGATCAATTGGTATATGAATTTCATTATTGATTAAAAGTATTATTTTTCCTTCTTTATATAAGGATTCAGGGCCTTTCAAAACCTAAAAATTTACCCTCGTCTAAAAGACTCAACTAATGTAGGCAACTATTTTCTAGATATGAATAGGTGTCTTAATCCAAACACTTTTAACCAACCTTGAAAAGCATGTAAATTATTTTTGAGAGGTTTGAAGGTGTTACAACCATTTCTAACCACTTTCATTCTCATTCAATCATGAATTTATATTTATTCCACATGGTTATAACATCCCAATATATAGAATATATTTTGATGTTTTTCTATTATTTTGGCATAGTTGTTTGGGTTGTGTAACCATTTTTTATTAGAGACAAAACCATAGATATATGGTTATAACTGATATATATCAACACATCTAAATAAAAATAGTTGCCTCCCTTATACAAGGAGAAGATTTTCACGTGGTATAAAAAGTTAAAAGTTAGTAGAGAAGAGATACATAGATCAATTACTACTATTATATTTTATGTAAATATCAATTTATTAATATTTTAAAATTATACATAATAATTTAATTAAATCAAAGTGAGTTGAAGTAAATAAACTATAGCCTAGGAAGGGATTGAAATGTAAATCCAATTGAGTGGGGTGCACTCCTAAACAATTTTGATGAAAATACCATTATTTAATTAGTCTTTATTTCCATTTTATGAATCAATTTCATTCACATTTAATTCTATAAGTGTGTATCTTTCAATTTAGCATATATACTATACATTATATACAAAAGCTTTTAAATATAAAATAGTATTTCCATTCTTGTAATTTACCTTCATTCACTTTCTTTTCCTACAATTTACTTTCCACACATGTGTTTCCTTGTATGCAAATATTAGTATCCCTACCCTAAAAAATGACTAGTGCTACAAATACAATGTTGATTCCTTGCCAAAATACACACCTCTAGGTTAACAATTAATGAAATAAAAATTATTAATAAACTAAATGACCACCCCTTATAATAAGTTTGTAAGGTTTTATGTGAGTGATTACTATGTGGGTTTAATTAATGGTTTGATTTTTCTCATCAAGCACAAAACACAAAGGGGAGGTGCATGATATGGATCGCAACACCTACAAATATAAAAATCACACAAGATCAATGAAAAAACCCCAAATAATGAATAAATTTATTATTATTATTAGAAGTAATTGAAATTAGAGTATGAATATAACTATATGTAGGTCCCACTATACACTTCCTTACATGTAAATTCATCTTTTCTATTTTGAAAACCAGTGTGCAAGCAACCAATAATTAGAGTATGTCAATTTAAACTCTTAACTAGGGATAAACACAATTAGAGGGTTATATATAGAAGAAAATTATTACCATTAGAAGCATACAATTTAGGGTGTATCAGTGTGTAGGTCCACATTGATGAATCTTGAACTCTATACCAAGGAAATGTCTTCCCAATAAGATCATATAAGAGTTGTTAGCCCTAACTAATCACCTCTCTCTCCTTAATGAGTCAACTTATAATTTATTCATGATCGAGGCACTAATAATTTGATAAGAAATATCCCCAATTAATCCACATAGATAATATTAGTAAATTGAGAGGAGAAATTATTAAGTTCTAAGATTATCTAGCTAATCATTTAGCTAAATACACAAGTATAAAAACTAGAAAAAACACAATAGTTTGAGCACAATGTTATGAATTTTCAACATAAGAATCATCATACTAATCTTTCTTAGACAAGGATTTATAAATATTACAAAATCAACAAGCAAGAATTATAGGACCATTTCCAAAAGCAATACAATATAATTTTTTGAACACTTTGATTATTTTTATATTTATGCAATTAAAATCCATGTATATGTGATATCATTTTTTTCTATTTGACCATGAGCACTACTTAGGAATCAATACACCGTGGTTGCCTTGTTCTTAGCATGTCAATAATGAAGGCATATTTTTCATTGCAAAACCTTAATTTAGCATTCTAGTATTAGGTAAGTTTCATTATTACTTGCCAAAGATGGACAATACCCAACAAGAGGCCATCACATTAATGAACATATTATATTCACACATGCAATGTACTTAACCACCCTACAGGTTAGTAAATAGAGGTATTATCTCTATTCTATGCCTACTTGTCCTTTGGTGTTTTAGTAATTACATATTTATTAAGTGTGAAACTTGTAAGGTTAATCGACACATGAAGAAAATGTCTCAACAACCATATTTATATTTTATATTAAAATATTTAGTAATTTCCAATTATTATTTTTATCTTAATTTGGTTTGAGATAAGTAAATCACATGAGATATATTATTTAATATATTTTATTTTCTTTAATACGTACAAATAAAAATTGATACACCATAAATATGATTTGAATATTCAAAATAGATGCAATACACCTTTGGCATAAACCTGAGTAAACATTCTTGTTTAGTGGTGATAATCCTCTTAATTGAATGATATAAGATATGAAAAACTTCCAATAGTCATTTATTTGTTAGACTAATTTAATGACAAAACATTGTAGCTATAGTAATATAGATTTAGAATGAGACTAAATTATAAACATTACACTTAGTGCATAAGAATTTATATTTACACATTAACCACAAATTAAACATCAAGCAATAGTAGCACTATTAATTCTACAACATAATCTTAATGCTACTATTATTGTTTGGTTAGCCACTTGGCCAAAATGCCAATCATCTAGTTAAGATATCAATATAACATTGGAATGTATACTTTTTCATTTATAAGAGAATCAATATCACTGCAACAATAGACTTATTCATGAATTTCCATAATCTTGATCCTAATTATAACCTTTATTTGATAAATTAAATAAACAAGACAAGGAATTAAAATTATGATTAAACTAGCATCTTGCCTACAAATTATGGGTTAAGATTTTTGAGAATCCAACATAAGTCATAATGCAATCCATATATGAAAGAAAAAGAATAAAAAGATCAATTTTATTGACACAAACCTAAAGTTTTTTATTTATTTTTTCATACATTAATTTCCCTACTGATATGGATTAACAAAACCATATGAGTAATAATATGCAAGTAATACCAATAGATTCCTGCTCCAAACAAGTAAGGTTAATTATCAAATTGTTAAAATGAAAACCAAAAACTATATGAATTACTTTAGGCAATAAATCATTCAAAAATAACATTAATCCTTCATTTAAAACATTTTAAATTATCTAGGTTATTGTTATCGATCTAGGTGTTAGCTATACCATGTAACAATAGGAAACATATGATACTTGAAAATTTAACTCTATATTCCTCATAATTTGTAATACCTTAACCATTAATATCCTAATAATTTATCATTATGACATGAATTTAAAGGAATACATGAATATATAGTTACATTTCCAATGGCCAAACAGGACACAATATTACTGTAAGTACACCAAGAAAAAAACTATTTAAAATCAAAAGCCTGACTAATATACATGATTTAATCACACTAAAGTAATTAAACACAATAATGATTTTAAATTAATCATTATGAGTTAATAATAAAATCTAAGTAACACTATAATAACTCATAATGTACGTAAGTAATGAATGCATGACTTATAATAGAAGTAATAATGAATTGCTAAATATAACTCTTCACTATTGAAAATAACTTCCAAAATTAAAACTAAAGTATAAGAGCATCTACATCAAGAACATGCCACTGATATGAATCCAAATAGAAGGAGAAGAGTACTTAAAACAAAGTAAATCCTCATACTTATTCCTATGAGCCTAACCATTAGTGACACTAACCACCCCAACCATCAACTTGATGGTGGAAATTAAACATCTAGGTTTAATAGAAAGAGCATAAACATATACCATGAGATTAAATCCATGGGTTAAAATGGAAACAATAATCACAAGATAAAAAGGATCAAAACTAGGCAATCAATCCTCAATGACTCATTTCAAGGAAAATGACACTAACAACAAGTACAAACATTCCATTAGAGTATACATGCATCCCAATCAACAACCTAATGGCATCTCACAAGAACTAGCTGACATCAAAGTACATCAAATCCATTTAACAAATTAAATGATTCCTCACTTAAGGATTTCACTATAATATATCTTAAATAATATATTTGTAATAAAATAATCTCATAATTAAGTAAAAAGACAAACTTCCATCTTACATTTGTATACTAGAGTATCTTGATAGAATATCAACAACACCAAAAAGGGGAAAGAATGATTTAGATAAAAACAACCTATAGAACCCCTAAAATCACAACCAAACTCATAATACTACCAAAAAAATTCTACAATAAAAATAACATATCTTAAACATGCCTTTAAATAAGCAGTGATAATGGAATATACATTCATGCAAAAACTAGGTTATCTACCTTAAAATAAACACAACTAAAATCAACCTAACTACCATGCTCAATCATTTAAACTATCAAACATTATTAAAAACAAAACACAACTACTATAATATTATTAAATATCCACGTATAGCTATGCAAAAATAAAATAAAGTTATTTTATATACCATTCTAACAACTGTTAAGTGAATAGCTTAATTTTCCTACCATGACCTATTAAAGTCACAATTTATAATGAGGCTAAGTTACCAATAAGATCTTTAATCAACATAAACAAAAAACTATAAATTAGAATACCTCACCTAACTATGGATTTATACCAATAATAGATTCTAGTAGTACCACATAGTTGAACCTGGTAAAAGGCACATTTGGATAACTTACTATACAAATTTATGTTGATTTCACCTTTACAGAACTAGTCTTTAATGTCAATCATGCTTAGCCTCATCCTTTGAATAAATAAGTATGTCATCCAAGAATATAAGTACAAACTTGTCTAGAAAGTCCTTGAATATACTATTCATTAGGTTCATAAATGTAGTCTATGCATTGGCTATGCCAAATGAAAAAATAGTGAACTTGTAGTGGCCTTACCAAGTTCAAAATGCTATTTTATGAATGTTCTTATCTTTGATTCTTAGTTGATGATAGCCTGATATTAATTCAATTTTAAAAAATATTGTTGCATCTTTCATTTGATCAAACAAGTCACCAATCCTTGGCAATGGGTAACGGTTATTAATTATTACCTTCTTGAGCTTGTAATAGTCAATACATAGTCTCAACATTTCATCTTTCTTATTTACAAAGACCATAGGATCACCCCAATAAGAAACACTTGGCCTGATGCTCTTGATATCCAAAATTTCTTGTAGATGAACCTACAACTCTTGAAAATCTTTCATATTAATTCGATAAGAGGCCTTTGGTGTAGGGACACCCCTTGACATAATATATATAGAGAAGTCAAACTCACACTTAAGTGGAAGACCAGATAGTTTTTAAAGAAAAACATCAATAAAATCTCTCAAAATCAAGAAATCTTAAAAGGGTTGTTCATTTTCTTGGGGTAACTCTTATATCTAAACTATATAGAGTTTACAACCCTTTTTCACAAACCTTTTTTCATAACCCTTTTTAACTATAGAGATTATATTAATTTTTATTTTTTTGGTCCTTGGATGCCTTATATTTCTACATGCTTTCCAAATTCATCAATGCATTACACTCTTTTTATAGAATAATCAAGTACTACTTGGTGTTGTTGTAACCAGTCCATACCCAAGATGACATCATAAGACCCCAAGGGTGTTAAAAATAGATTTACTATTGGAAATATTGTCATTGATGTTAAAGGTCTAGCATTGGTGATAAAGGCCCCATAACATTTATTATCTAAAGGTGTTTTTAATGTTCATATTTTGGATAAAATGTTTTGATATTTATTTAATATTAACGAATATATTTTTGGTTACATAAAAGTCAAAAGAGGGCCCATGGAGAATTCAAAGAGTCAAGGGGTAAAGACAAAAGAGGAATAGGACACATTTTCCTATGACGAGTCATCTTGAGGAATTCCAAGAGTCACCAAGTGAAGATAAAATAGGGTATGGTGCATTTTTCCATAAAGAGTCACTTTAAGGAATTTGAAAGGTCACCAAGATAAAGACAAAAGAGAAAAATAAATATTTACTTATGAAGGGTCACCATATGACTTTTCAAATACAAGGATTCAAAGTTTCATGCAATTTTGGCAACATTTTCCATGAGGAGTGAAGATTCACAAAGGGTTAATGCCAAAAGTCATTTGGAAAGCTATAAATAAAGGCTTGATAAGCCATTTGTAATATGTAGGAGAGTGCATGGTTTGTAATTATTTTATATAAAAAAAGAGGAGAGAATAGAAAGAGATATTGTAGAGTTCTATCATTTATTGAGAAAGCAACATTGAGATATAGTTGTGTTTTATACACAAGAGGGGTTAGTGCTCCTATGGGTTGGTGCTCACAAATATTTGCAAGGGGTTGGTACTCCTGTGGGTTAGTATTCATAAATAGTTACTATGTTGTTGCTTGGCAAAGGGGTTGGTGCTCCTGTAAGTTGGTGCTTGTGAATATTGTAATTTGAGTTGGTGCTCATTCATATACTTGAGATTGTTCTCCATTATTTTTCCCACATTGGGTTTCCATGTTAAAATTTGGTGTCTCTCCCTTGTGTGGTGTTTATTATTTCATTTTTATTACATATATTTAATGTATGGTTAAGTGGAAATTGATTAAGTAAAATTTTATAAGATATATGATATACTGATTCACCCCCCTCAGTATATCCCATGCTTAACAATTGGTATTAGAGCAGGTTCTTTTGGAAAGAGTTTTACATCTTGAAGGTAGATCAATGAAAGCACGATGGCTAAATCACATGAAGGTTTTTAAAAAATAAGGCACTTTTGTTTGATGGGATAAATTATGTTTTTTGGAGCATAAAGATGAGGAATTATTTGATGTCTCTTAGATTTGACATTTGAAAAGCAATTGTGGAGGAATACAAAGAGCCACGAACACTTGTGATTACTCTAAAAGAAAATAAGGTAAGTGAAAATAATGCTAAAGATTTAAATGATATAATATGTGGTTTATATGAATCAATTTTTTTTAAAGTTATGCAATGCAAATCTGCTCATGGGACTTGGGTAAAGCTTGAAAATATTTACAAAGGTGATGGAAAGGTTCAGCAAGCTAAGCTCCAAAATTTTAGAAGATAGTTTGAGATTTTGAAAATGGAAGAAGAAGAAAATATAACAAGTTATCTTTTGTAGGTTGATCAAATAGTTAATCATATTCAAGGCCTTAGATAAAAGTTAGAAGAATCAATAGTGGTGCAAAAGGTTTTGAGATCTCTACCAATGAGGTATGATGTAAAGGTTTCAGAAATCAAGGAGACGAAGGATTTAGCCAAGCTAAAGATGGATAAACTACATGGTATTCTTATGGCATATGAAATGTGGATAGAACAAGAGAAACCATAAAAAAGGGAAGCTACTTTTAAGACATCAAAGAAAGACAAGGCTAAGATTCAAGAATCAAGTGAAAACTCTAGTGATTATGAAGATGACAAGGGATCTCTATTCATATACAAGCCGAAAAAGGGCATAGGGAAATATTAAGGAAAATTACCTTTTAAATGTTTTAATTGTGGAAAGATTGGACATTTTGTAGCTAAGTTCCTAGATAAGAGTAATGGTGACAATGAAGAAGGAAGGTCTACATACAAGAAGAATTTTAAAGGCAAATTCAAGAAGGGATTCGAGAAGAAGAGTTTATACTCTAAAATCCTAGCTTGGCTGAAGATAGTGGAGTCAGTGATTCAGATGAAGAAGAGATTCTATTCATGACCATACATGAAGATGCCACTGCAAACAAAAGTAAAGATGATCAAGATGAAGCTGAGGTGAATCTAAAAGGAGAAATAATTTGTTCCTTAGAATAATTAAAAGCTATTGAGAAGAGTAATCAATGATTGAAGTGCCAAATTGAGAAGAATGAAAAAGAATAAAAAGAAATAATTGAAGATCTACAATTACACATTGAAAAATCCAAAAAGACTGAAGAAGATCTAATAGCTTAGTTATAAAAATTAAGTGAAGAATGTGAAAAGTATGTTATTGAAATTACCTCTTTAAAAGTAGATCTTGAGAAAACAAATAAAGCAGTCAATGATAGAGCAACCAATGATTTAAAATTTGAGAATAACACTAATATGTTGAATAAGATATTAGAAAGTCAAAGATCAATGTCAGATAAGATAGGTATTAGATTTGAAAAAGAGAAAGGGGAGGCCACTACTTTCATAGACAAGGTTAACATAGAAAAAAGGAAAGAGCTATGTTGAAGCTCTTACAAAAGAATAAATGAAAAAAGAATAAGTTAAGAATATAGAGGACATCTCAAATAAAGAAGGTTAGAAGGAGCAAAGCTAGAAAAGGTAATTAGGTCAGAGATACATAAACAAGTTCTATTTTTATGGTTACTATTTTTATTGTAATGGATATGGTCATAAGAAAATAGAATGTTAAAAAAGGGATAACAATTTCAACAACAAGGTGAAGGAAACTCATGTAGAGTCAAGTAGAAGACATAACTCTTTTGATCCTATATCAAGGTTTAATAAAGAAGATATAATATGTTACAAGTGTAATAACTTCAAACACATAGCTTGGTATTGTAGAATCATGTTCGAGTCAATCAAGAAAGACCAGAGTTTCAAGGATCCATTCATCAAGAAGAAAGTTCAAATAGGTTCATGGCAAAAGAAATAACTTGAAAAGTCTATGTTAGTCCAGACAACTTTGCATGCAATAAATGAAGAAAGGCCATGGTTCATTGACAATGGATGTTCAAGGCACATGACAAGAGACATGATCAAGTTCATAACCCTGAAGAAGATCAATGATAACATAATGAAATTTGGAGACAATACTACTACCAAAATTTCCAAAAAAGGTACATTAAGTTTAGATAATGGTAGAACTAAGATTGAAAATGTTTTGTATGTAGAAGGTCTTAAGCATAATCTTTTGAGTATAAGTCAAATGTGTGATTAGGGATACACACTAAAGTTTTATGTAGAAGGTTTTGAAATTAGGAGAATAAAGTCAGATGTTTTAATTGTAGATGCTCAGAGGAGAAACAATAATTTGTATATGTTATCAGATATTAAAGGTCAAAAATGTTGTTTAAGTCAAGTTGAGGAAAGTTGACTATGGCACAGGAGAATGGGACATAAATTTTGACAATCTTGTCAACATCAGTAAGAAACAAGTAGTTATATATCTTCTAAAGATTACAAAGCCCTCCAACACACTTTGTGAACCATGTCAACATGGGAAGCAAGTCAGAAGATGGTTCAAAACAAAAAAATACTCGACCACTCAAATATTAGAGCTTGTTCATAGTAATTTGTGTGGACCTATGAGAACTCAAAGTAAGAAATATTTCATTTTTTTTATTGATGATTTTACATGTATGACTTGGGTGATGTTTTTGAAGAAAAAATCAGAAGCTTTCAGCTGCTTCAAAGCATTCAAGGCTTTTATTGAGAATGAAATTGATTTTAAGATTAAGTGTTTGAGATCAAATTGAGGAGGGTAATTTATGTCAAATTATTTTATTGAGTATTATGAATACCATGGGATAAAGAGACATTATTCAGTAGCCAAAACTCCACAACAAAATGGAGTAGTTGAGTAGAAAAATAGAATAGTTCAGGAGATGGTGAGAACAATGCTAAATGAATCCAAGATACCAAATAAATATTGGAAATAGGTATTAGGTACAATAGTGCACATATAGAACATAACATTTTTAGTATTCAATAATGACAAGACTCCCTATGAGCTATATAAAGAGAAACTAGCTACAGTTCATTATTTTAGAGTTTCAGTAGTAGATGCTTCATAAAGAGAATTGATGAAAAATTGGGTAATTTTGAATCTAGAATAGATGAAGGTATATTTATTGGATATTATAGAAAAATTAAAACTTATAAATGTTATAAAAAAATAACCAAGAGGATATTTTAAAGTTCAAGTGTCAGGAAAGATGAAGATGTAGCACAAAGAGCCAGTGATCCAGTGGACACTCTTGAAATCATTAAAGAAGAATATTTTGAAGAAACATATGAGGATGAGGATAAAAAGGACACTAAGACCCCATCCAAATATGTTCATAGAAATAATAATAAGAGTGATATCATGATGAACATAAATGAAGGAGTTTACACCAGAAGGATGATGGTAAGTGAATCTGAGCAAGTTAATTTTTCTTTGTTATCCAAAATTCAACCTAGATTTTTTTTAGAAGCTAAACATGATGAGCATTGGTTTAAAGAAATGGATGAAGAATTAAATTAGATAGAAAAGAATGATACTTTGGAATTAGTGCCTAGACCAAAATATCAAAATGTGATAGGAACAAAATGGTTATACAAAAAAAAATTGAATGAAGATGATGAAGTTACTAGGAATAAAGCAAGGTTAGTATGTAAAGGATATGCTTACATTGAGGGAATAGATTTTGAAGAAACTTTTACACCATTAGAAAGACTAGACGCTATTAGATTGTTTCTTTCATATGCAGTGTTTAAAAAATTTAAAGTGTTTTAGATGGATGTCAAGTCTGCCTTCTTGAATAGGAATCTAGAAGAGGAAGTCTACATTGAGTAGTCTAAGGGATTTATTGTCTCAAATGATAGTAGCCATGTATGTAGATTGAATAAATAATTGTATGGATTGAAATAAGCTCATAGAGTTTGGTATGCAAGACTTGATAAGTACCTGCAAGATCAAGGTTTTAAGAGAGGTTTTGTTGATAGTAATCTCTACATCAAAATAGAAGGTGAATATCAATTGATTGTTGTGGTATATGTTGATGACATAATTTTTAGAGGAAACATTGAAAAGATGACAAAAGAATTTTTTGATAATATGAAATAAGAATTTGAGATGTCTATGCTTGGATAATTGTCATTTTTCTTAGGGTTGCAAATATTTCAGTCAGATAAAGGAATTTTCATATCTAAAAGTAATATGCTAAGGAAATATTGAAAAAATTTAGTTTTGAGGATTGTGCACCAATTAGCACACCAATGACTACATGAAATAAGGTGAGTAAGGATGAAGATTCCCCTATTATAGATCAATATTTGTATAAATATATGATTGGTAGTATTTTATATTTGACATCATCAAGGCTAGACATCATGCTTGTAGTAGGCATAGTTGTGAGATATCAGGCGACCTCAAAAGAGAGTCATGTTTAGTTGGTAAAAAGAATATTCAGATATATCAAGGGGACATTAGACTATGGATTGTGGTATCTTATAAGCAAAGATTTCACTTTGGTTGCTTATATAGATTCAGATTGGGCAGGTTGCTTTGATGAGAGAAAGAGTACAAGTGGAGGAGCTTTCTTCTTCGATGATAGCTTAGTATCATGGCTAAGCAAAAACAAAATTTAGTATCACTTTCTAAATCTAAAATAGAATATATTGTAGTGGTATTGTGTTATGCTCAAGTGCTTTAGATGAAGCAAACTTTGGAAGATATCAAGGTAAAATAAGATGAACCTATTTCTATTTTTTGTGACAACACAAGTGTTATTAATATTTCTAAGAACCCAGTGATGCATTCAAGAAAAAACATATTCCTATCAGTTATCACTTCTTGAGAGAGAATGTTATAGATCAATAGGTCAAGATGGAATATATCAATACTATAGAATATATTGCATATATTTTCACAAAGGCACTACCAAAAGACACATTTGAGTATCTTTGGGAGAAGTTGGGAGTATTTTATTTTATTTTCTACCACTGAGGATCAACATCAGTTGAGGGGGAGCTAAGTGTTAGCTCCAGGATAGGCCCTTTGCCATTGATGTTAAAAAGGGAGAAGAATAGAAATAGGTACAAGATGCTACAGTAAGGGGGAGTTATTATATGTTTTTTATATAGTAGTATGTGTAGGTTGGTATGTGTAGTATAGGTTTTAGGATATAGTAGTTTCAATTTGAGGTTACCATCAATGAAAAAGGGGGAGATTATTGAAAATATTATCATTGATGTTAAAGGTCTAGCATTAGTGATAAAGGCCCCATAGCATTTATTGTCTAAAGGTGTTTTCAATATTCATATTTTGGATAAAATGTGTTGATATTTATTTAATATTAATGCATATATTTTTGGTTACATAAAAGTCAAAATAGGGCCCATGAAGAAGTCAAAAAGTCACGGGGTAAAGACAAAAGAGAATGGGATACACTTTCCCATGAAGAGTCATCTTGAGGAATTTCAAGAGTCACCAAGTGAAGACAAAAGAGGGTATGGCACATTTTTCCATGAAGAGTCACCTTAAGGAATTTAAAAGGTCACCAAGATAAAGACAAAATATAAAAGGATGCATTTGCTTATGAAGGGTCACCATATGATTTTTCAAATACAAATATTAAAAGGGTCATGCAAGTTTGGTGCCATTTTCCATGAGGAGTGAAGAGTTACAAAGGGTGAATGCCAAAAGTCATTTAAAAAGCTACAAATAAAGGATTGAGAATCCATTTATAATTTTCAAGAGAGTGCATGGTTTTTAATTATTTTATATAAGAAAAGAGGAGAGAATAGAAAGAGATATTATAGAGTTCTATCATTTGTTGAGAAAGCAACATTGAGAGATAGTTGTGTTTTATACACAATAGGGGTTGGTGCTCACAAATATTTGCAAGGGGTTAGTGCTCTTATGGGTTGGTGCTCATAAATTGTTGTTGTGTTGGTGCTCGGAAAAGGGGTTGGTACTCCTACAAGTTGGTGCTTATGAATATTGTATTTTAAATTGGTGCTCATTCATATACTTGAGATTTTTCTCCATGGTTTTTCCCACATTAGGTTTCTATGTCAAAATCTACTCTCTCTCTCTCTCTCTCTCTCTCTCTCTCTCTCTCTCTCTCTCTCTCTCTCTCTCTCTCTCTCTCTCTCTCTCTCTCTCTCTCTCTCTCTCTCTCTCTCTCTCTCTCTCTCTCTCTCTCTCTCTCTCTCTCGTGTGTGATGTTTATTATTCCAATTTTATTACATATCTTGAATGTATGGTTACATGGAAATTGATTAAGTAAAACTTTATAAGATATATGATAGACCGATTCACCCCCCCCTCTCGGTATATCCTGTGCTTAACATTTACCTTGGTTCTATAAATAAAAAAAAATCAATCTCAACTTGTTCCAAATATTCTTGGATAGGCACCCTTTACTAGTGCCAAACTCCACTTCTCATCCTTCTCTTATACAAAAAGGTTTTACTTTACATTTTGGAAATAACTAGTGAAATAAAACTCTATATTTCACCATAATTAAACAAAATAGATAGAAAAATACTAGTTATAGTGCCTTTTATTTCAATTGGGTTAGCCTAAAAATTAGCATTCCTATTATCTATAACTTCATACACCTGATCATCTACTAATTGTCCTACTTTCAGTTTAGGGAAATATTTGTATTAGTTATTATCACCACATTCCTAGCATGTAATAGTCCCTTTTGGAGCTATAGGAATAGTATTTTCCCCTATGATTGGTTGATGTTGACTATTATGGTTCTAATCTTTGCCATAGTAACTCATTTTTGAAGAGCCTTTGGACTTAAATTTTTTATTTTGACCTTGAAATTTGTTAATTATTCTATTATTTCCATGAAACTTGTGATTTTGATCTAATTTTTTGAAATTCTTAGGTATAAGAGAGAGAATTTTGGCCCTAGATTATTTCCTATTCATTTTTAAATCTTGTCTCACCCTCTGTAAAGACTTTTCTTTCTCTTCTACCCTATGAGTAGATTCAATAAGGGATATCAAAGTTTTTGGGTTTGTCATGTTGACATCATGCATTAATACATCTTTCAACCCCATATTGAATTTAGTCACTTTTATCTCCTCATAATGCATATAGTTTAAATGACATAATAGATTTAGTAACTTATTTTTATATTTAGTAAGAGTCATGTTTTCCTATTTTAACCCTTATAAATTAGTTATTTTTTGATCCTTTAAATTTGTACTTAAGTAACTATTTCAAAAATATATTTCAAAGGTTATCCAGGTAAGAGTCATAGGTTGATACCATTTCAAAGTACAAAGGTAATTTCATCATAAAGAAATAGATCCAAATAATTGATAGGTTGTCACCATAGATTTTACATTAGATGGTTTATTATGCAAATGGAAATACTTATATAGATTTACAAGACATGCATCAACTGTATATCCATATTATTCACCCAAAAATGTAGGTGGTGGAACATTTTTGAGGTCCTTGATGATTGGGTCAACCATAGTCAAAGGTACCTCTTAGAGTACCTGCTCTTCTACTTGACCAATTTCCAAATGAGACACTTATTTGTAAGGAACACCTTCTAGATTATTTAGTCTACATTATAGATTTTCCATATTAACTTGAAGGGAATTCAATTTTTTTAGGATCCCATTAAGGAATTTTAACTACTTATCATGAGTGTTATCTTTGTCTACATTAAGATTAGGTGCCTCACTAATGTTATTAGCATTATTGTGAGGAGGTTCATCTCTATTCTTATTGAGAATTCAAGAACCACACCCTTGCCTTTTTTTCTACCCCTTCTTACTGTTATATCATTAAATTCATCATTTCTAACATTAACACCACTAAATTTGGTTCTAACCATCTTCTTGTGAAGTCATAAAACTATGATTTAGGCAGAGTACATATTTAAGAAACCATCTCCCAGAGTTCCATTAAAGAAGTAAAACTACTCCGATACCACATGAAACAACTCCAAATAATAAATTAAAAAAAATAGTATTATTGGAATTAATTAAAATTAGAGTATGATTGGAACTATGTGTAGGACCCACTACACACTTCTTGATGAGTAAATACATATTTTCTATTTTTACACTAGTGTGAAAGTAAATAATAACTATATTAGGTCATTGAAGACTCTTAACTAAGAATAAAAACCATTATAGGGTTATATATGGGGAAAAAAATTGTCATTAGAAGCATAAAGTTTAGGGTGCATTAATGTGTCTTCCTGATAAGATCATCTAATAGTAGTTATCCCTAACTAAGCATCCCACTCTCCCTAATGAGTCCAATTATAGTCTATTCATGATTGATGCACTGATAATATGATAATAAATATACCCAGTTAGTCCACATAGATAATATCAATAAATTGAGAAGAGTAGTTATTAAGGTCTGAGATGATCTAGCTAATCATATAGTTAAATTTACAAGTTTGAAAACTAGAAACAACTCAAAAATTTGAGCACAACATTATAAATTTTAAAAATAAGAATCATCATACTAATCTTATGAAGGGATTATCCCAATGAAATTCTCAATGACAAATTAAATTACATAAAATAAATAAATTACAAAGTAATGTTACCTCTCAAGGTGCAAACCACAACTGAAACAAAAATTTTAAAGTGAGAAACTAAACATATCGGAGAAAAACCCATGTGATCTTATAAGAATGATTGCCACCAAAAACTACACAAATATAAGATAAAAGTAAGAATACAATGAGAATAAGAGAGATAAATATGATTTTATAGTGACAAAATGAGGAGAGGAAGGGATTTTTTATAGATTAAGAGGGAAAAAATGAGATTTATAAGGAATTCCATGATTATCTTACAAGCATTCTTTATGTGTGGCACTTGTGGCCTAGTCCCTTATAAGGTGAAGGAATGTGTGTGCCAAGTGGGGAAGGGGCTACTTATATAAGTAACTCCCAAATACTATAGGATAAAAAAGAATTGAGTTACACCTCATAGATTCTAGATTTATGTGAATTTATAATTCACATAAATAAAAATTTTACACACATAAAAAGAAAAATTAAGATAAAATAAATTATCCTAAATAGAGGGTAATCCTAACACTCCACCTTAAAATTTATTTAGGGGTTTACAAATAAACAATAAGGGGGAAAAATTATTAACTCTCCCCCTTGATGAAAACTTAATTCAAACCTAACATATTACAAAAGCATACACACTTTTTTTTATATGAGGGCTTAGTGAAAATATCAATCACTTGTTCTTGAGTAAGATAGAAAGAGAAGAATTTGATTGTCTTTAAGAATTTCATGTTGAAAGTGATGTTGAATTTCAATGTACTTGGACCTTACATGAAAAAATATATTTTTTGATAAGGCAATGACAAGTTGATTATCACCAAAAATTGGAGTAGCTAAAGATTTAGGGTGGCCCAAATGTGCAAGAAGTCTTCTAATCCAAATAGCTTCCTTGGTAGCATGATTACAAGATTTATACTCAGCTTCCATGGAAGATAAGGATAAGATAGTCTAATTTTTACTATTCTATGAAATTGTGCCAGAACCCAAATAAAAATAAAAAACACTTGTGGATCTATGATCATTAGGATCACCAACCCAATTAAAATCTGAATAACTAGCCAAAGAGAAATTTTTATTTGAGATGTACTCGATAACACTCAATGCCAAAAGTTAAGGTACCTTTAATACAATGAATAATTATTTTATCTACTTTAAAATGAGTAGCTTGAGGTTTAGACATAAAATGAAAAACCAATATAACATAAAAAAATAATATCAGGATGAATATGAGTAAGGTAACTCAAACCACCAACTAATTGTCTATAAAGAGTTACATCAACAATTTCAATTTCCATGTCATTAAGTAATTTGACACCAAATTCAGAAGGGGTAGAAATAAGTTTTCAATCTAACATATTAAATATAAATAATAAATCATATGCTTATTTAGATTTAGAAATAGAAATGCTATCTTTTTCTTGCCAAACTTGAATGCCTAAAAAGTAATGTAAGAGACCTAAATCAATCATTTCAAAGGTATTATTGAAAGCATTTTTAATGCAAGAAATAATTGAACTATTATTACCATTTATGATTAAGTTATCAATGTACAAAACATTGATAACTATGCCATTTGGAGTATTTTTGATAAAAATATTAGGATCATTAGAATTACAAGTAAAGCTTTGAGCTATAAAAATTTGATAAATTTTAGAGTACCATTCATTAGGAGATTGTTTAAAACCATAAATATCTTTGTTTAACTTGCAAACAAGATTTTCATTGCCTTTCTTAATAAAATTAGGAGGTTGAGACATGTAAATTTATTCATGCAAATCACCATTTAATAAATCACTCTTAACATATATTTGATAAACAAACCAATGAAAACGAGTAACTAAAGCTAAAATAACTTTAATTATGGGCATCTTAGTAACATGAGTAAAAGTTTCATTATAGTCAATTCCTTCAATTTATGTAAAATATCTAACAACTAATCTAACTTTATATTTTTCAATTTGATTATCAGAATTGAACTTAGTTTTAAACAACCATTTACAACTTACCAAATGATGCCTTTTAGTGAGAGTGATTAAGTCCCAAGTTTTATTATAAATCAAAAATTTGTATTCATCATGCATTGGTTTTTCCCAATTAGGGTGACCTTGATCTTGTTTTAGTGTTGTAGGATCATTATTATTCATAAGTTTAGACATCAAATCATAATTACAAATTTTTTTCCTAGTTATACAAGTATCATTAATATCTATATCAATTTTAGAAGCTTTTATAGTAGCCTTGGCCCACTTAGGCATAAATTTATGTGGATCAAGACTAGAAGAAGGAGAATGCATTTTAGGAACAACATCATTATGCACCACATCATTATGATCATTACTTGATTCAAAAGGAAAAGAGACAAAAATTATATCAAGAGAATTAGAATTAGAATCAAAATCAAATGCATGATATTTAACAATTCTAACATCATTTTTAATCTTTATTTGTTGGAGGTACAATCACTGAGAGGAAGGGGTGAATCGGTGATACAAGATATTTCAAACTTCAATTGTAATCCTTTCAAACTCTTAATCAATGACCAAAAGCATTAATAAATCATATACAAGATGTTCATAATAATGAATAAGCAAGATGATCTAAGATCACACATATAACACAAGATCTATGTGGGAAACCCTCTTGGGGAATAAACCCCACTCTCAAGCCTACAAACACATGGACTAATTGTCCTATAAGATGATTACAAAAATGATAACTTTGAGTGAAGAACTCACTTCACAAGGATCACCCAACCCTAAGTATGAATAAAAAATCACTTGTTTTAGATGTTTATCACCCACACAACACCTATGAAAATAATAACTCCAAAACTTTGATTGAAAATCAATCTTATTGGAGAAACAATATACGACACCTCTCTTTCAACTCTTCACACATACTCAAACTTGATCATACAAAGAATGAATCCAAACACCCATATTTTATCACTCTAGTCTTCTTCACTCATCCTAAATATGATCTATACTTCAATCCATCCAATGAGAACACTCACTTTGATCTCTTTCCTTTGCCTCTATCTTCTACTCTCTCAATTTATTTGCATCAAGTATAGAAACCATTGCCTTGGTCTTCACTATTTATAAATTATTCATGAATAAAAACTTATTTGTAACCCATAAGACTTTCCTTAACCCTAAATACATCTATCATGATAAGACATATCTCAAATACATCCTCACAAGTCAGCCATAACATTTATGGGTCACACTTAAGCAACTACGCCTTTCAATTAGGCCTTAGTATCCGTTATAGGTCTCATAGAGACCTATTCACCCATTTAGAATTTAATTAAGAAATTAAAAAACATAATAAAATTTTAAAATACATGAGTCCACTCCATATGGCCCTTATGGCATCTTCATATGAATACATCTACCAAAACACTCTCCTGCTAAATCATAATTTGTTCAAACAAAATTTTGTACATAGTAACACCATGAATGAACAAATAGTCAAATTTGAATCTCCATTTCACCTTGAATTCCTATACAACCTTTATTTTTAATACATCAAGAAATTTATCTTGGATTAAAATTTATAGCTCAAAAACTAAGCACTAGTTTTTCCCTCATTAATTTGAATATTCAAATTCCAATGATCACTATTCAGACACTAAACATCAAGAACTTTGTCTACCTCTCATTTTTCTTGGTATCTAAATAAAATATGTATTGTAAATCTCCTCTAAGTATCCTATTATTTACCTTTTAATTCTCACCATTTATCTTATATTATATCTCCCATGATTGTGCCACTTGGTAGCTCTATGTGCCTTATGCACATTTGACTCTTTGACTCGACCTGAACTATTGATCTCTATCTATAAAAACCCCATGAAATTTTGATCTTATATCAACCCAATGAGATACTGACACTTGTAATTATTTCATGTATGCACCATTGGATCAAGATCTAGATGATGAACATTCACTATGAGATCAACTGACTAGTGACCTCAGATTTTAATGTAGTTAAACTTGATGGTCTCTAGCCCATTATAGTCTACAAGAGTAAATTTTAAGGTTTATAACTTGAGATAGAAAACACTTCAAGATTAAAAATAATTAGGCTACCTTATTGTCACTATAGACAATATCTCCATGAAATCTTTTGACTTCAGTTGACATTTTGAGTACCTGCATTAAATGCATAAAATTGTTGGTTCATTCATATCTACATGATGTGAATTGATGGTGTGGCTTCTATTAAGATAGAGGATGCATGTTTGTTTTTCCAAATGATCAAGTGACACACTAGATCTTTACCAAGACATCTCTGGATACCTCACAACTTCTTCTTTGTACTTATAGACCTGCAAATATGCCATAGCTCTCCAAACCATCAATTTGATCACTTTGTCATTAATACATTAGTAATTTATGTTATTTTTGACATAAATGACAACCTAACATCAATGACAATGATCAATAATCTATTCCTTTGTCATTGATATAAAAACATCCTCAAAATGACTTCATACTCATTTGAACTTCTTCATTTTGATCTTTCTCCCCCTTTGATATTAATGACAAAGGGTATCTTTCTTAACATGCCAACAATCATTCCTTAATATCATGTATGTATTTAAATACTATTTAAGATGCTTAAGATACTTACATACTTTTAGGCACATGAATCAATTTCTTCTCCTTTGATATGCACCAATCTGAACTTGGACTTCTCTGATCCTTAGACCTAACAAATTGCTCACATAGCTTAGAAAGTTCCCCCTAATATCAAGAACATCTCTTCAAGCCTCTCAAAATATCTAAATTAACTCACCATAAATTCATGCTCATCTTATTTAAGCCACTCAAGCTAATTGATAAATTTCCCCCTCAGCAAAGCAGATCTTACATATTTATCAAATTGAAGAGAATATACCTATGTACTGATTGTAATTTTGATCATTATCTAGAGCACACACACTTTCTTCCACACATGAAAGATTGCTCCTAAGAAGCATAGGTAGAGACACCCACTTGTCATGGAGGGACTAAATATCCCAAAACTTAGGAGACTCACATATCTCCATGATCTTACTTGACTTGCAGTCCTTACTCATCTCCAGATTGGCTTTGAATGAGTTCTCAACCTTAGTCTTCTCTTTTATCTCAGGATCCTACTTGATTTCCTTGTCCATTTGGGAAAATAAGGCTTGTTCCTTGTTATTTCATGGCAAATAATCTATATTGAACTTATTTTTCATTTACCTGCTTAGGCCTCCATTCACTATGAATCCTTATCTTCATGTTAGGATTAACAATTTTTGAAGTAGAATACTGATTATTCTTGCAAAACCTTTCTATGTGACTTGTCTCATGACATTTGAAACAAATGAAATTTATCAGATTATACATACCTTATGATTGATATATATGATGATTCCTTAAAGTTTCATGAATTTATTCATGTACCTGATCATTTGGTATCCTGATGAAGATATTATAAAACTTTACAATATGACCAAATCCTTGACACTTGCAGAAAAAGATTCTTTCTTTGTGTAATTTTTAAATATATTGAGTGATGATGTTATTCATTCTTGCCATTGTCTTGCTCATAATTCCATGCAAATTCAATTTTTGAGTATATTTTACAATATTTTAACCTATGACCAAACTGATTGTAAGAGTAACAATGACCATTGAAATTTACATACTTCATAGCATTTGGTTGTCTAGTCTGATTTATCTTCATTATGCCAATACCTTCATTCCTTGACTAATGATTAATATTCAAATTTTGATTATCTTTGTTTATATTAGCCTTTATATTATCTTGAGTTACATTCTTTTGTTATTATTTATATCTAAGACCAATTCTATCACTTGCATGATTTTTACTACTTAGAATATTGTCAAAAACATTTAATCTCTTCTGAAAATTCACAAATGACTTTACCTTACAAGATGTCTTATCTAACTCAGATTTTGATGACCTAATTTTAATCACATACCTTAAGCACTCATATTTTTTGGATTTTAGGATTGTAGACATAGTTTTTAATTGAATATTGAGATGCTTGATAATATCTTCATGTTCTCTAGTGTCATCATTCAATCTTGATTCAAACACACTAAATTGTTTTTCATAGTCCTTGATTTGTGACATCATCTTTTTGTTCCTTTTTTTCTCAATCTTTAGATCTTTAAGATAATTAATTAATTCATCCCTAGTATCTAAATCATCATCTATATTTTTTCTCATAGCTTGATTTAGTTTCATCTACAAAGACTCTATCTCTTATTGGTACATGATACACTCTTCATCCTTACTCTTTACTTCTTCATCAAGAGTACAAACTCGAGTTTTAAGTTGTCTGATATCATCATGTTCCTTGACTTCATTACTTAACCTTCTTTCAAAAATTCAAATTTGTTCCTCATAGGATTTGATCAAGGAATCTTGTTTTTTGTTCTCTCTTTGTCGTAACTCATTTCTTCCACAGTATCTAGATATTTATCTTCAAGAGTGACTTTATCTTCTTCTTCCTTTGAGCTATCTCCACCAAAGAAATATCTACTTAAATAAAATTCACCTTCAACATCATTAAGGGACATGAAAAATATCTCCATATCCTTATTATAAAAAGAATCATCATTATCAGATGTGTTTACTTCTTCTTTTATAGATGAGTTACTATCTTCATCGTAAAGGCTCTTACCACCTTTGTATTATTCCTTCTTTCCATTTTTCTTACTGAAAAACTTTTTGTACTTATTAGGACCCTCAAATTTCTTGTGTTCATCTTCATGAGATTCCTTATGAGCTTTTTTGAGTTCAAACTTGTCTATATATGGACATTTATCTGTAAAATGACCAACTTTACCACATGAAAAACATTTTAAAGGAAGTTTTCCTTCATACTTAATTTATCCTACATTCAATTTTCTTGTAATCATGGATTCAATTTGATCTTCATTAAGATCAAAATCTTCAAAACTTAACTTTTTCTTCTTGGCTTTTATCTCCTTGATCACCTTGAAGGCTATTTCCTTCTTATGAGGTTTATCCTCATCAAATCTCATCTCATAGGTAGTAAGGATGCCATGCATTTAATCCATCTTCAACTAAATTATATCATGACTTTCTTCTATAATAGAAGCTTTTTAATCAAACTTGAGTGTAAGAGTCCTCAATAACTTTTGAACTATAGTAGCTTCATCAATCACCTCTCCAAGACCTCTGAACATGTTTACTACCTCATAAATCCTTAGAAGATAGGATGCCATAATATCTTCTTCCTTCATTTTGAGACTTTCAAATTGCCTTCGATAGGTATGCAATTTATCCAGTTTTACCTTTGAGTATACTTCATAGATCATCTATAATTTGTCCCAAATATCCTTGATATATTTATAATGGATCACTTTGGTGAACTCAACCTCAAATAGACCATAAATGATAGCATTCATATCTTTAGAATCATTCTCATTTAACTTCTTTTCAGCAACACTAGTTGGAGGAGTAGCTAGTGTTGTATAACCATCCATGATAGATTTCCAAATATCAAACCCTAGAGGCATAATGTATGTCCTCATTCTTGTACTCTAGAAAGCATAATTTGACCCATTGAAAAATTATGCTTACTTTGTAAAAAAACCTTACCTCTATTGAATTGACATATTATACCTTATATCACCTTTAAGTGGTTAAAATTGCAATGATGTTCCTACTTAGATACTAATTATTAGAGGTATAATCATTGATATGGGGGAGTGAATCAGTGATGCAAGATATTTCAAACTTCAATTGTAATTCTTTCAAAATATTAATCAATGACCACAAGCATTTATAAAGAATAAAAAATGTTCATAACAATGAATAAGAAAGATGATGTAAGATCACACATATAACATAAGATCTACATTGGAAACCCTCTTAGGGGATAAAATCCACTCTCAAGCCTAAAAACACATGGAATAGTTATCTTATAAGATGATAATAAACATGAGACCTTTTAGTGAAGCACCTACTTCACAAGGAGCATCCACCCCTAAGTATGAACAAGCACTCACTTGTTCTAGATTTTGAGCACCAACACAACGCCTATAAAAAAAACAACTCTAAAAATATGATTGCATATCAATATGATTGGATAAATAATATATAACACATCTCCTTCAACTTTTCACACATACTCAAACTTTCTCATACAATAAATGCATCTAAACATCCTTTTTAGATCACTCTAGGATTATTCAATCATCCTCAATTTTCTCTATACTTCAATCCATCCATTGAACACACTCACTCTGATCTCTTTCTTTTTCCTCTTTCTTTTTCTCTCTCAATTCATTCACACCAAGTCTAGAAACCATTGCCTTGGTCTCCACTATTTATAAAGTCTTCATGAATATCAATTTCTTAGTCGATCATAAGACTTGTCTTAACCCTTAAAACATATATCATGTTAATACATAGCTCAAATACATTTTCACAGGTTGGCCATAGCATCTATGAGTCACACTTAAGTATATACACCTTTCAATTAGGCCTTAGTATGCCTTATAGGTACCATGGAGACCTATTCATCCATTTAGCACTTAATCAAGCAAATAAATAACGTAAGATTAATTTCAAATATATGAGTCCACTTCATATGACCCTAATGACATCTTCATGTGAATACATCTACCAAAATGTTGTTCTACTAAAGCACAATTTGCTCAAATATAATTTTGTACACAGTAACACCCTGAATGGATAAATAGTCAACTTTGAAGCTCCATAACTTTGAGTGTACAAAAATTCAAACCTTATAACTAGATTCTCTAGATGTGCCTTGAAGTCATCTATAAATTTTATTTTTATTTCATTAATAAATTAGTATTGGATCAAAATTTATATCTCAAAAACTGAGCATTGGCTTTTCCCTCATTAATTTTAATATTCAAATTCGAATGGTCATTGTTCAAACACTAAACATTGAGCACTTTGTATACTCATTTATTCTAGTAGATATATCAAATACGCACCATCGATCTCCTTTGAGTATCCTAGTATTTACCTTACAACTCTCATCATTGATCTTAGACCAAATCTCCCATAATTGTTTCACTTAGCAACTCTACATGCCTTTTGCACATTTGGCTCTTTTACTCAACCCACATCATCAATTTCTATCTGTACAAACCCCCATGGACTATTGATATTTTTCCAACTCAATGAGATAGTGAAACTTGTCACCACTACATGTAATCTTATAATCTTTGACATTTTGAATAAATATGAACTATTGGATCAAGATTTAGATGATGAAAAATCACCATTATATCAATTAACTAGTGACCTCAGACTTCACTGTAGTTAAACTCGATGGTCTTTGGCCCATCATAGTCTACAAGAAAAACTTTGAAGGCTTATAACTTGAGATATAAAACACTTCAAGAGTCCAAATCTGTAGGGTACCTTCTTGGTACTATAGACAACATCTCCATGAAATCCTTTGACCTTAGTTAACTTTATAAGTAATTTTATTAAATGTACAAACTTGCTAGTTCATTCATATCTTCATCATGTGTAGTGATGGTCTGACTTCTATTAATCTAAAAGATGCATTTTTTTTCCAAATGATCAAGTGACACACTAGAGATTCACCAAGACATCTGTGAATGCCTCACAACTTCTTATTTATCTTTATAAACCCACAAATGTGCCATATCTCTCCAAATCATCAATCTAATCACTTTATCATTAATGCATTAGTAACTCATTCTCTCTTTGACATAAATTATAACCTAAAATCAATGATCGTGATCAATATGATTTTGTTAGTTTGAGGATCATACACTGTATAAAATTTAGATGATTCATTATAACCAACAAAGATAAAAGTATCTAATTTTGAATTTAACTTCTTATGTTTTTCTATTAGAATATGAACAAATTCATCACAACTAAAAACATGAAGATCCTTCAAATTATGTTTTATACCACTCCAATATTATTCAAGGGTAACATTTGAAATAAATTTAGTGGGAGTCCTATTTATTAGATAGAAACCAAAGTACATAACTTTAGCCCAAAGTTTATAAAAATCATATTTATAGCATGCAACATACATCTAGCCATTTTAGTGATAGTCTTATGCTTACATTCAACAAAACTATTTTGCTTAGGTGTGTAAGAAATATTTTTATCATGTTTAATACCATGTTGCCTATAATATGAAATAAAATAATTGTTAACATATTCAGTTCCATTATTAGTTCATAATCTTTATAAAGAACAATGAGATTGTTTTGCAACAAAGTCATGAAACTCAATAAAAGTGTCTAAAACTTGATCTTTAGTTTTCAATAAATCCAAAATCACCTAGTTTAATCATCAACAAAGGTTAAATAATACTTTGCAAAATTAATATATAGAGTTTGAACAGGGCCTAAGACATCATTATAAATGAAATATAACTTTTCATTAGCATGCCAAGATCGATTCTTAGGAATATTTTCTCTATGAATTTTATTAGCCATACAACCACTATATACAAAATTAGTGGGATTTTTTTTTGAAAAAACCTTGCACCATATTAATTTTATTCATAAGTGAAATAATTTGATAATTAATATGTCCTAGTATTTCATGCCAGAAGTTATCATCAATAGAAGCAATCAAAATATAAGAAGAGGAGGAAAATGAGAATCCAATAAATATAAACAAATTATCATTATCTAAAAAAATAGTAACAACTACTTGAAAATATTGCTTGGAAGATTTAACATAACAAGTGTCATTAAAGAATTATATTTTATAGTCATGTTTGAAAAATTTAAGAATAGAAAGAAAATTCAATTTTAAATCAGGAATAAGAAAGACATCATGCAATTCACCATTAGGGATTTTAATAGTTCCTATGGCTTAAACATTACAAGAAGAATAATTTATAAGACTTAAATGATTGCTAAAAATATTTTTTCCCAATGAAGTAAATAAAATTTAGTTAGATGTCATATGTTGAGTAGCACTAGAATAAATAATTCATTCAACAAGAGAAGCACATAAAGCACAAGTAAAATTAGCTCTAGTATTAGAATTATATTTAGATTGAGTCTTAGTGTTACTAGTGTTAGCATTGTCATTGAATTTAATCTTTTCATTTTTTATATCATGTTTGCTCTTAAAGTAGTGATCTTCATTATGAGTATTTTGTCACAATAATTACACTCTAACCTTTTCTTAGGTTTTGAGTTAAATTTTTGATCTATTTTATCATGTATATTATTGGACTTATCATGTTATTTATCATTATTATGTTGGTGTTTAGAAACAAAACCATGTTCATTAGTCTTAATACTACTAAATTGAATCAAATTTTATTCTTTTGATGCAATAAAATATAAAATAAATTAAGCATCAACTGAGTAGATAAAGTAGAAAAATCTAGTTGTGAATGAATATTAGTAATAAAATATTAAAAATGTCAAGGTACATATTTTTTATGATAATATGAATTAAATTTAAATCTGAAAGTTTAATGCCTAAATCAGTGAGTTGAGAATGCAAAGAGTGAACTTTAACTAAGAAATCATCCATAGTTTTAAATTTATTATACTTTAAATCAGCTAATTGATATTAAATTTGAATTTTGTGAGATTCATTCATACCATAAACAAATTTAAGCTTAGACCATGCAGTGGATGTAAGAATACAACCATAAATATGCACATTCAATTTTTGGGGTCATGGCCGTGCCAATGAATCCTAAGGCCTCATCATTTTTTGCTTGCCATTTCTCATGAACTTTAGCAGTGGTAGTCTTTTCATCAAGTTTGAGGTCTGTGCCATCTACTACGTGCACCAAGTGTTTAAAATTGAATATGTATTACATATGTGATTTACATAAATGGTAATTAGGTGATGTGAGTTTTAATTTGGGAAAAAATTGATTAATTATGCCATGAAATCTCACCTAATATTTAGAAGGTGAATAAGCAAGAAAAAAATCACTTAAAAAAAAGAGACATGGAGGAGGGATAAGAAAACCAAAAAAGAGACTTAGCTGAAGTGCAAAAGAAATATCAAGGAAGAAATGGGAGATGTAAAAAGGATATAAAATTTCATAAATAAGGTAGAAATAACAAGATGGATATAAGAGTCTTTCAAGTTGTAACAAAAAAGATAATAATAACTAAATTAGAAGCTTTAGATGGACTTAAGTAAAAACTTTGTTTTTTTTCTATAAAAAATTCTAATTAAAATTGTTGTTATTGGAAAGGATTTTTTTTTGTTTTTGAATTAAATATAAGCCTGCATCAATTTAATATATGTTTTTTTTGTTTAAAAATGTGCATTGAGCATACAACCATATGAAGTGGATAAATTTCAATAATACTAATGAAATAGCTAGATTTAATATTATTAGAAAAAGAAATGAATTTATGGAATTAATTTTGGAAGTGATATGTAAAATACAAAAAAATATCACATTTTTGTTTTTGAAAAAAAAAAGGTTAATATAAAAACTAGATCATACAACCCATTAAAGACACTTCTTTTTTTTGTTTGATTTTTTTTGATTAAATACAAAAGGGAGATCTATAAAATAAAAGACTAGATTGCTTTTGAAACAAAGTGGGGTGATTTTAAAAATTATTAAAATTAATTATAAATCATTTAAAAATCATCTTGCTTGATCATAAAAAGATAGAAAAATGAAATACATCAGCTAAAAGAATAAAAATGCCTTTTTTGTTTTTTGCATAAAACCAACTTACAAGAGAAGATGAAACACTATACGATTATTTAGAAAGAAAATAAGGTAAAGCATGCCCAGATAAGATGCCACCCTGAAATGAAAATATAGAGGAAAGAATTGGTCAGATGGGGTAATGCTAAAATAAAATAGCCTAGATTAAGAGTTGCTCAAAGAAGGACAAAAAAGAACTAAAGGTCAATTCCCAACAAGGAGAAGGATGACAAGCCTAAAAAATACAAAAGAGGGACCAAATAGGTGGGGTGAATCAATATAAATGGATGGAGAAAACCAAAAACTCATAGAGTTGAATTCCTTAAACAAAAAAAAAGGAAAAAACTTGGATTTTTTTAAAATGAGACAAAGAGTTATGATTATTAAGATAAAATTGCTCAAAAAAAGAAGAAAGACCAGTATATATATATATATATATATATATATATAAAATAACTACACAGAAATGAAAAAAAATTGAGATAGTCAATATTTAAAAAGAGTAGAAATAAATATATATTTTTCTAAGAATACAAACCAGAAAAATAATATAACCATAATAAAAAATTAATATAGATTGATCTTATAAAAAAAAAAACCAAAATAAATATTAAATTTGAATCCTTATTTTTTTTGCTTACATGTGCTTGAAAAAATAAAAAATAACCTACTTGGAGGGACTCTCAAAACCAGGAGAAAAATTGAAAAATGCTCTTTACCAACAACCTGCAACAACCAATTAGAGAGGAAAACAAACTAAAATAAAAAAATTAGAGGGAAATGGATTTGAATGGAGAGAAATGATGGAATCCTTACAAAAAAAATCTAAAAAATATCTCAAATTTTTCTGTACAGTTCCCAAAAAATAGCGATAAGATGAAATTAGATCTAATACCATGAAGAGATTATCCTAAGAACATTCATTAATGAAAAATAAAAATGCATAAAATAAATAAATCATAAAACAATTTTACCTCTCAAGGTGCAAACCACAAATGAGACAAGAAATTTAAAATGGAGAACTAAACATATTAGAGAAAAAATCACGTGATCTTATAAGAAGGCTTGCCATCAAAATCTACATAAGTACAAGATAGAAGCAAGATAAAAATGATAAGAAGAGAGAGCTATGAATTTCTAGTGAGAAAATAAAGAGAGAAAGGACTATTTTATAGAGAAATAGAAAAAAAATGGGAGTTATAAAGAATCCTATGATTTCCTTACAAGCTTCCTTTATGTGTGCCACTTGTGGCCTAGTCCCTTAGAAAGTGAAGGGAGGTGCGTTCCAAGTGGGGGAAGGGATTACTTATGTAAGTAACTCCCAGATCCTAAAGGAGAATAAAGAGGTAAGTGATACCTCATGGAATTTGAGTTTATGTGAATTTATAATTCATATAAATCAAAATTCCACACACAAAAAAAGGGAACTTAGGATAAAATAGATTATCTTAAATAAAGGTTAATTCTAACATCTTTCTTAGATAAGGATTTATAAATATTCTAAAGTCAATGAGCAAGAATTATAGGACTATTTTCAAAAGTAATACAATATAAACATTTGAACTCTTTAATTCTTTTAAGATTTATGCGAATAAAATCCATGTGTCATTGCTATATTTTTTGGTCATTTTACCATGAGAACTATTGAGTAATCACTACAAAATGGTTGTTTTTTTTCATAGTATGTCAATAATTAAGACATATTTTTCATTGCAAAACCTTAATTTATCATTATATCTAGAAAGAACACCCAAGAACTTCAACTCCAATTCACCACAATAATGTCTAAAAATAATTATTAACCAAAGGAATAAGAAGCAACATTCATTTGATGCATGAATACCATACTTCCATCTCCAGTTTAGTGGACACCAATATACTCATTAATCAAATAAGTGTTGAGCATAATACAACTCCTACCTAGGCCAGTAAATGTTAGAAGATTACATAATATCAACAAAAGAAATTGAATACAACATTTATAAATACTACAACTAAACTCAAAATTACATATTAATGCAATGTATGCATAAGAAAAATCACCAAGATTAACCATTTTATGAAGATCTAGGAGAAAGAGAAACACCTGTTTAACAAGGGAAAAACCATGTACCCAATCCAATGAACCCAACCATCTAGTGACCCTAACCACCCCATCCATCAGTCAAATGGAAAAGTTTGGTGACTATGTGATTGAGAGAGGTTTGGATCATGCCAAGAAGTTATGAGAAATTGGTGTTATATACAATAGTAGTCAACAGACACAAAACTCACAACAATAGTGAGATTAAAATCATCAAAAAAGAATCAAAATCCAACAATGCCATGAGGGTATACCATACCAACACAAGGAAAATGAATCCATAAAAATTGAGGAATTATTAAAACCCATTAGGCATAATCTCAAAAATAACTTAAAGGATGGGTCTCCATCCAAACTCTTACAATCTTAATAATGAATCTAGTTTCAAACACAAAATACAAATAAAAATGAACAATGTGTTTAGTTAAAGCAACATGATCCACCTCATCCTCAATCAAGTAAATTCATATTTTTCAACCAATTTCCTATAGGTTATATAGGCATGACCTAAAATAAACTCCTTGTCCTCAATAAATCAATCCCAAACATATATGTATATTGGTTCTATATTCAAAATAAATAACCACTGAATACTTCTACCAAGGTTAAAACATAGTTCAATACAAAAATAACTACCTATAACCCATTTATAAAAACATATAATATAGAAGGGTTAATAATTACATTGAGCCACCTATGTGTATGTGTAATCTATAGTGTTTCACTCAAATGCAATGCAAATATTTAGCTATTGACACTTGACAACATGAAAATTTGACATTACGCTAGGTTCACACTTTGATTTTAGGACTATTCATTTTATGGGTTTTCAGATTTGAAATCTTTTAAATAATGCCTCAATGATGTGTAAATGAATTTCTCAAGATTTTCCAAGATAATATGGTAAGTGCTTTCTATCAATGAATTACCTTAGGCTTGATGTGTATTTATAAATGACCCTTTTCATAATTCCCTCCAAAAGTAACATTTAAAATGTGTACACTGACCCAAAGGAAGAATTTTAATTTGAAAATAATCATATGAAGGACCTATGGCACTATCGACGAATATAAACATTGTTATCAATTTCTAATGTCTAACTATTAGAAAAACTAGCTTGAATGGGAAAAATAGTGATATAGAGTATGGTAACAGTCTGCATGGGAAGATAAATTATTATGACATATAATAGAGAGATCCTACATATGTGTGGAAATAAATTGGGTTGGATAAGTCGATATATATATAAATGGATAGAAGGTATTTATTACAATACAACTTTCATACCCTATTTTCATAGATTGATATATGTTTTTCAACATGCTTTAATACTATTTGACTATACTTTTGAGCTAATATTTTGATAGTACTACACTAGTGATGTTATAATCCAATTTTTATCACATTTAGTTGGTTCTATTAACATTTTACTAAGTAATACAATTATAGTTTATTTTACAAATATGTTGATTTGGTTACTACATTCAATTTCTATATTTGTACTATTCAGTTTTGTTAATGTATGGTGTGTGAAACATTATTAATTGTGTTTATAATTTATATTATCACGGATAATATAAATATGTTTGTAATAACAAATCATATTATGATTTGTTTAATATATTATAGTTTCTGTGAGATTTTGTTGTTAAACCAAACTCACATAAATAGGTTGGGAGGTTTTCTAAGTGAGTGAAAATAGGGGAGAAGTTATAGGAATATTATCCTATATATTTGTATGTATGTTCAAATGTATTAGTTTAGTGAATAGAGAAGAGTGTAAAATGTACTCTATGCATAGATTAATCTTTTGAATGTGTTTGGCTCTCCACCAATTCCCAATAGTGGTATCAAAGCAGGTGATTTCCACTAATCATGAGAGTCTTGCAGATCATAACTTCTATACTATTGTATAGCTTGTTTGTATGTAGTTTTTATGCTCAGATCAGTCCACTTGAGTCTCCCTTTAATATAATTTGGATTTGGAGTTCTATTTACTTAAGATTATGTTGGATTTAATCTGATTCACATCAAATCCTATTCTACTCAACTTAACAACCAAGTTAAGGGATTTAGACAGTGATTTTTCTACCTCATTGATAGGTTAAAATCTAGTAGTTAAATGAAGGGATATAATGAATTAATTAAAAATTATTTTCAAAATAAATGCCATGACCAACAATAAAGAGTACAATCCATTCCCTTTGATGTCTACATTAATCATCAGTGCTTAGACATGTCCCACTCATCCCAGTTATTGATGTTCTTATAATACAAGTATCGCCACCAAAATGTGCCAAATCTGCAAGGTAGCTTAACACCATACTATCATTGGATATTATTGTCCAAGTTTATCTCTTTATTATTGTTTTTGTTATTTAGGTTTAAGTTAAGACAATATGTCAATTCATTAGAATATGTTCAAAGATTTGTGTATTAAAAAAAGTCTAAGATATTTTATATATTTTGGGTATTTAATTTAGTGTCAAGTCATTTTATTATTGAGTGAAACATCAGGTCATCTTAATTAGTTATTTAAGTCATTGAGTTTGTCTTTAGGTATTTTAGATCAATTTTAAAGTCATATTTTTATCATGGGTTTTTGTATAATATAGTATAATTTTTTAATGCATGTCAAGAGTTTTAAAGTTAGGTCATTTAAAAATTTATTTACAATATTAATTTTTAAATAGTCCAATGTATTTATTTTTTAGGGTCCATAGTCAAAATGTCAAAAATAAAAATATTGGGTCAAATGTAAATGGATGCATTTTTGGGCATACCCGACATCTGGTGAGCATGTCAATATTATGGGGGGACCCCATTTTAGTTAAAATGACATGAAAATAATCTTCATCAAGATATTAATTGAGTGAGTAGTATCACATACTGGAGGCTAGAGGATACATGGAGGATGGAGGTATTTTAATGACCTCTCGTCAATTACAAATAATGGGGCTGCACCAATGATTTGGCGACTTGTGTGTGTTTGAATAAGAATAAAAGGACATGCCTATTCACTTGCATGATGTGAGTTTATTTTTTCATCTATGTATTTTCATTTCCCTAATTGTTTGAAACACTTCTACTATTTGTATACAAGGGAGAGTGTGCATACAATAGAATGTGGTAAATAGTTGTATAGGAGGGAAACTAACTGCAGAGATCCCTTGACTACCTTACTTCTTCATGGAGATGACCCCCAATGACACATCCATTGTGGTCACATCAAGTAAATGTGGGATGCTTTCCTTTGCATATAGTGGTCATGTGTAGCAATATTGCATTAGTAGTATGCAAACCTAAAAGTATGTGTTGGCATATGATTCTATTCATACCAATTATTGGAGATGTATATTCTCCCCCTGGTCACATTAAGGGGGTGTAAATGGATTAATAATGTTCACAAGGGGGTGAATGTTGAGGTATGGTGTGTGAAACATTATTAATTATGTGTATAATTTATATTATTGAAGATAATATAAATATGTTTGTAATAAAAACTTGTATTATGAGTTGTTTAATAAATTATAATTTGTGTGAGATTTGGTTATTAAACTAAACTCACATAAATAGGTTTGGAGGATTTATAGGTGAGTTAAAATAGGGGAGAATTTATAGGAATATTATCCTATATATTTGCATATATGTTCAAATGTATTAGTTCAGTGAATAGAGAAAAGTGCATAATATATTTATAATGAAATAATTATCTCTGTGCATGGATTAATCTCCTAATTGTGTTTAGCTCTCCACCTATTCCCACTAAGTTTAGCTATATTATTATATTATTCAGGTGATATTGATGCCCATTTATAGGTTCATGTACATATACATAAGCTAGGTTTGTAGTGGACTCCAAAGGTTAGGGGATAATGGATAAGGGTAGTTAGTAGTTAGGTAACACTGACAAAGGTAAAATTAAAATCTTGCATGAGCCTTTAGTTACTAAGCAATAGTTTTTCAATTATGTTGTTCCATCACTCTTACCATCTTTTACTATTATTATTCTTGTTTTCAATTATCTTCTCGAACATTTCTATCATTATGTGATATTGCATGATTTGTTCATTTTTTCATCTTGTTATTAACCACTTGGGATTTAGTTGTTTGTCAGGTTCATTATCTTATTTTATTATGCCTTGAGATTTTGATAGGCCCTTAGTATTATTGTCTTGTATTGTGTTAACTATTATTATGCATAAGCTCTAGCATTTTTTGATCAGAGGCCTTTATTGGCTTATATTCAATTATTTCCATAATGTTTGCATGAATGTTTAATGATAAAGATAGTCCCATTGATTTTTTATCTTGAGCAACATAATCCTCCAATTGTTTTCAAGGTCTATAAGCTTGCATTAGTTGTTTATAAAAGCTTATAAATTTTGGTAATGCTTTGGCATGTGTAAATAAAGGACTTTTTTATTTGTTTCAGAGTCTTAGTGACCTATGTGAAAAGGACCCTATTTTAAATTTGACAAAGATTTGATTTTTTCATAATAACATTTTGAAGGGGGATGTGGTATTTTGACTTCCAAACAAAAAGCCATTATGACCTAAATTTTTTTTCTAAGAGGTTAATCATTCCATAACTTTTAGTTTTGGCACAATGGGATATTTGGGATTAGCTACTAAAAACATTTTCAGAGAGGAATAGTTGAGGAGAGGTGTGGGAGAAGATTTGGGAAAGGAGAAAGAAAACCCTAGGAGGGAAATGGTAGCAAGAGAGAGTAAATATGGTTTGAAAACCATGCCAGGAGGGAGAAATACCTTATTAAGCCATGACTACTTAAGGGGATTGGCATGACATAATAAGGAGGCAATTTTGGTTTGCATGTAAATAATTTTTAAATTTATTCTTCAACCTATGAGATCATCAAACCAAGTAAGTATTGTATAATTTATTTATGGAAAAGAATGAATATTTAAAATCAATTTTGTCGATGCAAACAATAAAATAAATTGCTTGCAGGTTCATAAGGAAGTCATAAGACTTCTTGATGAACCTATAAAGGTTTTTAAATTGATTTAAAATCAATATAAATCTCTTACTTTAATAATGGGTTATTTTAATTTTGATTTCTCACTCATTTGAAGTTCTGGTTTTTTAAAATCTCATAGTGAAATATTCATTTAAAAAACCCCTAAATTATTCCATTCATTCTATTTACTTGGTGATGTTAAAATGCTCATATTTAATATTTATTTATCCTTGTTACCTAGCCATGGCATATAAATTTATGCATATCGACTTAATCTTGAATTTCCATTTGGGGTTTTTGATATTTTGACCATATTGAAGAGGTCACATTACTTTAGTGGTTGGGTTTTTATTCCTGTACCAGTTGGAATAACCAAGTGGAAATGGCATTTTGAGATTCTTTTTTTGAATAAAATATTTCACCATTCTTCATGAGGTTGTGTATACACATAATATTTTCAAATTTTATCAAATATTGATGCTTTAAATCTTATAGGAACCCATTGAGACTCAATCTCTTTGAGTGCATGCCTTAAGGGGTGCATCAATAAAGGGGTGCATGCCTTTGGTGCTTTGTAGGATTTTTTTCCTTTTTTCCATATTATTACCAATCCAACTAGATCCCAAAACCATTCCTTAATCTAATTTTCCTCCCTTGAGTTTTCCACTAGTCTTTTCCTCTTTCATTCCTCCTTTTCTTGCTTTAAAATCCTTTTTGACTGTCAGTTGTACTAGGTCAACTAGGTGAATCCAATACAGTTTAGGGGTATCATTTACTTTCTTAGCTTGTTAGCCCTTTGGCTGACCTAGCTCAGACTTCGTAAATTATTCTTGAAAACACCGACCTCGTATAACTAACATTCATGGGAGGATTTAGAGTAAGTTACACCTATATATACAAGATCATTTAGGTCATTATTCATATTTGCAATCAAGATTTATTATTCTCTCATGCTTCTTCACCATCTGCTCTTCCACCATTCTACTGGAGAAAACTTATCTTAGATTTCTTATTTGGATAATCTAGTCTTGTGTATAGGTCTTGGATGATTTTTCCTTACAAATTTTTCCTTACAAACCATAACAACCTCTTGCAAAGCCCCTTTGGATAAGGGAGAGATTGAGTCTCGATGGGTTCACATTTAAGTAAGTATATTCTAACTTTGTCCTTCTCTCTTTAATTAGATATAACTGGCATAAATTTTTGGCTCGAATAATTAATCTTTCATATTTTACGTATTAGGGCATTACTCATAGTTAATTTAATTGAAGTTCCCTATACATATTTTTTTATTGCTTATAACCCCCACTTTGTGCCACAAGCTTTGGTGTGCACTAGATTAGATTTTACTTTCTTGTTTATTAGTATAGATTGAATATTTTAAACCTTAGGAATCCATTAGGTTATTATGAGATTATGTTAGACTGTATACTTTGGAACCCTTCCTATCATGATATGTTGTGACAAGTGATCCCCTAATCACATCTAGTGAATCTCCATATTGGTCATGCTCCCACTTACAAAGTGTATCCTAATCAAAAGTGTAGGTGTGATATATCTTATCCAATCTAGGATTAATCCATGGGCATGATGTAATTATGATTTCATATATTCTAGTGAACCCAACATGAACTAACCCTTTTAGGATTTGTTCACTTTTTATTTCATTTATTTTTATCATATATTTTGACATACTAGATCGATTTTGTTGACTCGGATCTTCTTCTCTATTTGTAGGTTTTAGAAACAGGCAACTGGATCAACCCAATCAACCCAATATAAGTTTCTAGCCTTTTAGACACCCAGTTCAGCCTGTTAGGTTGACCCAATTGACCCCTTACAATTTCAACACTTTTTAGCAGGTTCCTATACAACTTGATCAATATTATTGACCTAGTTTTTAGGTTCTCAAACATACTTCAAGGTTTTTCATAATAAATATTCTTCATTTTCATCTTTGATCCACCAAGTTTATTTTATACTTCTATGTTTCTTTTCTTTCAATATTTCATTTCATAGTTTTTAGTCTTCAAAACTGCTCTTGTACAGTCAACTAGATCAACACTACCAACCCAGTTCTATATTCTACGTGTTGTCTAAAATAATTAGATCAACACTATCGACCCAGTTCATTTTCAGACTTTGATTTCATAGTATAGGTTTGATCCTATCAACCCCATTCTATATTTTTTGCATATAGTGTCAACATTATACCTTGTTTAAAAGTTAGAATTAACCTCATACCTATTAGTAATTAACTCATACATTTATTTTCTATTGTTTGCATGCTTAGAATAGTACACATAGTCTAATTAAGGGATTTTTAATTTATCACTTAGTTTCACTATTTATATTTTATGCACACATGGCTAAATCACAAAAAACATTAAAAATCATTTTAACATTTTGTTTACTAATGCAGGAGCATCTACATACATCTTGGCAAGACATGGTTACAATTGAATTCAAATTAAATTTATTGTATTTTCCCTCCAATATGCTGTTAATGAGGAGTAATTGTAAAAAAATAAAGGTAAAAAGTAATTGTTGGGGCTGTTGAGGAAATAAAGGAGTGGTTGAAAATATTTCAACCTGGGTATATTGTTGCAATTTGAAAACTATTTTTTTTGCCTTGAGCCCAAGTTGGGCGTGGAGGTTTGGAGGAGATTATTTAAAAACAAAAGAATAGGATATGCATTAATGAGAGAATAGGATAAAAGAAAAATTCATTCAAGAGGATAGTGGGACGTAGAAAAGAGAAAGGTAGAAAAAAAGAAGGAGAAGAGGAATGTAGAGAAGAGGAAGGACAAAAGGAGAATCTCTCATTCAAGGAGAGAGGAAGAATGATTGAAGAAGAAACTTGAATTGGTCTCTCCATTTGATGACTGATCAGTCGAGGTTTCATTTCACTCCTTGGAAAAGAAAAGTATGTTTGTATATTGGTGACATTCTTCCATTAAAAGTTACAGGTCTGCATAAAGTTTTTGATATCTTGATAAATAAAGGAAGATTATATTCTAATTGATTATGAGTGCTTTGTAATTGTAAAATATAAAACTATGTGTCTTCATGAGTAACTAGAGTTTAGAATTGTCTTAGTGTCTTTGCAAGATGACTGTATATGGAGAACATTGCAGAATTCTGTATGTAGCAGCTTGAATATGGAAAATGATTGTATATTGAATTGCATTGATGACCAATGAAGATTAATAAGATTAAAAGATAAGGCATGTCACAAACAATGTGATCAAATTGGTTATTGAGAAGGAATGAGAAACTGTTAATTATTGTAAAGACTTGTGTTTGGTTGTAGGAAGTTTAGAATACATGAAATGTTGTAAGAATCCTAAACAGGGTATGAACAGAGTACTCAGGCATGTATTATCTCTTCCCATTTTGAATAGGCTTGTTTGTTAGAGTACAGCTTGCCTTTAATCATATGAGGTTGCCTTCAACAATAATTCAAGTTTTTGTATTTTGGTATCAGAACCGTTCATCGTCAGATGACATCCAGGCCATTTGATACGTTGTGTACTCCAGGGCCAGTGTTTTGATGTTCACCAAAATATATTAAGTTCGGGGGTCTACTTCCAGGCCACACCATCTAGCCCTGTAGATCAATGAGAGCACCTAAAATCTATATTCATGTAAATAGAATGAGCGTGTGTTCCCCATGTAATGTATTTCCAGTTGTCTGAACATAGTCTTCATAAGCCGATTACATTTCCAGCTGTAGTTTACCCACACTGTAGAGATGCAAATCTAGATTTTAAAGGTGTAATAAATAATCGGTGTGACATTATGAGGCATTAAAGAATTGGTAGAGATGTGGATAGTGGTGTTAGCTATTTGGTACATTCCATGGATTCCCACGTAGTCTCTTATCAATTGAGATCTATGTAGCATGTCAATAACCAGTCGCTGCCATTTGTGATTCAAATGCCTAGTTTGTCATTTTTGGTCGAGTAGATATACCATAGTCCAACGTATCTGCCATTTGGGTCAAAGGCATTTTTGATCTATAAGTGTTTTGGTCCATATTGATATGAGTTTTTATCACTTGTCAAAATTTTGCCTTGGTCAACTATCTTTCAGTCAGCTGTGTATTTGTTATCTCTAGAATAATCATTGTTTGTAGGTTAAGGTCAATGCACCATTTTTGAAGCACATGATGCAGCTATACTTACATTGAATTTTAGAAATGTGAGTGAGAAGACAACAGCTGGAAATGGATCTAAAAACCATTGTCTTTTAGCATCTGGTGGAAGGGATCGGCTGATTCATGTATATGACACAAACATGGACTTTGATGTGATAGAAACTTTGGATGATCATAATTCATTATCTACCCTAGGCCAACCTAATTAGATTTCATCACCAAGGGGAAAACCAAATTGATGCTCTGATCAAGATAAAGTGTGGTTAATGGTATATTCTAGCTAAGCACCCAACACCCTTATCACTTCAATGTGTGAAGTGAGGGGGTAGGCCCCAATACCAAACCTGTACCATTTCCACTACAGTCCCTTTCAACCCAAACTACCTGAAACCATCCTTATATTGTTATCAAGTACCTTGCTCTATAGCCAAATTCCCATCACATTAAAATTTATTTTTAATAATCTAATTAAAAATCAAGCTGACCAATTATTTACTTTTACTTTTCAAGTTATTTTCTTGATATTTGTTCAATTATTTGTGCAAAAATTAGCATAAACCAACATTAGTGCAAAGGTTTTATTTTATGTGTCTCAATTGGATTGGACATCATTGATCTAATTGATTATTTATTTACTTTCAACTCTTACTTTCCTAGATTAGCGACAACAATTATTTTGTTTCAATTCATAACTTGTTATCATCTTGGTATTTCTCCTTGCCTATTATACTAGATTGACCCAGTCAACCCAGTGTGTTTTCAACCCCTATTCACTATAATATATTGACCTAGTCAAAATTTTATAGTCTACAACACCTTTTTCATCTTTTTCTTGTCTCTATTCACTGTACTGGATCAACCTAGTTGACCCTATACAATTTATAGACCCTGTATAGTGTACATAATCTATTTTCTATACTAGATCAACCCAATTGACCTTGTACTATTTTTTGCTTTCCCTATTTGTCAATATAACTCTCTATCTTTCTAAATTTACATTCTATTCACTCAAAATGAAATATCCTATCAGAATCTTCTTGGATAGCTTGAATCCATTTAGGTACTATATGGGATGTTCATTTCTTCTCCTCTTTTCCTCCCAAGAGCACCATCACTCTTAGGGAACCTCTTCTCCTCCTTCATCTATAACTACAATATGGTGAAAATAACACCTCAAGATGAAGTTGATGGATTTGATCCTTTCTATACTTACCAATAAACCTCTCAAAATATTCAAACTAATGTGGGAGTGATTGACACAAGATTACTTAACAATCCCACTAATCCTTCTTCTAGCCATCCTCCCCTTAATACCAATATGGGGAGTGCTCCTACAAATACCAACCCACCCCCTAATACAACCCAATATTTAGCCCAAGTCATTCAACAAATGAATATTATGCAAAATTATAACACCAACCAAATGATGCAACTTTAACAATACTTAATCAATGTGGCTAATCAACCTCTAACTATTCATCCTCAAGCTAATCCTAATTATATCCCTCCACCTCTTAGGGATGCTTTGATTAATGTTATTCCTCAACCTATAATGAATAAAAAAATGCTTCAAACCATTCAAAATGAACATTTAGCTCCCTTCATTGTCTCCATTCATATTGGTAACATATCTCCAACTATCAAATATGATGTGACTAAGGACCCCACCTTATTTCTTAAATCCTTTGGCAACCTTGACAAATAGTGGATCCAAACTAATACCTTCAACACTACTAAACTCTTAGTCAAAAATTTTACTAGCGATGTATTATAATGGTATAATAAACTACCTCAACATTCGATTTGGAAACATGAAGATTTGGTTAATCTTTTGTTTAAAGAGTTTCAACACAATGATCTTCCTAAAAATTTCCTTAGCCACTTTATCAGTGTTAAGCAATCCCCAACTAAATCAGCTCATGACTTTATTAAAAGATGTAAATATTTAGATCATAAATTTGATCATAACATGAATGATGATAAATTATTCAAACTCTTTATCATGGATTTAAATTCTACTCTCTAATATAATTTTTGAACCTTTGATCCTCAAACACTCAATGGAGATTTTGATCAAGGTAAGCACCAAGACTTTCTAATTAAGCAATTTGAAACTAACCCTAAACTTCTTAAAGATATTTCCAAACATCTAATGTTATTACTAGTAATGCTATATAAAACAAACAAGGAGTTGCCAAAAATGATATTCTTTTGCCTTCTCATACACCTCTTTTGGTTCAGCAAATGAAACAATTTTGACTACCCTCGAAACCTTTCATCTATTCCAATGCTCCTCCTAAGTGGTATGACCCTGATTTATTTTTATGGTTCCATATCGACATTGGGCATTCTCATGAATATTTTAAAGGGATAAATAAATTTGTTGTCTCCTATATGTTTGGTGATTCATTCAATCATGAAGTTATGATCAATCTTCATCGTCAAGAATACATTGTTGCTTCCCACAAATGATAAACTTTAAAAAATTATACCTCCAATAACCATAAATATTCTTCTAATAATCAATCAAATGTCAAGGATGTTTGTACCATTGATGTCAATTATGACTTTAACAACTCTCAATATGTCAACATTTTCAAGGTTAATTATCATCATAAACTAGCTCACAAAGATCTTGTTACCAAGCCTAAAAAGCCATCTTTAGAAGAAAGACTTCTTAAAGATACTACCACTACTAATATTGATTCAAAATGACTTGAGGAATAAATTACTCCTTCCAATACTCCAATCACATCTATACCTCCAAAAATAATTTACTTTATAAAACTTGTGTTGGTTCTTATAAATCTCATTGGAATTTTCTTGAAGAACTCAACTTTGTGCCTTGTAAGATTCCTCTTATGGAATTGGTTTGTACTTCATCCTATCATTGAAAATTTCTCATGCAACAAATTCAATAAATTGAAGATCCATCCTCCATTGATGAAAAACCAGCTTCTATTGATCCTCAACCTACTAATTTCAACACCATTGAAACCTCGTGTCCTTCTTCTAAGCCTTCCATTAAATTCCTTGAAGAGGACATGATTAATGATGAAATTATTTTTCATGCCAATGACCCACCACTCTTTATCAAAATAACCATTAATACCACCCTTATTCAAAAATTCTTAGTTGATGAAGGCTATGGTATTAAATTGACATCCTTATGGCTTATACAAAAACCTGGTTAGAATAAAGATCATCTTAAGCAAACCCATCTTTCTTGCCATGGTTTTGATAAGACTACTCAAAAGCCACTTGATTATGTCTAGATTTTATTAACCATAGGATCTAAGATTGTTCAAACCAAGCTTATGGTCCTTGATCTCCATTTATATTACAATATCCTTCTTGGTCATCCATGGATGCATAGAATGAGGGCTATTGCTTCTTTTGGTAGTCAATGTATTAAATTTTTGCATAATGGAAAATGGTGCAAGCATGAAACTGATCCCAATCCATAGATCATTAAACTTCTTAATCCTAAACCTCAATATCATATTCCTTCAAATCCTAATATTAACAATGCTCCTTTACCTAAGTTCATCAACATGAGTCCTGATCTACAAGTTACTCTTGCAAATTCTGATGATGATGAGCCCAATGAATTACAACATACTTGCAATACTACCAAGTTACCTCCATTTATCTCATAATTTTTTCCTCCTTATCTATTACCAAGAGACTGTACTATTCCTCTTATTGATGAGATTATTACCTTTACCCCTCCATACAATGCTTAGGAGACTTCTTTATTAGAAGATGCCTTCACTTGTAATGATTTTAGAGTGGCTAAATTATTTCAATACCTTCTCATCATGTCTTCTTATACATTCAACAATATTAGGATTTCACCTTTTGAAACTTCCCCATAATTTTTAATCTTGTATGATTTCTCTAACATATGATGACAACTATATCATGGCCCAAGATCAATCTAGAGACTTGGATATCCAACATTACCAAAAATATTTAGCCTAAATCCATTCTTTTAATTGGGAGGTGCATACCATTTCTGTAGATCATACCTTAGATTTTGAGGTTCATGTACCTCCCATAAGTCCTCCTCTTATTAATAATTCTTGGGTGGTAGAACAAATTATACCTTCCAAACCTCCAAAAATTCCTACACCTTTGGATCTAATCATTGCATCCAATCCTTCTCCCATCACTGAATCCATAGATATTCCATCTACTTATTCTACTCCCAAAATTACACTTGATGCCAAGGTAACTGATGTTCATCAGATTCACTCTAAGTATGATAGCCATGGCAATAAAATTCTTGATCTTGAAGTAGATGTCAAATATTATGGTCCTCTTCCTACCTTTCATAATGATGAAACTATTCTTGATTTATTCCATACTTGGGAACATCAACTTCCTCAACAACATCATAAACTTGGAAAATTTAAAACTAAAATTCCTTTCTTCAACAACTTCATCATTAGCATTAATCCTAAAATAAATCCAATTTTAGCCTTGCCTAATGTACCATATCACTTTCAAGATGGTAATGCCATGCTTATTGAAGAAACCACTTGTATTGAATATGGTACCACATCTTGTCCTTGATCAATTACAGTTTCTTGAGAACTTTCACCTATGAAATATGATAATTTTAGTTTATTCTTTGACAAATATCGTAAAGCTTTCACTTGGTCCTATGAGGACATACCTAAAATTAACCCTAACACAATGGTGCATAACATCATTACTTATCCTGATGCCAATCCGGTGCATCAAATACAAGGAAAAATTTTCCCTGAAGTTTCAACCTTATGTCATAAGGACATCATTTAATTTTTATAACTCCAAACTTATCCTCCTAATTTAGATTCTCATGGAAAGACATGCAATCATAAACAAGCTTTCAAGTATTTATTTTGACACAACATCCTTTACTATCAGAACTTCAAAGGTACCTTGCTCTATTGTGTTATGTAAGATGAGGTTCCTCCTCTTCTTAAACAAGCACATGGGGGAGTTTGTAGTGGTCAATATAGTAGACATTCTACAACATGAAAATACATGTGTATGGGTTACTTTTGGTCTACTCTCTAAAAAGATGTAATTAAATATTCTAAAAAATGCACTCCTTATCAGCTTCATAATGATCTTATCCATTCTCATCCTACCTAACTTCAAACACTATAAAATTTCTATGGCCATTTTCCACATGAGGATTTGATCTCATTGGTAAAATTACTCATTCCCAAGATAGGCATGTCTTTATCATCACCACTATTAAATATTTTACCAAATGAGTAGAATCCATGCTCCTCATTAACGTCACTAGTCCTATCATTTCCAAATTTATTCTTAACTAAATTATTTACTACTTTGGAGTTCCCCATACCATCATTTTTTATAATGGTGGTAACTTCAAAAATAGACATGTTAAATAAATTTGCAATAAATTAAAGATCAATCAAAAGTTTTCCATGCCTTATCATCCACAATGCAATGGTCAAGCTAAGGCCACCAATAAAATTCTCAAAAAAAATATTCAAAAGATAATTCATGAAACCTGCACGGATTGGCATATTCATATTTAACCTGCACTCTAGGCCTATCAGACTAGCATATGCACTGCCATTGGAGCAACTCCATTTTTCTAGTCTATGGTTTTGAGTCAGTTCTTCCTTTAGGAGTTGAGATTCCCTCTCTTCATATATCTCTTCATGGAATTATTCCTAATGAAGAATTGGGTGAAGCTTTCCTTCATTCCCTTGATCTTCTTGATGAATTTCATCTTTCCACCTTACAAAATAACTACCAATACAAGGCTTGTATCAGCTGAATACATAAAAAATGTGTTAACATCCACACTTTTAATATTGGCAATCTTGTCCTTAAACTAGATTACACCCATGACAAATAAGGCAAATATTCCTAAAAATAGTGGGGTTCATATTTAGTTAAAGACATTTTTGGTCTAAGCACTTATCATCTTCAAACCAATGAAGGCCATGTTTTCAAAGAACCCACCAATGCACAATTCCTTAAAAAGTAATTTGCCTAAACATTTCCTTCTTATCATGTTTTCTATCTATATCTATCTAAAAACTTTTGATAGGCTAGATAAGCACATGTTTCTCCCTCTATAGTTGTTTCCTTACTTTCATAAACCTTTAGTCCTCCCTTTTGGTCTTTTGGTTTCTTGATGTACCATATTATTTTTTATCTTCTTGCATTTTCTCTTGTTTTTCTCACCCCTTGGGTTGTTATTTTGTGAGTAGCTTTGTAAGACCATAGATAATACCTAGCATTCCTAACAAAACCACCATCTTTTATCTATTTTTATCTTTTCTTGTTATTGCTTGCCAATGTTATTTTAGCATCCTTTGGGTTTTTATTTTATGAGTTGACATCACTAAAAAAATACCACTATTTATTTTCTTACCTCATTTTCTTTTTCTCTTTCTTATTGGCACCCTCATGGGTCTCTCTTTTATATTTGATTTGTAAGACTGCAGTTAGGACCTGACCATCCTCATAAAATTACCACTTTTTCATATTTTTTATCCTTGTTCTCACATTTTGCTTTTGTTTTTTTGATAGATGAAATCTACACAATAATATATGTTATCATGTTTTCCTCCTTTTCCCTCTTTCTTGTGATAAGAAATCACACTTTCCTATCACTATATCCCTCCTCTTTTCCCTTTGTCCCAATTTTTTTATGATTTGAAGTAACTTAAATTGTTCTATGTGTTATTCCTCTTGATTTCCCCTTCCTTTCATCTCCACTTTGGATAAAACAAGGTCTAAGTCAAGATAGCACTTTTATTTCACCTAGATTTATGAGACTCTTAGACCCCATGCTCTTTGAATTTATCTCTTAGAAAACATGGTCCTAAGTATTCAAATGAAAGTCATCTTTAGTACCATGTTTGGTTTTCCAAATCCATATGGAGGAGGAATAGAAAATCCATCAAAAAAGTTAAAATCCAAATCATTTGAAACAAAAGGCAATGATATCTAAAAGGAAAGATACAAATCTCTAAAGTCAAATTCACACCAAAAGACATGATTTCAATTACATCTCCTATCTCCAATTAAAGCTCAAGCTCCACAATCAACTTCAATTAGAGCCAAAGTCCTTTGGGTATGATAAGGCAATAGATTGGAATATGGGATTTCAAAAAAATCTATAGTGCTACCTACTTTCTCATGCAAGTATCTAGTCTTTGTAGAAGATCGATGGCTCTATAAGGGGTCCTGAAGAATAGGGAACACGTTGTGGGGTGGTAGGTCCATTTTAATTTTTATTCATATATCCTTTATGGTATGATATATATACTTCCTTTGTTGACCCAATACTTATGTTTCTAAGAAAAATTCTTCATAGTCCTTAAGGCCAAAATTCCTCTTGTTTTGACAAACCTAATTTGAGTGTCTTGACTTCAATAAAGAGTTCCTCTACCTTGGTTTTTCCTTCATTTTCCCCTCCACCAATTTCATTTTCTCCCCTTGATAGACAAATTATGATTCCACATCTATTTTCCCTTCTTATTTAATTCCTTCTTCATTTCTTAAAAGCATGCTAACACTACTTTGTTTCAATTTTATCTATCCTTAGAGAGATAAAAAATGTTTAAGAAACTATGGATTCTTCTTTATTTACACCATTATTTTACACTTACTAAACTTACTTTACTTTCCTTTTACCATTTATCATGATTTTTTTGTCTTGATATTATAGAAACCTAAGTTTGTACCCTTTTTCCATTATTGAGTGTGGTTGGCTTGTTACTTCTCACTCTACAATGTTGTTTTACCTTTTATGCATCATTTTTACATTGATTATTGAGATGTGGATTGTTAATTATCACTCATCAATGTTATTTTACCATTTTTTGTTTAGTCTTTTACCATTCATTCATTTTTGTTTTACCATCCTGTTTGACATGTATCCTTGGTTTGGCTTGGTGAATTTGCCTTTCTTACTTAAGGATAGCTTATTTGAGTTTTTTGGTATTTAATATCCTTGGATTTTTGGTTACCCAATTTACTCTTATTTTTTGACTTTGGTCATTTAGTCTAATATAACACCTATCATCCCAGCTTGCCAAATTTCCCTAGTATGTCCTATCCTCATAACACTAGCTATATTGGCTTCTCTTACATTTGTTTAATTTTTCTCTTTATTTTTGTATTCTTGGGTTTGTCAAAAGTAGTCTCTGCACCCTACATAATCAAAACTAACAACATAATAGACAAACATCTTGCGATAAAGGTAAGTCAAGGTACACATTACATTTACTTTTTGGAATAGTTTCCATTTTAGTCATTTACATTTATTTATTTTTGTTTTAAAATACTATAAATGTTTTTAGCATAGTGTTATGTGTCCTAATGTTCTTTATTAAATCACCATCCCCTATTACACCTTAGTGACATGTGATGAGATTCGAGTGGGGCATATGTATACACATAATGTTTTCAACTTTTATCAAGTATTGATGGTTTACATCTTGCAAGAACATGTTGAGACTCAATCTCTCTGAGTGCACACCTTAAGGGGTGCATCAGGAAAGGGGTGGGTAGAATTTAGTTCTTCATAGTATTATTTTTCCTTTTTACCATATTATTACTAATCCAACCAAACCCAAAAGCCATTTCTTAAACTAATTCTCCTCTTTTGAGTATTCCCCCAGTCTTTTCCTCTTTCATTCCTCATTTTCTTGCCTTAAACTCCTTTTTGACTATGGGGTATATTGGGTCAATCCAATATAGTTTAGGGGTATTATTTACTTTCTTATCTTATTAGCCCTTTGGCCAACCTAGCTCAGACTTGGTAAATTATCCTTGAAAACACACTAGATTGGCTAGGTCAACCTCGTACAGCTAACATTATTAGAAGGATTTAGGGTAAGATATAACTATATACACAAGATCATTTTGGTCATTATTCATATGTGAAATCAAGATTTATTATTCACTCATGCTTATTCACCATTTGCTCTTCCACCATTCTACTTGAGGAGACTTAGTTTAGATTTCTTATTTAGGGAATCTAGTCTTGTGGATAGGTCTTAGATGCTTTGGCCTTACAAAGTTGTCCTTATAAATCACAACAACCTCTTTCAAAGCTACTTTGTATAAGGGAGAGATTGATTCTTTAAAAGTTAACATTTAGGTAAGTATGTTATAGCTTTATTCTCCTCTCTTTTAGTAGATATAAGTAGCATAAAGTGTTGGCTGGAATAATACTATCTTTTATATTTTATGTATTACGGTGTTACTCATACTTAATTTAATTAAAGTTCCCTATATATATTTGTTTTATTGATTATAATCCCTACTTTGTGACACAATATTTGGTTATTAGTATAGAGTGAACGCTTTAAACCTTAAAACTCCATTAAGGTTATTATGTGATTGTGTTATATTGTAAGCTTTGGAACCCTTCCTATCATGATATGTTGTGACAAGTGATCCCCTAATTGAGTCTATAAAATCCTCATATTGGTCATGCTACCACTTAAAAAGTATATCCCAATCAGAAGTGTAGGTGTGATCTATCTTATTCAATATAGGATTAATCCATAAAAATGATGCATTTCTGATTACATACAGGTTGTGTTGGGTTTTACTCACCACCTATAAAACATTTGGGGTTTTTTATTTTTCCTTTCCTATTATAAATGGTTAGGATAAGTGATTTTTGGAGTTCCAATAGAATGCTAGTTATCCATTCTTTTGGTGTGATTATTTTTAACATTCTGGTGTATGCATATTGACTTGGTGATTATGAGCTTTTATAAATTGGTTTATTTTTATAATAATGATTTCTTTTTTAAAACCCTTATGATTTTAATTGATGTTATTTTTAAAATATATTTTTTTGAAATAATTGAGCTAGTCATATAAGAGTCAAATATAGTGATTTCATCACCATTACACACTTGTTGTTGGTGATGAAATGACTATACCTAATTGATTGAAAAAATATTAAGATGACTAAATCTTTGGTGTTATGTTTATCACTTTTTTGAATGCATTAATAATGTGGATATTTATTATTTATTCTTTGCTATAGGAGATGATTTTATATTACTTGATTGATGTATTTTTATAATAAAAATTTTGGTACACCTGAAATCTATGATGAAGGCTGATTGGGTTCAACTAAATATGTAGTTGGTACCTATAAACACCTTCAGAGGAAAATAAAGATTATCAATCCTTGTATGCATGTTAGTGTTTATAATTTGATATTTCAATTGTATAATGATTATATGTTGAGAAATTATTGTAATCTTAGTGATGAATTTTATCCATTATTGCTCATACTCTTATCCCAAAGACCTAAAAACTAGACTCCACCTCCTAGTTGATGGTTGGGGGTGGTAAGGACCACCGATTGGTAGGATCATAAGATGGGTTGGGTTGGGATGGTTTGTATGGATAAGTTATCTTTGATATTACTCAACTAGTTATTTATTTAATCTAGTATATGATTCATTATATTGTTTAATCCTTTTATCAGTTATTATTATTATAGTATGTTTTATAAATGTAAAACAACACTTTGGGTGATGAAAAAAATAGAAATATGACTATTTCAATATTATTATTCATTTAATTACTTAATAACTTTTTATGTTGTTGATTTGAATAATTTAGATGGTTAAGATTGAATAGTAGGTCGTATACCTCTAATAAATTGGAAATGTTAACTATTTACAACTTTGAGTTATTGTTTACATAAAAATGAATATATATATATTTTTATAATGTTCATAGTTCATTGATAAATTAGTAACTTGTGTTTAATATTTATAAATTTGATTTTATAATTCATGGATCATTCATAGGACTGAATTATTTTTTAAATATTTAAGTTGTAAGCATATAACTTGTAACTACTGCACTTTCATGATAAAAAGGCACAAATGAAAGATTGATATATATGAAAATTAATGTATTTTATACTATTGTAAAATTTATTTTGAAACATATATTTTAATTTCTTTGAAAGTCATAAAAGGTGCTAGATGTGGGAGTAGTTTCCTTTATGCAATAAAAATCAAATTCATTTTATAACATGATAGAAAGTGTTTTTAGTAAAGTAAAATTGGGGATAAGATGATGTTATCTATAATTATATATGTTATTGAATTTTTTTTGGAACACTACAACCATATAATTAAGCTTTTAATTAGTCATATTCATAAATAGTTAAAGCAATTCAAGTTGCATAAGTTGTTTGCCTATTTTAGAATTCATCACCACAAGATTGAAAAATCTTATGAGAAACAAAATTTGTTTTATTTGTTGAATATATTTCATATAAATTCAAAAATATTGATAATTGTTATAGGAATTAGTCTAAATATTAAAATGAGTTCAGGCATCATTTAAGTCAGATTCTCTTGGATTGTATTCTCTTTGTCAAAATAAGAGATGTAATGATACATTAAAATCATGCTAGTTTGAATAATCCATTATATATGTTTAAATGAGGTTCTTGAGTTTTCTAAGTAGGGGAGTGAATATTTTTAAATATTGAAATTCATTTATTATAAAATGTTATTCCACCAAGTTCTTAATTCTTAAATATCAATAAAACAACGCAAGATTCTAAATTGACACTATGAATGGCAATAGATCCTCAAGCTATTTTCCATTTATATTTAGAAGATGTTATTACTTCATATATTTAACTATTCAATTGTTTAAGTATCATAATCCTAAAAATAAATTAGATGAGTGTGATAAACTAAATGATCACATCATGGAACCTAAAATCATGTTTTGCCCTAAAAGTGTAATGATCCTATTAGAGTCATAAATGGAACATGTTAATAGTTGTAAATTTTCTAATTGTTAGTAAATTAACTTGATGTTCTTAATGAAAATTTATAGAAACTAAGGTAAAGCACAAAAAAATTTATAAATCATATAAACTAAGATCAAGTGGCATACTTCTATTGTTCTTAAGACAATGACCAGTTGATAAGTAAATAACACTTGAGAGATATAAATCTCTGGGTAACTATTTATAGGATGGTCTAGTAAGAATAAGTATCCACTATTAATCACAAGAATAATATTCACTTATAAACCACATCAAAAATTATAAAAATTTAATTTAATTATAATAGCCCATTTTTACTTGTAGACTAAAGGCACATAGTATGATGATCCCTAAAACTATAAATCATGGTATAATGATCTAAATAGGGATAGTAATAAAATGGGATCTTTGCTTACAAAGAAATTATTAATTATAGATTATTATTACAATTTTAAGAATTTAAAGATGTATTTCTTAACTGCTAAATGTGTTTAGACATACACCATTGATTAAGTTAGTTAGAACAATATGATTTCTTCATGATGTACCTTAGATTATCAAAAGACACTGTAGGATCAAGAAATTAATTCCTATTTAGTATGATACTTACCTAGCATCCCAATTACAAATAAAGGGTATATAATCTACCCCAACTTATTATAATACTTACGTAGATGTGAATCTCTTAGATAGGATAAGGACACCTAGGTGGTTCTATTGGAAGGTGTCTACCTCCATACAATTCAAAGATTATTACTATAGACTGCATATCAATATGCCCCAAATTGCATGTATATCTCCCAGGGAAATAATCTTCCCCATAAAATATTATAGGGGTAATTACCCTGACTAAGGGTTGCATGCACATAAATTTGGTTATAGGGATTGTGGTAGTCATGAAAAACCAAGTTACATGTAGTAACCCCAATTCGCTATTCCATTATGTACTCTAAATGAAGGGGCACTCAATTTTTTGGGGTCATTTCACCTGGTATCAGATCTTATGCTAAGTTATCAATTCTTGACATAACTCTAGATAAGATTTAGAAGAGTATTTTTTGCTAAATTATGCCTAAAAAACTATTTGGTGACTTCTTAGGAAAATGGTTAAGACTAGGGTTGGTAGCAATCAAGTTGATAATGATCAAGGAACTGATAGTCCAGTCTTAAGAGGTAGAGGTTAAGGTAGAGTTAGAAGTAGAGGTAGGGTCTATGCTACCTGAAACCTAAACTAAAATAGAAATGAACCTCTGCTCCACCATGATAATGACAAAAATGAAGCACTAAATGACAATGTAGGTAGGGATAACCCATCTGATAAGCAAGAACAATTCCTTCATGGAATCTTGTTTTCTCTAAATGCCATTCAAGGTAAAATTAAAAATCAAGAATGTAGATTAAAAAATCTTGAGGGTGTTCCTCAGGAAGAAATCCTTTAATTAGAAGCTAGACAAGTAAAGGAACAATCACTTTAGGAAGTACCAATAAGAATGGTAGATCTAATCATTAGAAAACTTAAAAATCTTCCCCCACCTACCTTTTTAGGTGAATAATTAGGAAATATAATGATGTATGGCTTATAAATATATAAAAATATTTTAACCTAAATGACATGACATCCAATGTGAAGGCAAGGGTTTTTATCTACCATTTAAAAGGTTCTACTAACCTATGGTGGAACCATTTTTATGATTTAGAGGGGTATCAACCTATGACCCTTACTTAGCCAAATTTTGAGAGTCAATTCCAAAAAACCTACTTGAGTGCAAACTTTAAATAATAGATTTCCAGCTACTCAAGCAAGAGAATATGACTATCTCTGAATATGAGAATAAATTTTTAAATTTGATACATCATATAAACTACATGCATGATAAAGAGACAAAATTAACCAAGTTCTAGTTGGGTTTGAAAGAGATATTTATGCATGATGTCAATTTGACTAATCCTAAGATGCTAACAGTTGTTATAGAGTATACCCATAGGGCAGAAGAAAAAGAAAAGTCTCGATAAAAAGTGAGACAAGACTTTAAAATGAATAGGTAGTAGTCAAAAGCTAAAAGTATGCCTCCCACACCTAAAAGTTTCAAGAATTCAGATTAGAACGGCAAGTTACAAGGTAACAATAGAAATTTCAATCAATTCCAAGGTTAATTTTTTTAAAACCTAAGGTAACTCTATAAATGGGTCCTTCAAGAAGAACCAACACTAAAGCAACCAACATGGACCGGACATAGGTACAAATACTATTCTATTAGCCCCACAAAATGTAGTGATTTTTCGGGAATGTAGTGATAACCACTACCACAAAGACTTCCCAAATCTGAATTTGGGGAAACCAACAAACCATAGAGTGTATGCAGCAATAGACAATTGGCGAGCTGATTTTTAGGATACTTCAATAGAGATAAGAGGTAATATTTTTGGTAATTCTATAGCTATTTTAATTGATTTTATTTCAATAGAAAACTTCATTTCACTTGTTATATTAAATAACTACAAGCATAAATATATGAAAGTAAGAGAAGGATGGGAAGTCATTTTTGGTACTAAAAAGAGGGTACCTATCCAAGAATGTTTATAACAAATTGAACTTGATCTGGACACTTTTAGGATTATGGTGAACTTATTTTCAAAACCCTTGGGGTCTTATGACATCATATTAGACATGGATTAGCTATTAAAACACCATGCAATGCTTGATTGCTCTTGAAAAAGGGTGTAATGCATGAATAAGAATGAAAAACTTATTGAGATTCAAGGCTTCAAGGGACAAAAACACAAAAAATGCTTTCAACCCTGTAATTAAAGAAGGCTATGCAAAAAGGGTGTAAACTCTATGTAGTCCAATTGTAGGAATTTTCAAAAGAGGAAGAACAATCTTGTTCATATTTTCCTATTTTACGAGAATTTGTGAACATTTTTCCTGATAAACTGTTTGGTTTGCCAATAAAATGGGAGTTTGAATTCTCCATTAAGGTTATGTTGTGGGTTGCTTCTGCATCAAAAGCTCCTTATCAAATGAATGTGGTAGATCTTCAAGAGTTAAAATTTAAATTACAAGAACTTTTAGATAGTGGAAACATTTGGCCAAGTGTGTCACCTTGGGGTGCTTTGGTAGTCTTTGTGAGAAAAAAAAGATGACACTTTAAGGTTTTGCATTGACTATTTTATGATTAAAATAATGACCATCAATAATTATTACCTATTTACTTGGACTGATGATTTATTCAATCAAATGAAAGATGTAGTTGTCTTTTCTAAAATTGATCTAAGATATGGCTAGCATTAATTAAGGATCAAAGAGGAAGATATCTACAAAATAAATTTATAAACTTAGTATGGCCATTACAATTTCATTATTTTGTCTTTTGGGCTTGGAAACACACATATAACATTCATGAATCTAATGAAAAACATTTTTAGAGATTTATTGGACAAATTTTTACTAGCGTTCTTGGATGACATTCACATCTACTCCAAGAATGAAACTAAACATGATCAACATTTAAGGCTGGTTTTGCAAAGATTAAGACAACACAAACTATTTGGTAACCTATCCAAATGCACCTTATACCAAATTTAAATACATTACTTGGGACATGTGATCTCTAAGATGGGCATTATTATGGATCTCTCAAAGATTAAATACATTCAAGAGTGTCTTACTCTATCTAATGTGCATGAAGTGTGTAGTTTTATGGGCTTGAATGGATACTATCAATGATTTTTATAAAATTTCTCTTGCCTAGCCAACCCCATTATATCCTTGTAGTGTAAAGGTATAAAATTTGCATGGACACCTCAATGTGAAGAGGATTTCAAAAATCTCAAATAACTATTAATAATAGCTCCTATTCTAATTATACCTAACCCAAATGATCATTTTGAGGTGTGGGCTAACACTTTTAAGAAAATATTCAGTGGCATATGAATCTTTCAAGATCAAGGAAGATAAAAATAGCTATCCCACACATGATTTAGAGCTTTCTATCATAGTGAACACATTAAAATAGTGGAAGCACTTTTTTCTAGGCAAACATTTAAAGGTGAATTCTGATCACTACAACCCATAACACTTAATAGGATGACTTGAATTTCCATCAACGTTGATGGATGGAATTTTTCAAAAAAATTGACATGGACATATATTATGTGAAGGGTAAGGAAAATCACATGGATGATGCACTAAATAGGTGTACATACCTTATTGCCTTATCTATTTTACAAGGGAATTTTACAAGTGATGTTCTAAAAAAATATCTTATTAATACTTACTGCCAAGAAGTAAGTGTAGGACTGGATAATAAGCCTTTGACAAAATAATTTGCTAATTTTTCTATTAAGAAATATGGCATTGTAAGTCATCAAAACATAATTTTTATACTAGAATTAGGTAGACTACATAATGTTGTGCTATAATAGATACATACAACACCCCCTTTTGCCCATCTAGGGGTCACCAAAATGACCCATGAGCTGAAAAGGATCTATTTTTGATTTGGTCTAGAGAGGTATGTTTCCAACCTTATGGAAAGATGTTTGGAATGTCAATGTGTAAAGGCTGAACATTGTTATCCTCAAGGTTTACTATACCCACATGACATATCAAGAGAAAAATGGTAGTGGTTTCACTTGATTTTATTATAGGACTACCTAAATACCATAGTCGACATAACACTATCTTAATAGTAATCAACAAAGCAACCAAGGTTGGTCACTTTATTGTTGGGAATTTGACTGATGATGCTACTATATTTGCTAAATGCTTTATGAAAGAAGTGGTTCAATTGTATGGCATGCTAGAGATCATTATCTCTTATGGAAACAAACTATTCACATCAAGGTTATAACAAACTTTGACCACAAATTTTGGCACTCAATTGAATTTTAATTCTTCATACCATGCTAAAATGGATGGTCAAACTATAAGATTAAACTAGGTAGTTGAAGACATGTTGTACATGTATATTATGTATTAGTAGACCAAGTGTGAGGATTATGTCCATTTAGTTAAGTTTGATTATAACAACTCTTATCATTATGCAATTAAAATTGCTCCTTTTGAAACCTTGTATGGGTATAAGTGTATAACTCCACTTGGCTAGACAACATAGAAAATTAGGTCATTGTTGGTCTAGAATTGTTGCTAGAATATGATGAGCAAATGATAATAATTTGCCAAAATTTAAAGGCTACTTCTGATCGACAAAAGAGTTATTATGATCTAAAAAGGATGTCTCATGAATTTGCAATTGGCAAAAATGTTTTTTTTGTATGTAATACCATAAAAGAGCTTAATCAAGTTTGTAAAAACCTCCAAGTTAGCTCCTTGATTTGTTGGCCCATTCAACATTATGGATAAACTCAGACCTATTACATACCAGTTGGCTTTACCTCCTTCTCTATCAAGAATTCATGATGTGTTTCATATTGCATTGTCAAGGAAATATGTGTTTAATCCATGTCATGTGTTGGATTAGAAAAAAATGGAGGTTATGAAAGAGGAAAAGATGCAGTTGGAACTCATGAAAATCTTGGGCCATCACAACATTAAACTAAGAAATAGATAAATCCATAAAGTCTTGATATAATGGGACCCACTAATTACAAGGAGTGCCACTTGGGATGATACACAACTATTTGAACAACACTAGTCTAAGTTATTTTTGATCTATCATCGAGATGACTCCTCATTAAGGGGAGGAGGATTTTAAAACCCAACTTGCATACCATATTTTCATAGATTAATATATATGTGTGTGTGTGTGTGTGTGTGTGTGTGTGTGTGTGTGTGTGTGTGTGTGTGTGTGTGTGTGTGTGTGTGTGTGTGTGTGTGTGTGTGTGTGTGTATGTATATATATATATATGTATATATATATGTATATATATATATGTATGTATATATATATATATATATATATATATATATATATATATATATATATATATATATATATATATATATATATATATATATATATATATATATATATCATGTTTTAATACTATATGTCTATAATTTTGATCTATTATTTTGAAAATACTACATTGGTGACATTATAATATGATTTAGATGACGTTTAGTTGGTTCTGTTGACATTTGACTAAGTACTATAGATGTAGTTTATTTGAAAAATATGTTAGTTTGGTTAAAAAATTTAGTTTCTATATTCTTACTATTCATATCAACTATATTATTATATTTTTTGTGTTATTGATGCCCATTTGTGGGTGTAAGTATAGGTATATGAGCTCGGCTAGTGATGGAATTTGACAATTAGGGGGTAATAGATATGGGCAGGTAGTAGTTGGGTAACACTGATGTAGGTAAAAGGGAAATGTTGTTCTATCACTCTTATCATCTTTTACTATTATTATTCTTTTTTTCAATTATCTTTTCAGCTCTTTTTGTCATTATGTGATATTACATGTCTTGTTCCTTTTATCATCTTGTGATTAATCACTTAGGTATTAGTTGTTTGTTGGGTTCATTATCTTATTTTATTTTTATTTAAGATTTTTTTAGGCCTTTTGATATTATTATCTCATATTGTGTTAAATATTATTATGTGTAATTGTTAGCATTGTTTGATCAGAAGCCACCATTGACTTATAGCCAATTGCGCTTGTAATGTTTGTGTGAATGTTTAATGATAAAAATAGGCCCATTGAGTTGTTATCTTGAGAAGCATAATCCTAAAATTGTTGCCAAGGTTCATAATATTACATTGGTTATTTATAAAAGCTTACAAGTTTTGGTAATGCTTTGGCATGTGTAAATAAAGGACTTTTTGATTTGTTTCAAAGTCTTAGTGACCTATGTGGAAAGGAGCCCATGTTAAATTAGTTCTGGGTTTTCCATTTTTATTTACTTGTTAGAAGTGGCTAGGATAAGTGAGTTTTGGGTTTCCACTAACATGTTGGTTTACCATTCTTTTCATGTGATTAATTTTAACATTATGGTGTATGTATATTGACATGATGATTATGATCTTTTATAAATTAGTTTATTGTTATAATACTAGTTTCTTATTTAAAACCCTTGTGATTTTAATTGATGTTATTTTTACAATAGTTATTATTTTTTTAAATAATAGACCCAACCATATAAGGGTTAGATATAATTATTTCATCACCATTACACAATTTTTATGGGTGATGAAATGACTATGCCTAATTGATTGGTAAAAGGGTAAGATGTCTAGATCCTTGGTGTTGTGTTTATTAGTTTTTTAAATGAATTATTTTTGTAGATATTTCTTATTTATTCTTTCCTATAGGAGATGATTTTACATCACTTGAGTGATGGATTTTTATATTGGCACTTTTGATACACCTAGAATCTATGATTAAGGTTGACTGGATTCAACCAAATATGTAGTTGATACCTATAAACACCTTTAGAGGAAAATAAAGGTTCTCAATCCTTGTATGCCTATTGGTGTTTGTACTTTGATCTTTCATTTTCAGAATGGTTATATGCTGAGAATATGATGTAATCTTAGTGATGGATTTTATTTCTTATTGCTCATACTCTTATCCCAAAGACCCAAAAACCAAACTCCACCTCTGAGTTGATGGTTGGGTGTGATAAGGGCCACTGATTGGGGGGATGATATGATGGGTAGAGTTAGGACAATTCATATGGAGAGGTTATCTTGGATATTTCTCAGTTGGTTATTTGTTTAATTTGGTAGATGATTCATTATATTGTTTGATCCTTTTATTGGCTATTGTTATTATAACGTGTTTTATAAATGCAAAAAAAACACTTGGGTTGAAGCAAAAATATAAATATGACTATTTCAATATTGTTGTTCATTTAATTACTTAATAACTTTTTACGTTATTGATTTGAATAATTTAGATGGTAAGATTGAATGGTTGTATACCTATAGTAAATTGGAAAGGTTATCCATTTACAACTTTGAGTTATTGTTTACATACAAATGAATATATTTGTTATATTTTTAAAATTTCATTGGTAAATTAATTACTTTCATTTAATAGTTAGTAATTTGATTTTATAATTCATGAATTATTCACAGGATTGAGTTATTGCTTAAATGTTTGAGTTGTAAGCATAAAACTTGTAATTATTGCACTTGTATGATGAAAAGGAACCAAGCCAAGTTTTCTATATATGAGAATTAATATATTTTATACTAATGTAAAAGAACTTTTACAACATAGATTTTAAGTTCTTTGTAAGTCCCAAAAGACACTATGTTTGTGATTAGTTTCATTTATATAGTAGCAATCAAATTTATTTTATGACATGATAAAAGTGTTGTTAGTAAAGTAAAATATGGGATAAATTGATGTTTTCTCTAATTGTATATTTCATTTAATTTATTTTGGCACACTAAAACCATATACTTCAGCTTAAAATTAGTCATTATCATAAATAGTTAAAATAATTCGAGTTGCATAAGTTGTTTGCCTATTTTAAATTTCATCACTGCAAGATTGAAAACCTTATGAGATTTTTTTTTTAATTTTCTAAATATGTTTCATCTAAATTTAAAAATATTTAGAATTATTATTGGAATTAGTATAAAGATTAAAACTAGCTCAGGAATCCTTTAAATAAGATTCTCTTGGATTGTATTCTCTTTGTCAAAATAAGAGATGTAATGATACATTGAAATCATGCTAGTTTGAATAATCCATTCTATATGTTTAAATGAGGTTATTGAATTTTATAAGAAGGGGAGTGAATATTTTTAAATGTTGAAAGTCATTTATTGTAAACTACTATTCCACCAAGTTCTTAGTTATTAAATATCAATAAAATAATGCAAGATCCTAAATTGACACTATGAATGTCAATAGGTCCTCAAGCCCATTTATATTTGGAAGATGTTATTACTTCATGAATTTAACTATTTAACTATGTAAGTTTCATAATCCTCCAAATAAATTAGATGAGTATGATAAACTAAATGATCACATCATGGAAGCTAAAATCATGCTTTGGCCTAAAAGTGTAATGAGCCTATTAGATTCATAAATGGAACATGTTAATAGTTGCATAATTTCTAATTATTTATACAATTAGCTTAATGTTCCTATAGGAAAATTTTATAGAAGATAAGGTAAAGCACACAAAAAATTATAAATCATATCAACTAAGCTTAAGTGTCATATTTCTATGGTTCTTATGACAATGAATAGTTGACAAGTAATTAACATTTGAGAGATATAAATCTCTAGGTAACTATTTATAGGATGGTCTAGTAAGAATAAGTAACCACTATAAATCACAATCATAATATTAACTTATAAACCATATCAATGATCATAACATTTTAATTCAATTATAGTATCATATTGTTATGTGTAGAATGAAGTCACATAGTACGATGATCACTATAACTATAGATCATGGTATAATAACCTAAATCAGGATAATACTAAAATGGGATCTTTACTTACACATAACTTATTAATTATAGATTCCTATTGTAATTTTAAGAATTTATAAGTGTATTTACAAACTACTAAATTTTTTTAGATGTGCACCATTGATTAATTTAGTTAGAACAATATGGTTTCTTCATTATGAGTCTTAGCTTATAAAAGGATGTTGTAGGATTAGGAAATGAATTATTGTTTAGTATCATAATTCCCTAACATCCCAAGTAAAAACAAGGGGCAGATAATCTACCCTAACCTATACCTATAATTACATATATATGTGAGTCTCTTAGATAAGATAAGGACACTTAGGTGGTCCTATTTGGAAGGTGTCTACCTCCATAAAGTTTAGAGATTATCATTATGGACCGCATATCTATACACCCTAAACTGCATGTAGATTTCCTAAGGAAATAATCTTCCCTGTAGAATCTTTTAGGGGTAATTACCCTAACTAAGGGTTTAATGTACATAAATTTGGTTATGGAGATTGTTTTAGGTCACACAAAACCAAGTTACATGTAGTAAACTTGATTCAATATTCTGATGGTACTTCAAACAAAGGGGCACTCAAAATGTTTTTTGAGGTCATTTTAGGTTTGTGACAAGAGTCAAATGTGTATGCACTAATCATGTTTGTCAAACATAGGTGAAAAATGATATTTTAAAGTGTTTGATACAAAATTTAGGTGTCCACATGGTCTTCAAAATGTCTCTAGTGAAAATTTGGTGGTTTGAAAATTGTGTCTTTTATGTTTTTGTGGACCCTTTTTCCCTCCACCATGATTCAAATGTTTTTACCTATTATTTTTTATTCCTTTGTATTTTATCAGTTAGCTTCTATGCCAATAGATTCATAATCCTAACATAATATGTCTAATCCTCATAGAGGCATTATAAAAAGAGTATCAAGGAGTATTAAGAGGAATTAATTTTATAACAATTAACATTATATATTTATGCTTAAGGAATTACAAACAAAGGTTAGCTCATTTTTTACTGAAATTAGGATTAGGTTAATGTCATGTAATTGCATTAAAACTAGGGAGATAAGGAAAAACTAATATTCTCATAATTCCATTCACACTAGAATCGAACTATATTGTCTATAATTATATTCATATAAGATATGTAATTGAAACTTGTCAATGAGGTTTCCTGATCCATATAACCCTTTATTTTATCTACACCTATTTAAATTATTTATGGATAATTAGGTCAAGGATAAATAAGAAGATAAATAAGACACTTTTTTCCAAAAATGATGAAGTGATCATACATTCATACTCAACATTTGATAGTGCACTAAACCATAAATTTATAGAAACTAAAATGCAATGTAGGAAGAATTTGGTGGCCTATAATAGGTTTGGTAGTTACAAGTAGTACTGATTAGATAACCTAATGAATAAAAATTGTACATATTTAGAGGTATTGAGTGAGGCATAAAATATATCCCTTGAGTTTATGGTGGTTAGTATTCACATATTAAGTCTAAAAAAAATAGAAAAATAACCAGGTGTGTCAATTTTCATAAATATTTTATTCTCTTTCAAATTGATTGCTTGTTCAATAGCTTAAATTAAAATTTTTACTATTTTCATCCATAAAGAATCTATTATCATTAGAATAAATTATACATGATTTAACTTGTGTCATCCTTTCTATCATGTTTTGTGTCAGGTCATTTGATACGAGTGGTTTAGTTTAGTTTATAGGTTATTTTATTTTTGTATACAGGGCATGCATCTCTTTATGAGATACCCCATTTCATTTTTTACATAAAATTTGAAAGTAAATAATGTATAAAAATAATTACTTAGTGATTTAATTGAATATGTTATTAGTTAGTAAAATTTGGTTTGGTTTGGGTAGTTAGATCCTATGTGGTAACATGTTTTGTAACTTGTTATTAGAGAATTAATCTATACATCACTTAACCCATTTTTAAAGTATTAATAAAATTTATATTGTAACTTTACCATTATATATAAGCTTGTTTTATCAATGGTATTGAAACATGTAAGAAGTCAAGCCCATGATGAATAAATGAACATGAAAAATTAGTGTGTGAGGGTAGGTGCTATATTGTTCTAGTTAACAGAGCACATAAAATATATTTTTCTTGAAATAAATAAAAATAATTTTTAAGAGGAGCACATGGGCCAAAATTTGGTTCTTCATTACAAGAAGCCATAGTCCTTCAATAATTTAAATAATTATATGCTCAAAGTTCAATAAAGAATTAAATATTTGAGGTAATATTTATTAAAAAAAATCTAATTATTTTGCCCTAAAAATGATGTTGGAAAGAAAAATATTCATCCAAAATATTATAATTGGCATTGAAGTTGACTTTTTAACCTAATAAAAAATTAAAAAAGACATTTAACATGGCATTGGAGAATCCAAAGTACTATACAATGGCATTGGAAATTAATTTTTTGTTGGACATTTTACTTACTCAGCCATAAAGTGGGCTGCTCAAATGTTTTTCCAAGGATGTTCATAGGTGAGTGAATACATAGATGAAAAGTAAATATTTTTTAATTTGAATACATAAACGATTCTTTTTTTTATTTTAGGATTTACCCAAGTGCTTCAGTGAGTTTGTTAAGGGAATGGTCTTAGAAGGAATAGGTCTTGTACTCAAAACTCTTCACCTTGTCCTTTTTTCTTCAAAGTGTGAAAGTATTTTAAACCATAAAAATAATTGTTTCATAATATGTGGTGAGTTCATATTTCCAAAGCATAAATAGGATGAGTGGTGACAATTTTTTTTTAAAAATAATATAAGAGAGGGAGGTTTATTGTTCAAATTCCCTCATGTGTATAATGTTGCTAAAAGATTATTTTTCTTTAAAAGATAATCTTCCAAAAAAAAATTAAAAAGTAACATGTATTATGAGTACAATTATCAAGAAAACATGTAAAACCAATCAATATCAATATAAATACAAAACAATGTCTATTAATGTATTTATTATCTTTGAGTCATAAGTATAAAGCGTTGCATCATGAATCTACTAGAGGTAATGGAAAAATTCCATTAGTTTTCCTATTTTGTAGTACTTTTTTTTTGGTGTGTGTGTGTGATCATGGATAAAATAGTATGTCTCATCTCTAAAACATGATGAATAATACCCAATAACTATAAGAAATGGATCAGGGATATGGAAAATATACTAGTTTTTAATGATCTTTGGGAACTTGTTGAAATCCAACCTACAAACCTCCTACTAAAGATAGTAAATTGCTTGAGTTTAAAAAATGTGATAAACATGCACTTGAATTTTCAAAATATTCTCTTTTTACACAAGTCATCATTCACATTGAATCAATTAAAATTAATGATTAGAAGGCTAGGAAAACACTTAAATTATTTGTATGATAAATAGTCAATATAATTAAAATTGGTCTCCTAATGTAGTTGTTGAATATAAATATTAATTTATACAAAGATGTGTTTGAATATATTTATAGGATGAAAAACTTGAAATAAGAATACAACACTACAAGTGCAAAAATAGATGATGATATGTTTATCTCCATCATTTTGAAAGGACTTAGTTCAACATATACAATTTTTTATAAATATTAAAACTCAATGCAATAATCAGTAATGCAACATTTAATTGCATATATGAGCTACTTACTCAACATGAATGAAAATTTGGTAAGAAGAAGCATGATAATTATAAAAATATCTTTACTTAAAAAAATTAGGGAAACATAAAATAAAGAAGAGACATGAGTGAATAAAGCATTCTATAGAGTCCTCAAAACATAAACACCAACATAAGTATAATAATTCTTTTCAGTCTTATGGTTACTGTAGTAACTCTTCCTCATATTCTAATTATAGTATACGAGAGTCAAAATGATATAATTGTGGTGGTATATTTCACTATGATAATGTGTACCCTTCTTGAATGAAACCCTATAGACATATAAATAAGGATAAAACCCATTACATTACTCACTTTAGTGGAACTTCTTCTGGTTCTTCTAGTTAATCTTACATGTCATCTTACTAGGAATAATCCTATATGGTCAAATTATGTGTTCAAGATGGACATAACTAGATGTTATAGTGCACAAATATTCACCCATATTGAGTGAGTTGTTAACTCAATGATAGGGATTTATCTATAGTAACAATTTTGGCTTGGATTTTTTGTTTTTTAATCCCTTTTTGTTCTTTAGTTATTTGATATCCATGATGAAAAGTGGACAAGTTTTTTAAGGGGTTGATTATGTATGGATTACAAATAACCTCTAAATTAATCTAAAAATTAAGATATTGATCATCCAATCAAGCCTAAAATTACTATTTGTTAATATAATATTATTTCAAGTGTGATTGATAAAAAAACATGTTGAGAATGGTCATTGATTTTAGGTTGTCATTGATGTCAAAGAGAGCATGAGATCATAGTGCATTATTGACAAGTGATCAGATTGATGTTTTAGAGAGTGTTTGACTTAATAAGGGAATTTATGGATGATATTGATGGCATGGACATGTTTTATAAACCTTATGGGGTGTTATGAGTGCTTATAATGCTTATGGAAGTGAATGACATTCATTAGAATAGTCATATGAATTATTAAGCTCAAGTAGTCATCTTGACAAATAAAGCTGAGTGAACAAATTGATGACATCATATTTCACATCTGTAAAGGTTTAGGAGTATTTTTATACATGGATAGATTCCCATATGTAAGGATATCATATGGTTCACATTTTAGGTCTTAATGTTGAGCGTAGAAAAAGTTATTAAGATGCAAAGTGGGATTCTCAGATAAAGTTTACCAAGTTCCCATACTTAACCAAATTTACATTATCAAAGATCTATGCTTAGAATTTAATTGGATCATATATCTAATATAGAAATTTTAATATGACTATATAATTATAAAATAGAGTGCATGATCTTGTCATATAGTGATCAACGGTGCATATGAAGTCAATATGTCAAAGAATGAGTGCATTGTTGACATGTGTCATAATCATGGAGATTGAGTAGAGATCTAATGACAAGCATATAATCTAATAGATGATGATCTAATGGTTATAATGTGATCATTAATTTAGATATAAATGTAACATTTTAATTAAATAATTCAAAGGATGATCATATTTCATGCATAACTACCAAGTGGCATAAATGCATTGATTGAACAGTATAGGGTGTGCAAAACACACGTAGAGCTAATAAGTAGCATAATCATGGGAGATTGGTTCAAATAAAAATGGTGATATTTATAAGGTAAATTATAGGATAATTACAAGGAGATTTATGATTCATTATATATATATATATATAATAGGGCACATGAGATGATGACAAAGTGTCTGATGTTTAATGATTACATAGTGACCATTGGTATTTGAAATTAACAAAGAAAAAATAGTGCTTGTTTGACCTATATATTTTAAACCAAGATGAATTTCATGATGGTGTAAAATTAAAAGTTTTAAAGGAATCAAAGGTTCATCTATATAAGTTGATTATAATATTTTATTTTTTTTAAAATCAAAGATATTAAGATCCAAAGTTGACTGTATGTTTGATCATGGTCTGTAAGTGATCCAAGAAGGATATTTGAGATATTATTGATAGTGTCTTGATGTTTAAAGATGAAAAACATATTGGAGAGTATTTAATAATCCATTAATACTATATTTTTTTATTTTATAGGTCTTATCAATCCATTTTTAGTGTGAATAATTACTTAAAATTTGACTATATTTGTTGAATACACTGGCAATTTGAGTGACCATCTTGCAGAGGTAAGTTGAAGATGTTCTGAGTATAATTGAGGAATAAAATAAATAATAATATGTCAATTAAGTCTCAAATATTTATTATAAGGTATTTTATTTCATATTATTCTCATGATTAGTTATGGAGAGTCAAAATAGTCTGACTATATTTTGATTGTGTGTGACCAGTCTAAGTGGTCATTTTGAGAAAGTTGTTTTTAATGCTTAGAGCTTGTGTTGAAGTGTATAAAACACATGAATATGTTTAATATGTCCTAAATGGTTCACCCATGTGATATAATCATATGTCTATGTGAAATACTTGAGTGTTTTATACATAAGTTTGAGACTATGTTTTTTGTGTATGAAGACCTGAAGAGCAAGGAGACCTAATTGGTAAATTTGAGTGTTGAGTTGGTATTCCAGGTGGCATAGACCCATAAGAGATTTATAAAGGGGATATTATATATGGTTTTTATGTGTTAAAATAATTTTTATAATATTAATTTGGTCCAAGTAGTCTCACATGTAGTGTGCGAGTATGAAGGCCTAATTGCTTTAGATCTCACCAAGACCTAATGGTGGTTTGGGGCTAATGAGGAAATGACTGACCCATGAAGAGTGTGGTTATCACATGTAACATATGTATGGACCTATGTTAAATTTGGTTCAAATATGTAAATCATCTTGTCTAACTAAGATGGATTAAATAAAGAGAGTGGTATAAGTACAAGGTCTAATTGGACTAATTGTGCTAGTTGTGAATGTGTAGATTCAAGTGAAGAAGAGAACCTTTGAAAGAGAAGGTACAAGTCAGTTAAGACCATCAGAGTGTGAAAAATATCAAACATATTTATCTAATAAATTTTATGTAGGTGGACACATAGGTCATTGGACCTAATAAGCCTAAAAGAGGTAGTTTGAGTAAGTTAGGCCTAGAGGTAGCTTGAAAGAGATTGGAGGTGAAGAGTGTAGACAAAGGTGATCATCATCAGTTGAAGATTAGAAAAAAATATTATAGGTGATATGATTAAGTATCTGAGTGGGTTCTTGTTTTCTAAGGGGGATTATTCCTCCTTGCAATTTAAAGCTTGATAAAGGTCTAGTTGTAATGGGTACTCAACTAGACATGACTAGTAGCTCCTTGTGGGATTAGTGTCTCACTAAAATAAGGGATGGGTTTTCTTTGATCAGTTGGTACTGATATAAATTTTGGATCTCATTTTATAATAATATAGTCCATTTTGTAGGGTTCAGTAGGTTTTATCCCCCAATAGGTTTTCCCACATATATGATGTGTTCATGTGATGTATGCTTTAGATGCATGTGTTTTCATGTTTATGTTGCTTGATAAATTTTATGTATGTTGAATGTTTAAGAGTTTGGAATTGAATTAGATTATCTTGAATTACTAATTTATCACCCTCACTTAGTGATTTTACCTCTAATAATTGGTTTCAGATCTAGAACTTCTTTCCAAGTCTAATCACTTGAAGGTGATTCAAGGTAAAATATGGCTAAGAATTGAGGAAAGAAAATTTGGAGTTAAGGTCATTGGTCAATGATCTTCAAGAAGAAGCCAAGTAATTCTTAAAAAAAAGAGAAAAGGTAAGTATTTTTCAAACCTAGGTTGAGGGAATATGTGAAATAGTCAAATAAGATAATATGATCATTCTAGATCTTATGATCAGTTAAAGGTTGAAAAGACAAACCTGATTTCAAAAGAGGAAGAATGAAGACATATCAAAACTCAGTTAGAAGAGATAAATTTAAAGTTGAGTTAAAATCAAGGTGAGCATGATGAGTTGAATTCCAATATTGATTCTATAAATATTATTGAAGATCAAACATGTAGATTGAAGGATGGTATGGATAAAGAAGCTAAGAGGGATAAGGAGACTATCCAAGTTCTCAAAATTTAGTTGGAGGTTGCAAGTTCAAGTATAAGAGATAAATAGGATGAGATAATTCAATTGAAAACCAAGTTATATTCATTGAAGGATGAGCATGAGCAACTTTTTGTCAAGTAAACAAGGATAAAAAAAGAAAGAGAGGTTAGTTCAAGACAGAAGGATGCACTCACCAAGTGTAACATGAGAAAACCTATCAGGAAACCAAACTCTATAAGGTATGAAAGTTCATTTTATGATCATTTATTTTCATGTAATACTTTTGTTCATAAGGAAATAAATTGTAGAAGGAATATCATATGGTCAGTTAGAGGTATGGATAATGTAGTCTACCATAATTGTCATGACATGAGACATATTGCTAGATTATATGCTAGAATGCATGGGAAAATACTAACCTAGGTATGGATACCTAAGACAATAAAGCTTGAGCATAATGAACCTAAGAGACAAGATGGTATGTTTGTTGAGATTCATAATATTCATCAAGCAGAAGGTATGAATGATGTTATTTGTTTCAGCTGTCATCAAGTTGGTCATATTGCAAGATATTGTAAAATCAAGCTCTCAAGTCATAAGAAGGTGCATGGACATCCTAGTATGATAAAGAAAGGTCAATCCCTGGTATAGAATCCTAAGGAAGTGAAGACCAAGAAAACTCATTTAGTTAAGCTGAAGATCAAGGTGGATTGCCTACTAAAGCAAAAGAGGAATCATGTATGAATAAGCTCAAGAATAATGAACCTAAGAGATAAGATGGTATGTTTGCTAAGATTCATAATATTCATCAAACATAAGGTATGAATGATGTTATTTGGTTTAACTATCATCAAGTTGGTCATATTGCAAGATATTGTAAAATCAAGCTCTCAAGTCATAAAAAGTTGCATAGACATCCTAGTATGCTCAATAAAGGTCAATCCTTGGTATGGATTCTTAAGGAAGTGAAGACAAAGAAAACTTATTTAGTTAAGCTGAAAGATCAAGGTGGATTTCTTGCTAAAGTAAAAGAGGAATCATATATGAATAAGGCTCAGGAATGCCAAGATAATGTGTCATCTATCTAGATATAAAGGGAGAATCAAAATTTAGTTCAAGTCAAGCTCAAGGAAAAGACCAAAGTGTTAGTTGAGACTAACTCAAAGGTGTGTATGAATATAAATGAACATCCTACTATTGTTGAGCATGTTTCATGTAAAGAACATCAGTTGTCAATGCCTAGTGATGAGGTTATTTATTCAGGGTATGTCATAAATATTTTTTGTCTCCATATATTGTCAATTTATTATTAAAATAAAAGGAAAATATTGTAGTGGATGAGCATGTTTATTTTCTTAATCCTAAGAAGAAGAATAATAACTATGAATATCATATGACCAAGGAAGAGAAGGAATAGGAGGAGTTGTCGGCAACTCCTAGTTTCACATTATTCTAGGACATTGTGGGTCAGGGTGTCTCTATCTAAGCTTTAAGGAGACACTTGACAAGAAAGAGGAAGCCTGGTGGATGCTAATTGAGATTTGGTTGTTGTTGTAGGATAAGAATATCATTTAAATATGTGTTTGTCTAAGGGGGAGATAACTTAGTTAGCTTGAGTGGATTGAAGAAGATGCGCATGATGTGAGGGGGAGCATATGTGAAGATGCTTCAATCATGATAGAAGTGTGAAGATGTATACTAAAATTATGAATTCAATAAAATTGACATGTTGACTTGATCAAAACAAGTTATGTATTTTGACAAGGTATTAAATCCTCATGCATGAGCAAAGAGAGCTTATGAGTTATGTTGGTAGATAGGTCCAAGGATAAAAAAAGCCCAAGTTTAGATTGGTGTATGTCAAAGAACATATGACATAAGATGGAGCATGATGTTAGGGGGAGATTTTTAAGCTTTATGATCAGTTTTTTAGGTCTAAGGATCAAATAATTCTAAGTTTAGATTGGTGCATATCAAAGAGAGAGAAATCGATTCATATGCTTGAAGATATTTAAGTATCCTAAGCATTTTAATATTATTAGAATGATTAATGGCATGTTGAGGACGAGGCCCTTTGTAATTAATGTCAAAGGGGAGAAAGATTAAAATAAAAGAATTCAAATGAAGTCATTATGAGGGTTTTTTTCTTCCATCAATGACAAATGGGGAGGGTTTTGAGCATGGTCATTGATGTTAGGTTTTCATTGATGTCAAAGAGAGCATGAGATCATAGTGTATTAATGATAAATGATTAGATTGATGTTTTGAAGAGTGTTTGACTTAATAAGATAATTAACGGATGATATTTATGGTATAGACATGTTATAGAGACCTTATGTGGTGTTATGATCACTTAGAATACTTATGTAAGTGAATGGAATTCATCAGAATAATCATATGAATGATTAAGCTCAAGTAGTCATCTTGATAGATAAAACTGAGTGAATAGATTGACGATATCATATTTCACATATGTGAAGGTTTCAAGAATATTTTGATACATGGATGGATTCCCCTATGTAAGGAGATCATATGGTTAAAATTTTAGCTCATGAGGTTGAGAAATTTATTAAGGTGAAAAGTTGGCTTCTTAAACAGAGTTTACCAAGTTCCCATACTTAGCCAGATTTATATTATCAAAGATCTATGGTTAGCATTTAATAGGATCACAGATCTAATGATGAGAAATTAATATAAATATATAATTATCTAATGGATCATGTGATCTTTTTAGACAATGATCAATGGTGCACATGAAGTCAATACATCAAATAATGAACATGTTGTTGACATGTGTCACAATCACATAGATTGAGCAGAGATCTAATGATGAACATCTAATATGATAGAAGAAGATAAAATGGTGAGTATGTGATTGTGTTTTTATATATAAATGGCACATGTTAATTCAATAAGTCAAAGTATGCTTATATTTCATTTATAACTACCAAGTGGCATAAATGCATTGACTGAATGGTACAAGGTGTGTAGAAGGTAGGCAAAGCTACTAAGTGGCACAATCACAGGAGCTCAGATCGAAGATAAATGGTGAGAATTAAAAGGTAAATTCAAATATAATTCTAAAGATATCAATGGTTTGTATTTTATATATCTTCCAAGGGGCATGATATGATGACAAAATGTCAGATTGTTTAACAATTACATAGTGACCATTGGCATTTGAAATTAACAAAGGAAAAACCAATGCTTAGTGTTTGAGCTATATATTTTGATCCAAGATGAATTTCATCATGGTGTAAAATTAAAAGCTGTAAATAAATACAAGATGAATACAAATAATTTTATTCTATGATATAAATGTTTGTACAATCAAATAGATTGATCTTAAAAGTTGACTATATGTTTGACCATGGTTTGTAAGTGATCCAAGAAGGATCATTGAGTTATTCTTGATAGTGTCTTGATGTTTCAAGATGAAAAAATTATTGGAGAGTATTTTATACTCAATTAATACTATATATTTATATTTTTGAGGTTTGACTAATGCATTTTTAGTTTGAACAATTTCTTATAAGTTGATTATGTTTGTTGAATGCATTGGTAGTTTGAGTGACCATCTTGCAGAGGTAAGTTGAAGATGTTCTGAGTAGAATTGATGAATAAAATACATATTAATATTTAAAGTATCAAATATTTATTATAAGGTATTTTATTTCATATTATTCTATTTATTAGTTATGGAGAGTCAAAATAGGTTGAATGTATTTTGACTATGTGTGACTAGTCTGAGTGGTCATTTTGAGAGAGTTGTTTTTAGTGCTTAGAGCTTATGTTGAAGTGTATAAAGAACATGGAGGTGTTTTAGAGGTCATAAATGGTACACCCATGTGAAATAATCATATGAATATGTGAAAGTCTTGAGTTTTTTATTTATAAGTTTGAGACTATATTTTCTATGTATGAAGACCTGAAGATCAAGGAGACCTAATTGGTAGGTTCGAGTTTTGAGTTGGTGTTATAGGTCGAATGGACCCATAAGGGAGTTATAAATGGGATATTATATATAGGTTTTATGTGTTAAAATAATTTATAAAGGATGAAGGTGGTCCAATTAGTCTCACATGTAATGTGTGAGTATGAAAACCTAATTGCTTTAGGTCTCACCAAGACCTACTAGTGGTTTAGGGCTAATGAGGAAATGACCAACCTATGATGATTTTGGTTCTCACATGTAATGTGTACATGGATATATGTTAATTTTTTTTCAAATATGTAAAGTATATTGGCCTTTAAACATGGATTAAATAAAGAGAGTGGTATAAGTATAAGGTCTAATTGGACTAATTGTGCTAGTTGTGAATGTACAGATTCAAGAAAAAAAGAGAACCTTTGAAAGAGAAGGTACAGGTTAGTTATGACAATTAGAGTGTGATAAAGATCAAACATTTTTATCTAATCAATTTGATTCATGTGGACACATAGGTCATTGGACCTAATGGGCCTAGAAGAGGCAGTTTGAGCAAGTTAGCCCTAGAGGTAGCTTGAGAGAGATTGGAGGTGAAAAGTGTATAAAAAGGTGATAATCATCAATTGAAGAGTAGAAATAGGTTTTATAGGTGATCTAATTAGGTAGATGAGTGGGTGCTCAATTATCGAGGGAGTTTATTCCTTTTTGTAAGGTAAATCTTGATAAAGGTCTAGTTGTAGTGGGTGCTCAGCTAGATAGGGGTCGTATCTCCTTATGGGATTGGTGTCTCACTAAAATAAGGGATGGGTATTCCTTGATCAATCATTTTTTTTCTAAATGTTGGATCTTTTTTTATAGGACCGAAGTCCATCTTGTAGGTTTTAGTGGGTTTTATCCTCCATGAGGGTTTCCCACATATATGATGTGTTCATGTGATTTATGTTGTTATGTATCCTTTGGATGTATGTGAATTCATGTTTATTTTTCTTGATAAAGCTGATGTATGTTGAATTTTTAAGAGTTGGGAATTGAATTGGATTATCTTACATCATTGATTCACCCCTCTTTCTTAGTGATTGTACATCTAACAAAATATGCAATGAATAACTTCAAATTAAAATTTTTAAACATTATGGTTTTAATTTTTAAATAAATATAATTAAAATAACATAAAAAATAATAATATTAAAAAATAATTTCCAAAATTAATTATGTTGCCACACTTCTGCACCATCTTTTATTAACAAATAAGGTCACAACTAGCCAAATACAAAAAACTTATATGATAAAGCATAACAAGTAAAAACTATAGATAGAATTATTATAAAACCTAAGTTAACTTAAATTATAATAATATAACTTAAATTATACTCAAGAGATCATGTTAAACTCATTGATAATATATGGTCATCATGCAAGATGCCTCTCCAACAGATAAGTGAAACATGCATACTAGACAAACTAGTCACCCCAAAACCTCTATAAATAGAATATTGACTAAAAACAATATTAATTTTAGTTAAATAATATTTATAAATTGTTACCAACCTTTTGGGGATGAATAGATAAGGGTTTTATCTCAATCAAGTATACATTCAGTGAATTGGACTCTAACTTACACTTCTACCTATGTTTTTAGGAAGTTCCTAAAAAGTGTTCAAAATTAATAAAAAATAATCTAGGAAATAAATAAATAAATTAAATATCATAAAATAATAAAAATAATTAAAACATAAAAATTAAAGTGCCAAAATTGGCATCATACTCAACATTTTCCGCCTTTGATGTAAAGAGCATAAATTCCTATATCCTCCTTAAGTCTTTCATGAATCTACTTATGCAATCCCTTAGTGAGAATATAATAAAATTGATCTTAAAGTTTCACATACTCAATGAAAAAATGCTTATCATTGACCAAGTATCTAAAAAATGATGTTTAAGTTCAATATGTTTGGTTCTAGCATGGAAAAATCGATTCTTGAACAATTATATTTCCCCACTATTATCACAAAAATTATGAGTTGGCTTAAATTGAATCTATTTGAAATAAACTAAGAGTATTTTCAGCCTTAATCTTTATATGAAATATAATTTAAGGGCTATATATTTTTTTGTAGAGGATATTGCATTTGTAATTTGCTTCTTTGGTGACTATGAAACTAACCCACTTCCCAATGTGAAGCAATAACTTGAAATTAACTTCATGTCATCAAGAGATCCTCCGCAATATGAATATGTGTAAATAATTATACATAATGATATTTATGGTCTGAAATAAATATCATGATTATAATTCCCTCTTACATATCTTATTTTTTTTATTGCTTATAAATGTCTAAGTGATGGATTGCCTATAAATCTAAAAACTAGTGAAACTCTATAACTGATATTGGGTTTTGTCATAGTGATATACATTAAAAATCAAACCATGATCATAAAATTATTTTCATTAGATAAGTTACTCCCATCATCTCTCATTATATTTTATCCACTTGTAATTTGAGTGTCCATGGGCTTTGAATCTTAAAGATTGTACTTATTTAACATGTCTTGGACATATTTGGCTTGACAAATGAATAATGAGTATTTATTTTAATATAATTTAATTATAATAAAATAATTAATAATTAAAAGTTTAATAATATAAAATTATGATTTCATATCTCCTTTGAATCTATTCAACATCTCCATAGAGCTACTTGTGAATATCAAGTCATCTACATAAAGATAAACATATAACACATTAGAACAAATGATTGTATATAAAGAGTTGGTTTATTTTGAATTTTTAAAAACACTTTATCCAATAACAAGCTATAAATTCTTGATTACCAATTTATTTGAGCTTACTTCAGCCCATAAAGAGCCTTATTCAACTTATATAACCAAAACTCTTTACATTTCACCTCAAAATCTCATGGCTGCCCCACATATTCTTCTTCTTAAATCACTTCATTTATAAATGCAATTTTGAAATATATTTCATGGATTTAAAATAATTTATGAGTATATAAAACAATAATTAGTCTTATAGTATCTTGGCATGCCACAAGTGCATAAGTTCCTCATAGTCAACCCTATATGTTTGTACAAACATTTTTGCAACTAATCTAACTTTTAGCTTGTCAATTGTACCATCACTCTTAAATTTGGTCTTGTAAACCCAATTTATAAAAATTAAATATATATTATATGGAGGATAAATAATATTCCATGTATGATTCCTCTCAATTGAATCCATCTCAATTTTCATAACATCAACTCACTCTTTCCTTTTGACTAAATTTTGCATAACTTATAGGTTCACCAACCATAGATGACTTATTTTTATCACAATAATAAAAAAATAAATTACCTTATTTATGTTAAACACTTGTGATAATCATCTCATATTTATGATCTAACATATGATTTCCTAGATGTGGATTCACCAAATTCTAGTATTTGCTTAGGTTGATGAAGATAGATGACTAGTCTCTTGGGAAGTGATAGTATTGTGTCTTGTTAAACTAGAAACATGTGTAGGAATTTATAATCCCTAAAAATAAAATTAAAGAGTATTAAACCCTTAAATTAATGGATATTTATATATGATAAAAATAATTATACATCTCATTTTCAAAAAAAATGATTACAATCTCTAGAAACAATTTTGGATTTACTAGTAGGATTATAAAACTTGTATGTTTTACTTTCATCACTATATCTTATGAAATTATGATCAATAATCCTAGGATTTAGATTATGAGAAAAATAAAAATATTTTATTTTAATATTAATTTGAATTATGGTGATTTTCATCCTATCATTTCCTTAAACTTGGATGGACTTTCCATCTCCCAAATGCACTTGACTTTTGAAGGAATCATATAACTTGTTGAAATTGTCTTTGTGACTTGTCATGTGATTTGAGAAACCTAAATAAATATTAAAAAAAATATTTCCATCCTCTATTCTCATAATACATTTTAGACAATAATCTGAGTGCTCTTTCTACTCACTTTATTTAGCTTAGAATGCCTTTTCTTCATCCTCTTGATTATCTTGATTTTTACCTATCACCATCCTAAAATCTTTTGTAGAGTGTCTAGTTTTTTCAATAGTGATAAGTAAGGTATCTCTCCCATTTTATTTTGATTTGATTGAATTCCATTGATTATGGTTTTTATTTTTATCTTTGGGATTTGAAATTTGAAATTCTTGACTTGTTTTCAAGTGTATGTTCTTGATCTCATATATATATATATATATATTCCAATCTTATCCTCATCAAACAAGAAAGAAACCAATAAATTATTAGAATATATATCATTAATTTCCTTACACTTTTCAAAATTTTCATCATTATGACCCTATCTTCAATGGGTTTTTCATAACCCCTCATTTTATGCACTATGTCATTTATCCTTATGTAATATTCTCCAACTCCTTCATTATCAGACATTTTCAAATTATCAAAATTAATTTTAAGAGTTTTCATTTTTAATTCTCTTAGATTAATATATCTTTTATATAATTTTTCTAGGGTATTCCATGCCTTTTGGTCATTTTTACATCCATAAATTCTTGGATACATGTTTGGATCTATGGCACTCTGCCGATAGAAGAAAACTTATGCATCAACCTTTTCATTTTTCATTTCTTATAATATTAATAAAAAGTATTCCAATATATATTTTGTGTGTATCCATGAAGATAATTCACCCAAAATCCCTTCCATACAAGTATTCTCTTCAACTAATCTCTCTAATGTTCAAAGTTTTTACCTTTAAAAATGACAATATTCATAAAAGTAGAATTCATAGAAACCATGACTCTTATGATAATGGATTAAAATAATTTTAAATATTTATTGAACTAGGATTTGATACAAAATAAAGTTTTTGAGTATGGAGGGAATACAAATCAACTCCGAATTAATCTAAAAATAAAGCTAGTGATCATCTAATCTGGCCCAAAATTATTAATATTTCTTGTTTTTATTTATGAATATCTGAAATTAAAATAAAATAATAAAAATATAAAAAATAATTTCTAAAATTAATTATGGCACCATAATTTTTCACCATATTTAATTAACAAATAAGACTAAATCTAGTCAATTATAAAGAACTTGCATGAAAAAACTTGAAAAGCAAAATATATAAATAGAAATCATAGAACACCTAAGTTCAATAAAATTAGGCTAACATATCTTAAATTAGACTCAAGATAAAAATTTAACTCAATAATAATATATGGTCATCATATAAGTGTTTAAAATTAAATTGAGATTTATCAATATAGTATAGGGTTAAGAATATAGAAATGAATAAGCAAAAGGGTGATAAAAAAACTATAGTAGGCCAAATAATTACAGATTTATATAAATAATATTTTAAATTTAAATTTTGAGATATGTTAAAAATATAAATTATAGATATTGATTGATATTGAAATAAATTATAAATAATAGTACTTAGTTGGTTTACTATGCATATGCAGATCTGATATTAAACATGATAGGAGTATGTTTGATCTATATTCTAGATCAATTATCATATTCTAAAAATTTTCACTCTATGGAATAAAACACTTGCATTGGATCTATATGGCTACATCAACACACCCATTTGATTTGGATGCAAGTGTCTAATATAAAATAGTGATTGGATTTGGATGTAACTACTTTGAACCCTGCGGGTTTTATGTCACCTTTACTCTGGTGGGTTTAGATTTCATGCATAGGTTTTCACTCTTTATCAAATGATCAAACCCTAGATTCCTCACCCTTAGAGTGGCTATGGAAAAAATGGATTAATGGGCACATGAAATTGAGTTTAACCAATAAACCATCTATCAATGGGTATTGCGTACATAGATAATACTTTGAATAGGGTGTTAGACTTATGTAATTCTCACATACATGTTGTCTTACATGTGCATAAGGATGAAATGTGTGATAATAGAGTACATAGAGTGATCTATCTTGTAACCTATAAAATGTGGCTCATGGGATGGAAATTCAATACTTTAGATCTATAGGAATATTATTCCAATGCATGATATGGAAATAGGGGTAAATAGGAAAGATTTTCTCACTTTAATTCTTCATTGAGTGTTTTTGTTAAGTTGGCTTGTGAGTTAATCAAATTTTTATTGGTAAGTAATTAAGGAGGATTGATCATGCATATATAAAAATCCTTTTGGTAAATATCTAACATTAAATAACTTAGGTTGACCATAAAGACACGTTAAAATTGAAATGTTGATGACTTTAGGGCACTGTACACTTAGTTTGGCACAAGACACTTGCATTGATGTAGGTGTCTGGTTGGGATACAAGTGTTTAGGAAAATAAAAAATATGTACAGGTCAAAGACTTGTAAAAAATGATAATAAGTAGGTTTATATCATTTTGATTAGCATAAAAGGCTTGGTCATTATATTAACATATCATCAGACTACGAGATAATCAATAGGCATAAGAGATAGTATATGTGAGCCTTTCAATAGCAAGAAGGTCTAAGAAATAAAGGGTATAACCATCCGAAGTAATTTTTAAGTATATAAGACTAATGTCCTATATAATTTAGCTTTAGTATCTACATTTTCTCTCCCCCTTCAATCTAGTAATGAAATTGTTAGTTTAATGGAAATAAATGTGTATTTAGGAGCGTATAACACACCTTGTCTTTATGTCAATCCAACTTGAGTGATTTGTTGGTGAATAAACTACAACCAATAACATGTTACAATATATAATAAATTCATATAATATAAAATCAAAAGCATTTGAAATGTTTGAAAGTAAAGAGAACAAGGTTAGGATTACACCTATGTATCGATGCAACTATCTTACCTTTTTAGAAATTTGATTTTAAAAGACACTTTACTTTTTTTTAAGATTAATACTAGGGATTTATGGGTCCCTAATCCACAAAACATATGATATACAATAGACAAAATTGGTTTGGATTAATAATAAAAATTGTTAAGGCATTATGACCATATAAAATGTACAAAAACTATCAAAAGTTTAGAAAAAATCTAACCTTAATACCAAATAGTCACCTTAATAATGATAGATGATAAATAACTACCAAATAGATACCAAAAAACCATACAAAAATACTTTTTCCAAAATGATCAACTCAACCAATTTACCATTGCTTTGCAAGAAATCACCCACCACTAAAAATTTAACTATCTTTTTGAAATTAACAACATGTACCTCTTGATCCTTCACTTCAAAAACTAAACCTACCACCACCAGCTCCTTCCCTATCGAAGAGTCAATTTCCTCCTATGGTTGTGATAAAACTAATCTTCTTTGACTATTTCTAGGATCCTTCAAAATCTTAACTTTCACTTCCACCATGGGGGTGCCTTAAAAACACCCCTAGTGACTCCTTTGGCAAGATATTTAATGGCTTTCACATGTTCAGGCCTCCTTCTCTACACCCTCCACTCTTCCATAAGTAGAATTGGCTTCAACTATTCCTAAATTTTAGTCATGAGAATTCCTCTTTTCACTTCATTCTTCTACTCTCTTGAGCACATCTCATCAAATTCTTGCATGAAATTCACCAAAGATAGAAACCTTATTTTTAAAACATGAAAGAAAGATAGAGAAAAGAAGCCCATCTTATCCTTACCATAAAAAGGGAGGGTTGGAAAAGGACCCAGTGAAAGTGTATCAATTTTTGACATTAACCCCACTCTATATTCAATCCAAACAAATAAATTGACTAATGAAAGAATTTTATCTTTATCCACTATAACCCTGCAGAGTTTACTTGCAAACAAAGATGCCAAGTTTGAGTCCATGCACACCCATTTGGTTGTTGCCAATATTTCCACTCCAAATACTTGGCCTAAGGCCTCTAAAAATTCCATCATGGGAATTTAAAATAATTTAAAGAGGTATTTCTAGAGACAACACTCGAGAAGCCCATCTCTTAGGTTTTAGCTTTACCAAAGTTCAAAGGCCATCCAATGGATTCCATGTAATTATGATCCATCTTGATAGTGCAACTAAAATAAGGCCTCACATCTAGATACCATAACCATATTAAATAAAACCTTCACCCTATCATTCTTCTTGAAAATCAATCAAGGGTGATAAATTCACATGAATTATATCAATTGGGGTAATAATGAAACATTCAAAGCTCAATCGCCACTTCAAATGCTAAAAAGGCACCTGCTACCATAACCAACCATAATAAATGCCATAGAAATATAATCCTTATAAAATCAAAAGGGATATCACCTACCATAATTTAAAAATTTGATAATTATAATTTTATTAAAAAATAAAATTACAAACTAGAAAATAAAAGCTCATAAGTTAATTTGGTCCAACCCCCTACATTCTTCCCAGCCCGATCCTACATTATCCACTCTTTCATCCATGGTTTGATCAATACCTATATTAACAAGGAAATATACTACTTTATTTCTTTCCAAAAATAAATGGGAACAAATCTAGTCTCCAAAATGACTTAATTTTGGCTAGATTATAGCCAAAATATTCTCTAGTTTCCAAGATTTATCCCTCTAAGCACTCAGATCTTGGATTACTACCTGCAAAAAGATGTTTTATTATGAAAACTTAAAGTTGAGATTAAGATAATTTATAAAACATAAAATTTCATATATATAAATATTGGAGGACAACTTGCCCCTAACATTGGAGAAAAGGTGGGTTGCACTTGGATGTTGAGATTAACTCAACTATAAAATCCAATCAAACTTATAACTTAGTGAGTGGGATTGTTCCAAGTCAATTCACACTATAAATTAGGTGAGGGTAGATGCATTTCTAACTCCATCCTATAAAATTTGTAATATTGAGTGATTAAATCACCTCAACCTTGCCAAAATTGAACAAACCACTACATTAGATTGACTCAAGTTCGTAAAAGTCCATCCTAGTGTATATTAAAGTTCATAGAAATATTTGGAATCTAAGATTGATTTTGATTTTGAAATTTAAGGTGCCTTTTGTATGGAATATGTACCTTATATATATCTCAATTTGAAACTTTCATATAAAAATGGTACCAATGTATAGAATATTGCCTCAAATGTGTGTCTAAAACATATAATTGTGAAATTTTGCTGATTTGAAATTTTTAAAAGTGTGTATGATATGTTCACATGGCATGCCCGCTCTACATATAAAAAATCTAAGAATTGGTGCAAGTGTGAATAACATGTTTTCATAACATGCCCCTATTGAAATTTAAAACTATGAAATTGTAAAATCCACGCCTTTATGACATGCCCCCATTAACATTCCCCCTTTTGAGGTGAGGGTAAGTAGAAAATATAAGTTACATTACCTCAAAAGGACAATATAATTATAAAATATGTGTATGGATCATGTATCATATAGGAGTAACATGTCTAGGTAGATATAACATTGATATACATATTATGTGATCACATCAAATCCTAAGATGCATGATGTAAATCATGGAAATGTCTAGATATTAAAAGTGTAATCTCAATAATAAATCAAGAAGACAACCAAGATCACAAAATAAAAATAAAATATAATGGTTTAAGGATACTTCAAACAAGGGGCACATTCAAATGCCACAAAATCAAAGGGATATGACTTAGTCAAATGTCCATAAGGTAAATGATGACATACTCAAATATAAATACAATAATTAATGACATATTAAAATGTAAAAATAGATAAGTAAAGGCACTGGAACCATAATAAAAATAAAAAGTTTAAATGCTCAAATAAATAATGCAAGACACTCAAGGAAGTAAGCATAGAATCATAAGAAACCAACATAAAAATATCATTCTAGTCCTTGGATATATGTAATAGAAAAAAATGTAAGAACATAGAATATCAAGTAGGTTAAGAAGTATATAAGCATGAATAAATGCATGCATAATTATATAATCTCAATCATGATAATGGAAATCATCATATAATAATGTAACCTGGGTATATCATGATCAAGGAAATGGATGTTCCCGATGTCCATATGACATGACTAAAGGGAAGGCCTAACATATGAAAGTGCATAAATCATGTGTCTAGGTATGCATGTATCACACTCAGAGGATACATGAAACACATGTATATATAAATATATGATATGTTATCTAAAAACATGGAACTAATAACATAGATTTCAAGGAGATAATAAAACATGTAAATTCTAAAAAAAAAATTGAAATTTTGAATTGATTTATTTTTTTGGTATTTTTAAAATATTTTAAATAAAAAATAAGATCATATGATATCATCCAAAGTATGCTCATATGTATCTTCCTACTAGGAAATTGGTCTAATAAACTAGTTATATTTTCAAGGAACATGTATAGGTGTAATATCTAGCACTATAGGATCTGTAATGCTCTATGTATGTATAATAGGATTCTATGGTCATGAGAAAACAATAGAATGAAATGGGGTTCATGAAACCCATCATTTATTTCTTTGTGGCTTATTTTAAGTAGCAATGATAGGAACATGTTTAGGTGCTCTAGATATCTAAATATAGTGTATTGTAGATAAATATTCCATGAAATCCACTATGTGTCTTTGATGCAATGGTCTCTCAAGTACTGGCTACCTAAGAAAAGGGATTACATGTTTCTTACCCTTTCATGGAGGATTAATATTATTAGGTTTGATAACTACCTAGGTGTTAACTTCTCTTATTCAAATGGATGTTAATATATAATTTCAGAACTATAGTTACCCCATTGGAATGAAATTATTTAATAAACCCATGTAATATGTATCTAAGGTCATCCCAATAACACATTAAATATTCTTGTGTATGTTATAAATGATAATTTAGTGAACACATATGGTGGAATAACTTGTAAAGGTAGGTCAAGCTCTCCTTTAATCTGCTAAGAGGTCCCATCGAATACTCTAACTTAATTTAGTTGAAGGATTTAAATCCTCATTTTTTAACTCAAATGCATAACTAATGTCATCATGTAAAATTTATCACTAGAAAAATTATCAACCATAACACCATGTATAGGATGGTGATTAAGGTGTGCTCAAATGAATAATAAATGAATATATGAGTCATCATCCTCAATCTCACTATCATCAAAAGTAATAAAAGGCCTCTGATCCATAGGAGATGTATGCCAAATATAAGTACCAATAATCCCATATAGTGGGTGTCCATAATGTGATATAGGAGGATGTGCATCATATGCCATTTACACTTATATATCATTCTTAGAATGGTCTTGCAAGGGACTATTAAATATTTTTTATTTATGGTGATCACCATATTGTGAACTTGATTCCTTTGGAGGATAATCAAATGTAATTTTTTTTCATTGATAAGGTCTTGGGTCTTAGAATTCAAAGTAAAACATTAGTTCTTAGAATTCCCAAAGCCTTGATGATAGTCAAAATAAGCATTTGAATCATATCCTTTGCATACAAGTCGACTCATATCAACCTCCATATGATGAGTGAGATATATGAGGTGACACTCCACAAGATTCAAAAGTAATGAAGTTAGATACTCAAGTAAGCATTTAAATTCTCTCTTTAGTGCATTAGATAAGAAAATTTGATTATATTGTTGTGACATTGCATTAATATTAATTATTATTTCCTTTTTAGGTTATGTGGGTTTCACCTTATAACCTAGTTTGATAGTAAACTTGTCATTTGATGTAGTCTTTGTGTTTGTTTCAAACTTAAGTTTGTTCAATGAGATAAGTTTCAATTCATGATAGTAAAGAATATGGCATAAGTCATATAAAATTTTTAAATTTTTTAAAAGAATGGACTCATCTAATGGGGAAAGCAAACTTGTCTTAAATCTCTTTATCTAACTTTGGATTGGTCATTTTAGCCAAAATTATCTTGTATCTTAAGACATATTCATTGATAGGTTCATTGGTTACTTGTTTGATCTTTATAATTTTGACATATGAATCCTTTTAAGTAATTTTGATAGATAAGCGTGCCAAACATTGATCTTCAAGAGGTTTGGATGCTTTTATTGATTGGATTGGTAAATCATAGAACCACATTAGAGCATAAGCTTTGAGGATATTTGGAAATAGTTTAGTCAAAAGTGTATCATTAGAGTAATAATAAAGGATTGCCACATATAAAGATAAAATATGTTGTTCAAGATCACCCTTTACTTCATAAAATATGGACTTAGGTGAAACAAATCTAGTTGGAAAGGAACACAAAACTATTTTAGGTGAAAGAGGGTTATGTAACTCCTCTTGTGAATTAATATCATAAGTTGATTTCATAGAGTTATGTTCAATATTTGTAATCTTTTATTGTAAAATTTATATAGTTTTGACAAGATCTTACACATCTTGGTCATTAAGGTTTGATGTTTATGAAGTCACCAAAGGAGGCATACCTATAGTTTGAGTGGATATAGGCAGTAAAACTGGTAATTAGGTTGAAGTATTAATGTTTCCCATGTAAGATGTAGTAATAGTTATTTTAGAGGACAAATGTGTAAACACATATCCCATGCCCCAATTAGAAGTATGAAGCAATGATGTGCTCATGGGGATGTCTATTAGTATATGGGGATGTCCCATAACTCTAATTACATTATCAATAGATGGACTTGGTTGTTCATTTATGTTTTTTGATTTTTTAGTTTCTAATATGGTTCTTAGGATATCATCAAGATCATCTAGGATTTTATGGATATGATGTCAAAACATATCAAGATCTTGTACCTAGTCTTGGTCTATTTGTTCATATTCATCATTTTCATTAGATTTGCCATTTTCATGCTTTGAATCAATTTCTATGATAAATTATTTAGTATGTGGTTTATTTTCCTTATTGGAATCTTCATTAAGTATAGGGTTTTTTTTCTCATTATTTTTAGCCATCTTGTGTAGAAAAGGAGAAAGCTCTAAGTGTTTGATAGAAACACTAGCTAATCTAGGGCTACGCCTAAGTTGTATAAAAATCATAGAATAAAGCTTTAAAAAATATAAATGAAAAACTTCAAAAGGTTGAAAAGCTTAAGATAAGCTAGGGTTTGCATAAAGATATGGGTTCACAAAATTTTTAACTCTTGTTAGGACTTGTTCGAAAGTCTTAACGTTAGGTTAGATTTTTGGTAGGTAATAAATAATTATTGTAAATGGGGCATGCATTTTTTAGTAAAGACACCCCCATAAAATAAACTAACTTAGTTTAATTATTAGGTAGTTTTAATGTTTTATATTTATTAATTATAATTACTTTACGGGTTGTTTTCCCGTATTTAGTTGGTTATAGAATTAGTTGTTTTTACCGATCATTGGTAAAAACTATATAAATCCATGTTTGCATTGTAAAAGGGTTAACAGAGTAAAGGCACCCTTATGTACTTGATTTTTTGAAATTAATAAAATACTTGTGCACTCGCACTAAGTGGGGACAAAGTTCAACCTATTTTGGTTTTGGTGTTATCAGTGGTATCAGAGCATGGTTATTTTGGAAGCTTGGTGAATTCGAAGGAGCAAGGTGAAAAATCAATTCATGTGATATTTTTTGGCATGAAATAAGGTATGCCATTTAAAATGAAATTTTTTTATTGGTTTAAATGTTTGAAAAATTATTAAATTATTTTAATTTTTCAAATATTATTCACATTTAAACCTGTATTTTCCATATACCACAGTCTGGTCTTTTTTGATCATTCATACTCCATTTTCCTGTGTTAACCTCCTCATCTAGCATAAAAATGAATTTTTAGCATTTTAATGTTATTAAATTTATTGTTTTTTGGCCAAAACTAGATTTGTATGGCCTATTTATTTGAGAAAAACATCTGAAAGTTTTCATTCATGGTTGCCATTGTGATTTGCATTCATTTCATCTCTTTTTAAATCCAAAACATCTACAAATCTTGATCAAATGGCATTAAAACCTCTATTTTTGCATTTTAAATGAAAAATCTAGAAAAATCTGAGTTGTACACCCTGTTGTATGGCCTTCCAATGCCCAGGTTTCATTTTCAACTCATTCCTTGCAAAAAATACTTTAAAAATCTGCCAAAACTCAATCAAAAACAATTTTATCCTCCCTGTACGGATTTGTACAGCATGTAGGAAAGAGAGTAGGTGCAAGAAAACATCTAGGAGCAGCCATGGTGTCCCAGGGAAGAATGGCATAGTATAAAATTTAGAAATTTATTTTTTGATGTTTCTAAAGTTTTGTTTCAAATATTTGTTGTGGCTTGGGTCCCACAGGAGAAGTTGGGAAGAGAAGGCTGTAAAAAGGGAAAAAGAATTTGAATTTATTTACTCACATTCACATGTAATTTTTTTAAATTTTCCCTCATACACAAAAATCTGGTATAAGTAAAAATTTCTGAGTGTAATGTTCTGCAAATGCTCTTAGAGCAATTGGTTAAGCTTATTTTGTTAGAAGCTTGCAAAGGAGGAGGTCAAGGGTTCAAATCCCTTCTTTTTGGAGAAAGTTATTTTTGTTTTTGAATATTCTTTTTTTGAAAAAGGAATATTCTCTTTTTTAAATCAGAATATTGTAAAACACATACTTATTGTATTTTGTTATTTAATTTTTTGAAAAAGGGGCAGAATTCAATCATATTTATTTTACATTGTTGTGGTGAGATAAAGGTGTAATTGGTGGAATAAGGTTGTAATTTGGTGAAATAAGGGTGTAATCATTGATTTTTGGTGTGGTTAAGTGCAAAACCCATCAAAAATACTTGTTTTTTCTTTTACGCTCTACGTGGAGGTTAAGTGCAAAACCCTGTAGAAGTAGTCTCTTGTGTAGTGAGTGTGATATTTGTTTCATTTCTTTTGCATTTTGTCGCACGTTTCTCTACTGCACTTACTTTCATTTCAAAATGCTACAAATTCAAAATTTGCTTTTAGATGGTGATAGATTAACAATTTCCAATTATTCAGATTGGAAACAATTGATGGAGGCTTCACTAGTGTTTAATGAGTGATGGGATATTGTTAAGAATGAAAATACCACATTACCAATAGAGTAGGATAAATTATATATTTTCAATTTACGTGATTCTAAGGCCTTAGCTCTCATTAAATGTTGTTGTACTCATGATACTTATGTTCATATTGAAAATTCTCCTCATAGTTACATTGCATGGAAAACATTGTCAAATTTGTATGATAAGAAACCTAAGCATAAGAAGATAGATATTCATATGCAGTTGTTTACTTTGTCATTTGATGAAGATGGGGATATGGGAGAATATATGTCTAAGTTGAAAAATATCACTACTGAGTACACTAAGGCTGGTTTTGGAAAACTAGATGATGACCTCATAGTTACTGCTGCTTTGAAAGGACTACCAGGGTCCTATAATAATTTTGTTGAAATGTTGCATGTCTCTGATAAGATCACAAGAATCACCTTTGATAAGTTGGCTGAGCTGCTCATCCAACATGACTTCTCTCTACCCAAGAAATCCAAGAAAACTGAAGAAGCCCATGTTTTAGAGTCAAAGCCTAGTTCATCTTCATCTGGGCATCAAAACAATAGAGAAAACAATTCTAGAGGGGGTCAAGGTTATAGAGGAGGAAGATATCAAAACAGAGGTAGGGGTCATTCAAATAATCAATAATCTAATCAATCACATTCACATGAAACAAGTGATCGAGGACATGGTCACAATTTATATAGGGGCAGAGGTCAAGGTAGATCAGACATTCAGTGTCATAGATGTGGAAAATTTGGTCACATTGCCTCACAATGTAGGATTCCTTTTGATAAAATTCAAAGGCCACAAAAAATTACTAAGACTAAGTCTGCTCAGTATGTCGATCATGACTATGATGAATCTAGTAATGTTTTCCATGAATCTACATTCACTACTTTGGGGCACATTGATTATATTAAATATGAGGCTAGAGATGAGCTCACAGATGTATGGGTTTTAGACACAAGAGCAACCAAACACATGACATTTAGGAGAGATTTCTTTTGGTCTTATAAGGAAGCTTCTCTCTCTCTAGTTGCCTTAGTAGATAAGTCTATGCATACACCACTAGGACTTGGTTCTATTCAAATTCTTCTTCCTAATGGGTCTATAAAATACTTGGAGGATGTTTGGTATGTTCCCACATTGAAGAAAAACTTACTTTCTTTGGTAACTATTCGAAAGAAAGGTTATCAAATTGTGCTTGAAAATGGGCTCATTTACATCAATTCAGTGAAGGATGATTATAAAATAATGTATACAGGATATGAAGATGGAAACTTGGTTAGATTTTATTTTAAGGTGCTTCCTCCCAATATAGAACTTGTAGCAGTTGTTGACATAGGTACATGTACTATGTCTACACAATAGTTATGACATCTCCACTATGGACATTTGAATATCCACTCTTTAGTGGATTTGTAGAGATATAGTATGGTGAATGGGTTGCCCACTTTTTGCAAAGATAGTATTCTTTGTGAGTCATGTGTTTTGGGAAAACAAAATTAGGAAAAATTCCCTAAACAGTCATCTTGGAGAGCTAATAGATGTTTACAGTTAGTTCATAGTGATGTATGTGACATGAAAAAGTCATCCATTGGTGGGTGTAGATACTTTGTCTTGTTTATTGATGACTTTTCTAGGATGACTTAAGTATTCTTTATGAAAAACAAATCGAAATTTTTTGCTAAGTTTGTTGATTGGTTACACTTAGTCGAAAAAGAAACAGGTTCACATTTGGCCACTCTTCATTTAGATAATGGAGGTGAGTATACCTCTAATGAATTTTTAGACTATTGTTGAGAACATGGAATTCATCAACAATATAATAATGCTTATACTCCACAACAAAATGGAGTATCTGAATGAATGAATATAACTTTAGAGGGCACAACATGTGCCATGTTGCACTATAAACAGCTTGATAATAAATTTTGGGCCGAAGCTATTGTTATTGCAGTGTATTTGAGAAACAGGTCCCCCACAGTTGCACTTTTGGGACAAACTCCATATGAGGCATGGTATGGGTTTAAACCCAAAGTTAAACACTTGAAAGTGTTTGGATGTGTTTGTTTTGCTTTGGTTCTTATTAAACATAGAACTAAGTTGGAACCAGGAAGTTGAAAATGCATTTTTCTTGGTTATTCTGAAGATAAAAAGGGGTTTCATTACTTGCATAGGATTCAGGCAAATTCATAGTGAGTCGAGATGTAATATTTGATGAGTTTGGGACTATGAACACTACAGAGATTGATTCTCAACTTGATAGATTAGAGAGAAAAAATACAAAAAGAGATAAGGTTTTGAATAATGGGGATAACTCTTCGAAGTTATGGTATGAGACTCAAATTCCTTCACTTTCCTCTCCTTCATCTACAAGTTCACAGGTTGATGACTTAGAAATTGTTGAAAATTCTCTAAGTCCCCCATCGAATAATGCACCTAATGAGAATTCTGGAGTCCTTGATTTGAATAATTTGTCTAAGTATCCAAAATGGGCTCAAAGTACTTTTTATGACTTGACAGCAGATGAAGTTGGTTTAACAGGGCCCAAGAATTCTCGAAAATAGGTGAACTATGCTATGGTTGTTACTACTTCCATTGAGCCATCTACTTTTGAGGAGGCATCTACTGAACATGTTTGGCAACAGGTAATGAAATGTGAGTATGATTCCATACTTAACAATAATACATGGATTTTAGTTGATCCTCCTCCACATGTTAAACCCATTGGATGTAAATGGGTTTATATGACTAAGTATAAATCAGATGGCTCCATTGATAAACATAAGGCACGACTTGCTGCAAAAGGATATGTAAAACAAGAAGGTATTGACTATGAGGAAACATTTTCACCAACTGCCAAATGGCACACTATTCATATGGTACTTGCCTTAGCAGCACAAAATGGTTGGAAAGTACATCAATTGGATGTTAAAAGTGCTTTTTTAATTGGTGATTTAAAGGAAGAAGTCTGTATGAAACAACCTCAGGGTTTTGAATAGGTGGGTACTGAACACAAAGTTTGTAAATTGACAAAAGCTTTGTATGGGCTCAAATAAGCACCCAGAGCTTGGTATGAGAAAATGGATTCATACTTGAAATCCATTGGTTTTCATTGCAGTGAATTAGAGGATACTCTCTATTTTCGAGTGCAGGGTAAGAAAATGGTGATACTAGTTCTCTATGTTGATGACTTGTTTATTATAGGTAATGATGAAAACCATAACAAGTCTATGAAGAAGGAATTAAAAGATGGGTTTGAGATGACAGATCTTGGACTTCACTACTATCTAGGCATAGAGGTAACTCAGAAAGAGCATAGTATTTTCATTTCACAAACTAAGTATATTTCTGAGTTATTATAGAGGTTTGGCATGAGTGATTGCAAACTTTCCCTCACTCCCATGGAAAGTAACTTAAAATTGTCTAAGGATGATAGCAGTGCCTTTTTTGATGGCACCACATATAGACAATCGGTGGGAGGTTTGATATACTTGATGACTACCAGGCCTGATATTTCATTTTCAATTGGAATTTTATCTAGGTTTATGAATAAGCCTAGAGAAATTCATTGGCATGTAGCAAAATGAGTAATTCGTTACCTTTAGGGAATGAAAACATATGGCCTTGAATACTGCCGCAACAAGAACTTCAAACTTGTTGGATATTGTGATGCAGATTTTGGCAGATGTGTGGATGACAAAGTGTCAACCACAGGATACACTATGCATATGGGTTTAGCTACCATTGTTTGGTGTTGTAAGAAGCAGGATACAGTGGCAAATTCATCAACAGAATCAAAGTATATTGCAGCATGGGATGCTTCATGAGAAATTGTTTACCTTCATCGTATTCTTGAAGATCTTCAGGTTTCTCAATTTGCTCCTACATAGTTATACATTGATAATCAGAGTGCAATCAAGATGTCCAAGAATCCAGTGTTTCATTCCAAAACAAAACATATGGATGTCAAATACCATTATCTGTGAATGCTAGTGGCAAAGAAAACTCTTGATCAAATATATTGCCCAACTACCGATCAGATAGCTGATATCTTCACAAAACCCCTTGACAGAATCAAATTTGAAAAATTTAGAAAAATGCTTGGTATGTGTCCAAAGACCTGGCTTTGGATCATAGGGGGGTTTGTTAGGACTTGTTCCAAGGTCTTAACATTAGGTTAGATTTTTGGTAGGTAATAAATAATTATTGTAAATGGGTCATGCATCTTTTAGTAAAGACACCCCCATAAAATAAACTTAGTTTAATTATTAGGTAGTTTTAATGTTTTATATTTATTAATTATAATTACTTTACGGGTTGTTTTCCCATATTTAGTTGGTTATAGGATTAGTTTTTTTTACCGATCATTGGTAGAAACTATATAAATCCATGTTTGCATTGTAAAAGGGTTAACAGAGTAAAGGCACCCTTATGTACTTGATTTTTTGAAATTAATAAAATACTTGTGCACTCACACTAAGCGGGGACAAGGTTCAACCTATTTTGGTTCTAGAGTTATCAACTCTAAATTGAGATTAGTCAACATAGTATATGTTTAAGAATATAGAAATGAATGAGAACAAAGGTGATAAATAGATCTATAGTAGGCCGATTAATTGTAAACTTAGATAAATAATATTCTAAATTTAAATGATGAGATATGCTAAAAATAGAAAGTAAAACTATTGATTGATATTAAAATAAATTAGAAACAAGAGTACTTGGTTTATTATGCACATGTAGATCTGATATGAAATAGGCTAGAGGTAGATTAGATATAGATTCTAGATCAATTGTTAGATTCTATAAATTTTTACTCTATGGCCTCAAAAACTTACATTGGATCTAGATAGTTACATTGATGAACTTGTCTGAGTTGGATGCATATGTCTAGTATGGAATAGTGATTGGATCTAGATGTAACCACATGGAACCTTCTATATTTTATGTTGCCTTTGCTTTGGTGCATTTAGATCTTGTGAATAGGCTATTTCTCTTTATTATTTGATAAAAACATATCTTCTTCACCCTTGGAGTGAATTTTATAAAAATGGGTTTGTGGGGACATAGTGTCAAAATTTCCCAAGGACCACTCTATCAATGAGTGCTACCTACATATCCAATAATCTAAAGAAGGATTTAGACTTATGTATTTATCCCCTGCATGTTATCTTATATGTGCATAAAGATGCAATGTGTGATAATCAAGTAAATAGAGTGACCTAGATTTTAATGTAGAAAATATGGCTCATGAGATGGTCCTTCAGTAGTTATAACTTAGGGAAATACTACTCCTATGCCTGATATGAAAATAAGAATGAATATGCTAGATTTATTCACTTGAATGCTTGATTGAGTGCTTTTGGTAAGTTGCCTTGTGATTTTTTAGGTATTTTAATAAGTGAATAATGAATGAGGATTGATCATGCATATATACCAATCCTTTCAATAAATATCTCACATTAAATCACTTCGGTTGACCATAAAGACATTGTAATTATAAATTTGATGACTTTAGGTCATTAGAAACTTAGGTTGATACAAGACACTTTTGTTAATGTAGACATTTGGCTGGGACACAAGTGTCCATGAAGCTATAAAATAGGTATAGGTCCAAAGATTGTAGAGGATGATAATAAGTAGGTTTATAACATTTTGAGAAACATAGAAGACCTGGTCATTATAATAACATATGGTCAAACTAAGAGATAAGCAATAGGCACAAGATATATAAGATATAAAAATTATAGTAGTGGGAAGGTATATTAAATTAATGGTACAACCATGATAATTATTTTCTAAGTATACAATATTTAGGTGCCATATAATTCATATTTAGTATCTACAACAAGATGCCTATCCAAAAATAACTGAAACATGCACACTAGATAAGATAGGCACCCCAAAACCTCTATAAATATAAGACTAACTAAAAATACTATTAATTTTATTTAAATGAGATTTATAAAGTTTAACCAACCTCTTAGGGATGAATGTATAAGGATTTGAGTTCAATTAAGTACATAATCAATGAATTGGACTCTAACTAGCACTTCTAGCTAGTTTTTAGGAAGTTTCCAATAAGTGTTCAAAATTGACAACAAAATTAATATAGGACATAAATAAATTAAATAGAACTCTTGAAATAATAAAATACAAAAAAAAAAAAAAAATCTAACATCAATAATGAATTTCCATCATTAACATCATACTCAACAATTTTTTGGATTTGTTTTTATTTGCTGCAAGGAGTTCTCACCTCTCACCTAATAGGGCAAAGATATTGTATTGGTCTTCAAATAGTCATTGGTTATTATAAAATTTGAATTAGATAGAGTTCAATATTTTTTTCATCAAGATAAATTTACCATGCATATTTTTGGATTTTCATAGAATGGGTTTATGTGTGAAGCCTTATGTGGATCAATGTAGTGAAGCAGACCTTTATTGTGATTTTATTGTAGTATGGTTACATAATGGTTAGAGGGGATGAGCATACTAATAGGATGTTTATAATTCACATAATAACTCATAGGTTAGTAGGATTATGTTTGAATTAGCATTGATTGATTAGTATCATGACATATAATGTGCTAGTTTGCAATTACAAGAGATATTATTGAATGACTTCATAGTCATATGTTCTAGATCATATTTTATACCCATTTGGATAAAGAAGGGGTTTTGTTGGGTTGTTTTATCCAAGTGGTTTTGTTTATTTTATTAGTTTATATTTTTATAGATTTAAAATTTATGTGTATCAAAAGTAACAGTCAAAGTCCTCCAAAAAATTGAAGTAGCCATTTTATCTTTATCATAGATGATAACATCAAACATTTATTGAAGGAAAAAAAATTTGATCACTATTTTTTTATAAAAATTAGGAGTATCATTAGTAATATTTATTTCAATAAAATGTTCAAAATTTGTGAATTCTTTAATTACCACAAAATTATTAAAATGAAAAACTTGATGTTTGGGTGGGCTTGATATGAAATGCATATAAATTACATCCCATTTGTATTTTGGTACAACACGAGGATAGAGAAAACCACATGGATGATAATGATCAACTTTAACAAAAATTGACATTCCAACCATTTTTACACAAAATCAACCACATATTTCTTTAATCCAGGCTGAATTATAACATTTTGAGTTCGTGTGTCATTTTAATGACACTTAGAAGAGAGAAATGAGGTGTAATATGCACTTATTCCAACACTTTATCCCTTAAATTACTAAAATTAGGATCATATATTATTCCTCAATACCTCCAATTCCATTTGAGTCTAATAAATTAAAAAAAATACTTAACCACGTGTTTTTATATTAATTTTATGTAAATTTCCTTTCGAATATGATTAGTTTTTTGTTGTTACAACACATTTTGTTTTGAAATTAGACTTAAAATTAGAAAGTGCAACAACATAAGTGTGTCTGTTGAGTGCATTAGATATAAAATTTTCCTTATCTTTAACCTAATAAATATTAATATCAAAATTACAAATAAATTATAACCATATATGCTACCTTTCACTCATATCATCTTCTAAATACAAGTGCTCAAGGCTAAAATGATCAAATTTTACTTTGAAGTGTTTTCCAAGATGAAAATGCTTCTACTTATTAAGTGCATGTAAAACTATTACCAACTAAATATCATGAGTGTATATTTATTTTCATGATCTTTGAGTTTGTGAGACTCATAAGAAAACATTCTTCCATACTCAGTAAAAATACCTCAAAAACTATTAACATATTATTCAGCTTAGATTAAAAATTACCATTAGGATTGGGAATAATATGAGTAATAACACTAGTTAACAAATCCTTAGTTATTTAAAAGTCTCCCCATACTAATGATTACAAACAAAATTAGTTCTTTTACCTTGAAAATAAGTAATAGGATTAGATATTTTAGAAAAAAATTAAAAATATGTAATAAGACCCAGTTAAACCCATAAAGCTTCACACTTCATGAACATTTATAAGAGAACGAAAACAATCCTTGATGTCTTTATTTTATATGGATCAATAGAATATCCTTCCTTATAAATTATATGCCCTAAATAATGCATTCTATCTTGATAAAAGGATAACTTAGAAAGTTTACCATATAACTTGTGTTGCCTTAGTATTTTCAATACTAAGCACAAACACTATTCATGCTCAACTTGCTTCTTAGAATAAAAGAGGATATCCTCCATAAAAAACTATTAAAAATTGACCCAAAAAATACCTAAACACATTATTCATTAGTAAATCCAAGGGGCATGACAATGAAATCATAATGGCCACACCTAGTTCTAAATGTAGTATTATCTATATCTTCTTCTTTGATTTATAATTGGTGGTACCTTGATTAAAGCTCAATTTAAGAAAAAAGTGCAACATCCTTCATTTATCAAATAATGTTTAACCCTAAAATATAGATTAAATAATATAGGGTTAAAGGGGATAGAGATATCCTAGGGCACAAGGGTGGTAAATTATATCTATAACAAGCCAATTAATTTTCAAACTTAACTAAACAATATTCTAATTTATATACTGAGATATGATAAAATAGATAATAAAACTATGCTAGATATTACAATGATAATGAAAATAAGATAATTAGTTGGTTCTGATGTTAATATAAATTTTGATTTAAAATATGACGGAATCAGATTGGAAGTAGATTCTAGGACTATCATCAAATTTTGGATTAATTAACTTCTATGACCTCAGATGTTTATGTTGGCCTTGGATAGTTTCATCGGCACTTATGTATAAATTATACATAGGTTTATAATATATAATACCTACTAGATATAGATATGATAGTCTATAACGTTTTGGGTTCTATGTCCTCATATCTAGCTCATGTATTATCACTTCTTATCAAATATGAAAACCCTAGTTCTTCATCTTTATAGTGACTGAGGGAAACATGGTTTAGTAGACTCAGAATGTTGATCTAACCCTAAATAATCCTATGCCAATGGGTGTTTCCTAAATAAACACTATTATAAAGAGGGCCTCAAACTCATGTGGTTATCCCTTACATGTGGCCTTGTGTGTACATAAGGATACAATATGTGATAAAAAAAGTATAATAGTGACCTAGATTATAACTTGGAAAATATGGATCTTAGGATGATCCTTTAGTACATCAAACCTATAGATCTCTTATCCCTATGACTGATATGCAAATAAGGGAAACTATGTCAGCTTTGATCAACTAAATGCTTTTGGTAAGTTTTCTTATGAGTTTTTTGGTATGTGTTATGTTTATGCTAGGTGGTGGAATGAATGAGGATTGATCATATATTTAGACCAATAATTTTGGATAACATATTGCATTAAATCACTTATTCTATCCATAGGGATATATTTCATTTGAAAATTGGATGAATTTTATGGCACTAAAAAATTATGTTGGGGCATCAATATAAGTGTATGACTGGGACACACGTGTCTAGGCAATTTCAAAATAAACACAAGTCCTTGTAAAGACAAAGATAGGTATATTTATTGTATTATGAGTATGATAGAATGTATAAGCAATCAAAGAAACATTTTTCATATTAAGAGATAAACAATAGGCACAAAGAGATAGTTTATGTGATCCTTTTGGTAAAGGGAAAGGTATAAAACTAATAGGAATAAATAGGGTTTGTATTTTCAAAGTGGGAAAGATCTAGGTGCTATATAATTTATAAATAATGTCTACATCCCCCCTTTAATCTAGTAATGAAATTTATAGCTTAAAGAAAAACAAATTTATACCTGGGTGTGTATAACACACCTTGACTTTGCATGAGCCCAACTTGAGTGTTTTTTAAGTGACTGACATGAAACCAAGAACATGTTACAATGTATAATAAGTGCATATATTTTGAAATTGAAAGCATTGAAATGGCTGAAATTTAAAGAGATCAAGGTTTAGATCATACCTATGTATCGATGCAATTGCCTTTCCTTTTGGAAATTTTATTTTAAAAATATTTATCATTATGAACCATTAGAACTGGGATTAGGAAAAATATAAAATCTAGAAAGTGAAATAATATAGGAATCTCAGAGGAAACATGCCCCCAACCTTGGAGAAAGAGGTGAGTTTTCACCTGGCATTTGAGAATATCTAAACTATACAACCAATCATACTTATACCTTGATGAACATGAGTGAGCCAAGTCAACTCACACTATAAATATGGTGAGGTTGGATGATTTAATCAAGTCCAACCTATAAAATTGGAAATATTGAGTGATTTTATCACATAAACCATACCAAAAGCGAGATAACTATTACAGTATATTAGCTCAATATGGTCTATGATAGTCTAACATGGTGAGATAAAGTTCATAGAAATGTTTGAAATCTAAAAGCTGATTTTATTTTAAAATTTTAGGTTCTCTTTTGCATATTATATGCACCTTATATATGTCTCATGCTAAAACCTAGGTATAAAGATAGTACCAATTTATATAATTATGCCACAAATGAGTATACAAATCATATAACTATGAATTTTGGCCAATTTTCAAACTTTGTAAGTGTAGGTAACATGTTTCTATAACATGCCCCCACTATAATATAAAATTGAAAACTAGTGTAAGTGTGGAGAGTATGTTTCCAAAACATGCCTCCACTAAATATTTGAAATTAGGAACTAGTATGAGTGTGGAGAACATGTTTATAGAGCATGCCCCCACTATAATCTAAATCTATGAATAATATGTAATCCATGCCTCTATGGCATGCCCCCATGAATATTCCACCATTCTGAGTTGAGGGGAAGTAGAAATTGGTAGTGACCTTACCTCAAAAGTATAATATAACCATATAATTTGTATAACAACCATGTATAATATAGGATTAACATGTCTAAGTAGATATATCATTAAAGTGCACAAAATATGATCACATCAAGTGTTAAGATGCATGATATGGATCTTGGAAACATATAGATAGTAATAGTACAAGTTCAAAAAATAATCAATCACACACAAAATATCACTAAAGAGAAAATCAAAAGGAAATGGTTTGAGGAGACCTCAAACAAGGGTCATGTTCAAATGTTGCATAATCAAAGGAACATGACTTAGTCAAATATCCAGAAAATCAAGCATGACATAGTCAAATGTCCATACAACAAACAATGACATATTCAAATGTCAAAGAGGAAAACATAGGGATGAGGGACACATACAATGGAGCATATTCAAATGCTCAAACAAGAAAAATAATGACAAGGAAAAATAATCAAGTAAGTGTATAATGAAAAATCATAAGAAACCATCATAAACATAGCATAATAGCCCATGTATCATATGTGTTAGAAAAAACAATAAGTACATAGCATATCAAGTACACTACAAAAGATATAGGCATGGATAAAGGCATGTGTAAGTCTATAAGATCAAACATGATAATGTAAAGTGATCATAGAATAATATAATCTAGATGTATTATGATCAAACAAGTAAATTCATCAAATGTATACATGACATGATTAGAGAGAAGGCCCAACATCTAAAAGTGCATAGATAATGTATCTATGTATTATTTTATAACACTCAAAAGATTCATGAAACACATGTGTGTATATAAATAAATGATATGTTGACAACATATATGCCAAGGAGTTAATAGAACATGTGAATGTTGTAAATATTTTTGGATTTTTTTTTCACATTTTTGAAATATTTGTAAATAAATAACTATCCTATTATCTCATTTAATGGATTATCATAGGTATCTCCCCACTATAAAATTGGTGCAATAAACTGATGATATTGGCCAAGAGAACACATAGTGGTAATTTTGGCACTATAGTATCTATAATGATCTGCATATGTATGATATAACTCTATGGTTGTGAAGAGATAATATAAGGATTAGGGGTTCTTGGAACCCATCCTTAAATTATATATGGTTTATTTGAAGTAGCAATAATAAGAACATGTTTATGTTCTCTATATATTTTAATATGGAGAAGCTATCAAATGATCTCAAGATAAGGATGAAAATATATGAGGAGTGGTAAATGTATAACCTACCTTGAACCATATGTGTCATATATGTGCATATTATAATCATAAAGTGTATCATGTTCTTGTATCAATGGGATATCGTGATGAGTATACTATGCCTCTTGCCCTCTGATGATGCTAGATTTAATAAAAATGTTAGTCTAAGATGCCTTTTATTTCTCTTTTTCAATATGTTTTATTTCCTTTGACTTTAATGATATGCCATTACTTGTATTTTTTTGTACCGTAGATGTTAATATCTTATGAACATCCTAATTTATATGGTTTACCTTGCCTTTATTTATATTTAGTTATGCACTTTATAGATTAATCTAATATGTACTAGGTCCTATATGTATAAATAGATTATATGGTAAGGTATCAATTAGATCAAAACAAAGTTTTCTCAATTTTTCATCTACCATATTGGTATTAGGAATAATATCACTATTGTCATAATCGTTTGGAATTATTCCATTTTTTGATTGGTATTAATCAATAAAGGGATCTAACATGGTTTACTTTCTAGTGGTTTGAATATCAATGGTTCCTTTGGTAATTATGTATTATTTGGAGTTTTTTGGTACCTTTGGTAATGGTATTTTATCTATTTATTTTTTATTTCGATCCTTATCTTTATTTGAATTATCTTTTGGTAACCATATTTATTGTTTTGGCACTTGTGTTTTAGGAGAAGCACTCATAATGTGAGTGGTTTGCTTGAGTGATGTATGAATTATATAACCACCAATACCTTTGTGACTTTATATTTTGTTCTTTAATGCAAAATAATAATTTATATAATGCCCATATATTCTATTATATGCACAATAGTATTTGTACTTCTTGATAGGAGGTGGAGGAGGTAATTTGATCACTTTGTCTTGAATAATTTCCCTTGGGATTTCACTTGGACTATTAGTATCCTTTTGGTCAAATTTTTAATCACTTGTTTTATATGTATTACGTTGTATCTTTTCATTTGGATCTGAAACCTTATTTGGCATAACATTGGTAGATGAGGATGAAAACACATGATTAACACTACAATATGTTGGATTATATAGGTATGTAATCTAATTTTCCAAAAATGTGATCTTTTAATTGAAATTATTTTTCCACTCTTCTATTGAATTTTTCATAGTGGTGATTTGATATTTTAGGGCTTCACAAGCACAAACTCTAGGTTCTTTAGATTGAATATACATGCATGTACCATCTAACCTACCCAATGAAGGAGAGATAACATGAACCAGTTAGAGGGATGGTAGCTATCATCCTCCTTAGGGTTAGGAGAAGGAATACCTTCTTTTTTATCCATATGAAACATCATTTTAGAAAAATAAATTATGATTTTTAAAATAAATTATAAAAATTTAGAGATCAAAAAATTAGAAAAATGTTAGAGCACACTAGGAGTTACATGGAAATATGTTGGGTTCACCAAATGTTAAACCCTAAAATATAGATTAAAAAATCTAGGGTTAAAGGGGATAGAGATATCCTAGGGCACAAACTATCTCTATAGTAGGCCAATTACTTTGTAAACTTAGATAAAAAATATTTTGAATTTATATACTGAGATATGCTAGAAATAAAAAATACAAATATGCTTGATATTAAAATGATAATGAAAATAAGGTACTTAATTATGATGCAAATACATATCTAGATCTAGAATAGAAAGGAAGTAGATTATATGATTACCCTCAAATTATATATCAAGCACTTTTTTGAGCTAGGACAATTGCATCGACACTTATGTCTAACCTGGATGTAAGTGTCTAGTATGGAATACCTATTAGATATAGATGTGACCATCTAGAATCTTCTAGGTTCTATGTTACCTTTGCTTTGGTGAACTTGAATCTAGATCATGGACGGTCACTCATTATCAAATAGTAAAACCCTAGTTTTTCATCTTAATAGTGACTATGGGAAAATGGGTTAGTGGGCTCATAGTGTTGATTTAACCCAAAATAACCCTATTTCATTGGGTGTCACCTACATATACACTTATATGAAGAGGGAATTAGGATCATCTAGTTTTCCCCTATATGTGAGATTGTGTGTACATAAGGATAAAATATGTGATAATAAAATACAATAATGAATTAACTTGTAACTTGGATAATATGGATCTTAGGTTACTCCTTCAATAATTTAGACATGTAGATGTGTTAACCCTAATATTGATATGGATATAAGGTAAAATAGGGTAGTGTTTCTCACTTAAATTTTTGATTGAATGATTTTATTAAGTTACCTTGTGATTTTTTTGGTATGTACTAGGTTTGTGCTAAGTTTGTGATAAGCAGTGGAATGAATGAAGATTAATCATGTATTTATACCAATAATTTTGGAGAATATATCACATTAAATAACTTAGGCCAAAAAGATGGATATGTTTCATTTTCAAATTGTATGAATTTTAGGGAACTTGACACTTTCATTGATGCAGATGTCTGACTTGGACATAAGTGTCTAAGCAACTATAAAACATGCAAGGTCTAGAACTTGAAAAAATGGAATATAAACATGTTTATAGCATTCTGAGTATGATATAAGGTCTAAGTAATCATAATAAAATTTCTTAGACTAAGAGATAAGTAATAGGCATAGAGAGATAGTTTATGTGAGCCTTTTGACAATGGGAATGGTCTATAACTAAGATGAAAAATAAAGGTTTTTATTTTCCAAGTGTACAAGACTAAGGTGATATATAATTAATAAATAATGTGTAAAAATAGATCATCAATACTTGGTAAAGGATAGTTATTCTTAATTGGTACATTATTCAACATCCTAAAGTGACTGCAAAGTCTCAATGTTTCATCCTTCTTGATAGATACAATGAGAAATCCCCAAGGTGAAACACTTAGCCTTATTATCCATTTGTTTATGAGTTACAAAAAATGAACCTTGAATTATTATATATTTTTTACATTCATATTTAATGATTCTTTGGATGTAGGTGTAGATCTAGGTAAAATATCAATCACAAAATTAAACTCCATTTTATGTAGAAAATTAGGAAGCTTTTTCGGGAATAAATCCTCAAATTCCTGTAAGATTTGATACGCTTTAAAATTAGTTTCTCTCTTTAGAGAGCTCTTTCATTTAAAAATTATAGAGATTATATCCATTATGAAATGTTTTATTCAGCTACAAAGTTGAAAGGATCTTATGGGCCACATGTCTCACAATACCTTGTATTTTCACCACATTTCCAATATCATCAAGACATTGCACTTTTTTGTTGAAACAATCAAGTCTATATTGATGTTTTTGCAACCAGTATTTATGTCATAAGACCCAAAATGTGCCAAGAATAAGTTAAACTTGGTCTTAAATAAACCTAGATAAAGTTTAGTTTTTTATATGCATTTCCAAATTGAAACTCTCTTGTTCCAAACTCCACCTCCCATACTTATCTTTAATTAGTGGGTTTAAAAAATTAATCAAAATATATTAAGAAATAATATTTTTTGTTTCACCATAATCTATTAAAAAATATAGGGAAAAACCAAACATTATACCTTGAGTCTCAATCAAGGTGGATTGCAAGTCTAAATTTTGGGTGTTAACTGTAGCATAATTTTTTTGATTGGTGGGTTGATTGTTCATCAACTTGGGTAAATAATTTATATATTGATTATCATCAAATTCTTATAACTTCAAATATTCTTAAAAAGGTAAAGCTACTGAATTATATTATCACTAGATTTATAGCACTTCAAATCTCCTTCTGAAGGTAAAGGTACTAAATTAAAACTTGTGGCATGTCCACATGAGTGAGAATGAAATTTATTTCAATTCACATTGCCCTGACTTGGGAAATTTTGATCCTTTGAAACTTTATTTAGATTATGAAATATGCTAGAACTAATGTTGTTCTTCACAATATTTTTTTTTATGGCTTATTAAAATTCCTCCCAATTGTAGAGATACAAGGCTTAGGAATAGACTGTAGCCTATTATTTATTAATTCTTATCTTGCCGTAAGGTGAGGCTTTTATTTCTCCTCAACATGATCTTTAGATTTAATATCCATAGAAAGAGTGAGGAGGCTGTGTTATCATCAAAATTTTCACCCTTAAAGAGGTTGTTTAAGCATCCTCACTTAAGTGATAACATGGAGACACCTCTAGGTTGTGGGTATCCTAATTAGTAAGGTAATTCTATAAATAGGGTTAGATCCCTTGATGTTATCACCCTAAATTACTACTAAGCCTATTAATTTCAAGGGAAAAGGGTAATAAGACTAAAATTAAACTAATATAATGGGGTGATTAACCAAATTGACACCCTTAACTTGACCATCATACACTAATAACATGAATTAGGCCTGAATCTGATCACACTACTCATCGAGGACCTTCAAGCATGAGTGTTTCAACATAGAGGTTATAGATAATGTATTGAATGAGAGGGATAATTAAGAGGTATAAGAAAGACACTAATGACTGAAATCCACTTCTAAACTATGTGAATCTACCTCAAACTCACCATGTGACCTATAATAAGACAATCCATTTGCAAAGAGGTAGAAGAAGACAGATGAGAGAGAGTGAAGACACTACTACTAGCATTCATAAACAATCACACAAGTACACTAATTGAAATCATATGAGAAGGTAAGAATTAGATTTATTTAAAATTCAAAGGCATATCTAAAGTGTTTAGTTGAGAAGGGCTTCATCATACTCAACCAAAAGATCCATAACAAGCCATTCAAGGCATCATATATAAACAAATTGAAGGAGAGAGAGAGAAGAAAGGTGTATGGGGTAATTCCAGTGACAAATGTAACTTTATCCAAGTTAGTTAAAATTCAATAAGATATTCTAAGATTAATTTTAAACTCTAGTGACAAATGTGTTGATTTCTTGAAAATGAGGTTCTATAGGAATGGCATAAAAGAGACTCTTCAACTTCTTGGATAACTCATTAACCCATTCAAAACTACCCTCATGATTGGAATTAAGGAATGAAAAGTTGAATTTGATATTATAAATAATATTGAATTAATTTATACCCTTTTTAACACTTATTTTTCCTCTATTGTCTTCAAATGACACCTTTCTTCACACCTAGCCATGGTAGAGATTTTTCTTCATTAGCCATATAGGCTTGCTAGTCCATTAGGTCTAATTTGCTTGGTATTAGTCATTCGAATGGACATAAGACCTCCATGATAACCTAATAAAATGTGGAGGATCATATATCAAACCTTAAAAATCATATTGTGGTATGATTCATAGCTTTTAAGTGCTCAAACCATACTGATTTATATTTATTAGGTGCCTATATCACTTTTTCATAAGCATTTCTATACTAACTTTGGAAATTAGACTTAAAGGAACACTTTCAAGAGTAAGAGAGTGTATTTTGGGGTATAATAAGGTATATTACCTTGCACACCAACCTACCCAATGGTTTTCATAAGCTCATATGTCCAAAAACCCTATTTTGAGCCTAAAACTCTATAAAAGGATAACATTAAATGTATTTGTACATATGAAGGTATATGAAAATTGTAGGGTGAGGACCCTCTTAGAGTGAATAATGATTTTCACGTGTTTTTCAAGTTAAATTAATGCATATAGATATATGAATCTTACTTTTCTTCCAATCAAGCTCTTACTAGCATTTAATTAGGGTTTTAAAGGTGCTTAGGTTCTTAATGATGATTCATAAATATCTATGCCTTAACCTGATAATAAATGAAAATAATTTCATGTATAAAATCACCTAAACCTTTCCAAATTATCTCAAATTCCATGAATATTCTATATATAATTTTGATCAAGAAAAGATGATCATTTTTTAGTATCAATCTTGCTTAAGAGCTCAAGAAGAGTGATCTTGCATGTCAAGGTGTAAAAGTGATTATTTTATGATCTAAATGCATCCTTGGTGTCTTTGAAAACTAATATGATTTATTAAAATCTGTAGTTATATAAAAATGGAAAATTGATGACTTGAGTGTGGCTTATGACTCCCGATCTATAGATCCCTTTTGTTTGCTCTCCTAATCCTCTCAAGCTTGTTTTCAATTATTCCCAGTCATTCGTAGCCTTTCGAACTTGATCCCAACTGAGCCAAGACCCTATTTTCATATCCATTTCATCTACCCAAGTCACATTTTTTGAAGATAATATCACCACCCTAGGACTATAACACTAATGACACTCATGTCTACTTTTTACGTTGTTATCCAAGCTCATTTCTAACCCCAATGGTCAATTCCTTTTAGTTTCACATGTTTATCCTTGTCAACCTAACATAAGAAAATTAAATCCATGACCAATAGATCTATATAAAATACCATTCAAAGATTATTTAGAAGGGGGTTAGAAAATATTACAAATAAAATAAGAATATAAGCAAGACCACTCAAGCACATTTCCCTATTCTCTACATACAACCATCTAGTACTATTTTCATCTTATTTGAATCCTTACACCAGTCCCTAGTCATCTCAAGCACACCCAATTAAGAATTTAATTACTTTATCATATCACAATTACACCAAGCACTTTCAAAGGGAGAACTACATATGGTTTGATCCCTCTTCAAAAAATTGGTATGTAGGTAGCGTGCCCACACAAGGGGTGTGGATCTATGCCTAGTGAATCCTACACAAAATAACCCCCCTTCTTGTTCAAAATTGGTAAAATTAAAATGTAAGATAGGTTTTGAAGATAAAATCTACTCTATAAGGATATCTACAAACTTTTAGTTTCCAAAACTTCAGAGATAGGGTGACACAGACCTGCTAAATAAAACCTAAAAAGCTCAGATCCTCAAGACAACAATGTTAGACAAGGACTACAGTGCCAATTCCACTCCTATCCAATTTTGGCTCTCCTATCCAATTAGAAAAAAAATTAGAATCCTATTTAGGATAGTGTCCTAGGCCTACATAGTGATTATCAGATCTTGTCTCAATCAGATCAGGGTAGTTGAAGCTAAGTCTTATTTTCTCCCTCTTAATACTATTTTTAGAAAATCTCTAATTACCAATAAATTTCAAAAAATTAGTATCTTATTTACCACGTAGTATTTATTGATTTATCAATCTAGACCCTTTAACTAAATTAGGAATAAAACCCCAATTATTCTTAAAATTGTTAAATCATTTGGTGAACCTGACTTACTTCGTTTGTGCATAAAAACCCTAAAAAAACTAAGATAAATATTCTACATTTTTATGATTTTTTACCTACACATTAAAATCATAAATCAGCATTAAATTTTAAAATTTTGTAGTAATTTTAAAATAATTTTCTTTCAAACCCTAGTTGTCCATACTAGGTCCTAGTAATTTTCCAACCATTTTCTGAATTTTTACTAGCATATTTAAATTAGAAAATCCATTTGAATTTCAAAATTTAATAGTAATTCTCAAAAATATTTACTTTTTCAAACCCTAGTTACTTATACTAGGTCCCATTGCTTCTTGAGGCATCACTTTACATCTATAATCAGATTGCAAAAATGGATCTCACTTATTTACAAATTTTTCTTACATTTCTTACAAATAATAGGGAGACCATCATTGTTCCTATCATTTACATGAATGATGAAGTTTATCATATGCTAGTATAAAGTTTCATTCTTTCCCTTTCATACTTAATTTTCATAATAAGGGATGATATTACAAAATTTATTGCTAAACATGCACAAGATTTTAATATTTCTTTTGTATTCTCTCTCTCTCTCTCTCTCTCTCTCTCTCTCTCTCTCTCTCTCTCTCTCTCTCTCTCTCTCTCTCTCTCTCTCTCTCTCTCTCTCTCATGCGAAATAATTTCCAACTCTATTTTACTAAACATGTTAGAAATATTATGTTACAAGTTAAATTTATTTATGTATTAATGCAAAATTCCATTATCTCTACCCTTTGATTTCTATTTCTCATGTATATTTTTTTTCAAATGTATCATGCTAAACACATTATAAATGTCATAGTACATGTCAAATATTTTCATGCATTCATACACCAATTAATTCTCTCTATCCCTTGATTGATATATATCTTATGAAATGCTTGTTATAAAAATATTATTGTACAACCTATAAGTCCATTTACATGAATTTCATCCCATATACATGGTTTCTACCTATAAATACCTAACTCCTTGGCTACATGGTTTTTACATAAGCTAACTACCACTTGTCAAGTTTTAATGTCATATCTTATGCAAAGGAAATAAATTCCTTCTCTTCATTTCCCCAAAGAGGGTGATAGATATTTTCCCTCTAACCAAGTCCATGATATCACCCATATAAAAGGTGAGGTATATTATACTATTGTTTTTAATTAATAAATTCAGCGTATAGCTTCTTCAAACCTTCTTCAACATATGTGCTTACATGTTCAATCAGAAGAACCTAGGTTTGCACTTGTAAGACTCTAAGGGATCAAATCACTAGTATGAACCAGATATTTTTAGATTTAAAAATTAAAAATCACTTATTACATGAAGTATGAACCAGATATTTTTAGATTTAAAAATTAAAAATCACTTATTACATGAAACTATTACAACATTGGAAAATCATGTTATAATACAAAAGTCTCAAATGCACTCTAATGTCAATAATGTATATGCACTTTCACCTAGTCAATTGGTTGCAAGCAATGTTACATATCAAAAAAAGAAATAATAACAAAGTAACTCTAAATATAGTGATTCAAAAATCATTCAAAGTTCAAATAATATTTCAAGTGAGATAATAAGGGAAATTATTAAATGTAAGTTGATCAAACTACCTCCTCTACATCCAGTGAGAAGATTTAGATATTATTGTGCATATCATAGAATGCATAGGCATCACATAGATTCATGTTTTACATTAAAAAAACATATAAAATAGATAATTGAAAATGAGTACCCTATACAAGGTAAATAAATCAAAAAATCCATAGTGACATAGGAACACATTCACAAAGGGTCAAATTTAGAAACACTATAAAAGTGGTTACCAATGCATAACTCAGAATAATAAAAGAATCAAAAAGAAAAATTAGAGCAACAAAAACTACCAAAATCATAGGTAAAGCACAAAAAATATACAAATATACCTCTCTAAAATGAGGTTCAACTTTAAAATTAGTATGGGTTTGGTCAAAAATATCTACATCAGTTTGATTATCAAGGTTAAGGGTTGGGCATGCAAGCTCAAGGCATCACTACTCCTATTCTAGTAGTTGATAATGTTTGTCACCAAGGTTTGGGATTTATTGAACATCCTAAGGCTAATCATTCATAGACATAATTTATCAAAGAAAAAGATCTAGATACAAAAAAAGTCAACACTAGCATTTCATTGGTTTAGAATCAAAAAGATAATGATGACTGAAATAATACAAGTTATTATGATTTCTAAGATACTAAAAATAAATAAAAATATTTAGAGTCATATTCACATCCATTTCCTTGTGCTTCAAAATCATACATGATTCCTTTATTCAATATAAGACACCATGATAGGGAGTCTCCCATGATACTCATTTGTTAATATCATCTTTTCCCCACTTACTTGTACATAGTTTTTTCTTAATTGTATATAGCTCAAAAACTTTTAAAAATACAAAAACATGAAAATAATTAAAAAGACACAAAAATATTTTGATTATATGTATCATCCATGATTTAAATTTCTACTATCATGCTATAATTAAATATGTTGTTCTATGTTATTGTTTGTCAATTTATCTACATTACCATGCTTCACTTGATCTCTTTTGAGTGTGTACAGTGACTTCCAGTGCCTTGATTGCTTAAATTTACCCATTGAGGGGGCATCCTAATTTTACATTGAGACACACATCGATATGCATACCCACTAGGAGCATCTTCTACATAACTACACCATACATATTATGTCATTTCTATATGACACACTCTAGTTATCATGTTGATGTACATTATTTACTAGCTTACATAGATTACTCCATCGACACTCACTAGTATTTATCACTTGTGTATTTCTTTGCATATACCTATTCTTGTACTAACATGTCTTAAATACTTTCATTCTCTTGATTTTATTAGTTAGATGTGCTTGTATTTTCTAGTTTTTACACGCTTTATCTTCTTGCTTAGCATAGCTTGATGTGATTGCATTCCTAGTTCCTATTTATTTCTAGCATGTGCCTTAGGGAATTTTCTAATGTCCTTTGCTTCTATTCATGTGTGTGCCTCTAAACATTTTCCAGTGTCCCTTACCTATACTCTTTGATGTGATTATGGCTTTCATGTCAACTTGCTTATTTCAATTATATGTGTATGTGGCATTTTAACATGCCTTGTATGCTTGCTTTCTAGTTTGAGTGACATGTGCCCATGTCCCTTGTTTTCTTGGCCCCTTGGTCACTCTTATACATTTCTTGTTGTATGTGCTTTTTTATTGATTACTTTTGATTGTTTGCAATGCCATGATTTAAATCATGCATTATCTTACTTCTTGGATTCCATGATGGACATCATGATCCATCCCTCCATGACAACTAACAATTAACAACTAAAACTTCTAGTTATATTTCAATACAATACACATGTTTTTACACTGTTATATATATCTAGGCATACCCCTATTGATCTAATAATCTCTCAATACAAACCATGTTATATCTTGAGATATCTTGTTAATTATCATTGTTATATTGTATATTTTGCAACTTAGCACACTTGTAGGGCTCTTTCTTCTCAGGGTAGTCACTATAGGGTCTCCATTCCTACCCTCAAAAGAGGGGGAAAAAAACAAGGGTTTTATCATAGATATCAGAGCTTGTATCAACCAAAAAATATAGTTTTAGAACACTCAGAACAATAACCAGACATCAAACCAGTTAGGCCAAACTAGGTAGATGGTGAAGAATCTAAAATAGACATCATATTTAGCCCAGGATAATAGTGCCTAGATCAGACTAAAATTTTGGTGGTGTTACTATCTATTTCTATCACTCCTATCCAAATAGCAAAAAAACCAAAATTTCTAGAATCAGGTAGAAAAGTAGGTTTAACTATATATTTACCTAGCCAAACCAGTTTAGAATCATCAATTTTAGTATATATTTTTCTCAAATGATATAGATATAGGGGAATCATGCACGACATGATAGTTATCACTTCCAATTTTAGATATGACAATTGGTATAACTTTTAGATTAGAATCCATATTCTAGACATCAATGTTTAGGGGCAATGTGTACAACACATTTGTTTTCTTTTCTATCCAAGTTCAGCATTACCTATGTATTCTTAGTAGTTACTTGCCTTATTCCATATGTATGTGGTTGGTATCATTTTGGAATGGATTTCATACAAGCCTACCCTACACATTCTCAAGTTCTCAAGTTCTCGAGTGGCTTCCACATAAGTTAGATTCTTAGTTTTGGAGTGGATTTCATACGAGCCTAGTCTCCATCTTTTAGAGTGGCTAAGAGTGGCCTAGTTTCTAGCATACAGTTAGATATCCATGCCAACATTATCAAATCATAGTATGTTCATGAGATTTAGAATCCATCTCATATGACATACATTTCATATCAATATTATTTCATAGATTCACTTCATGGGGCAATGATGGAAATAAAGGTCTAGCTAACCTTTGTATTCTTGATCCACCTATTTAAAGGGATTGGACACATAGTCCAAACACTTATCAACACATGTATGACAACTTAACTTCACTTAGTGGGTGATGATGGAGCCAAAGGGATAGACTTTGCATTATTAAGCCACTTTATAGGGAATTGAGTGCTTGGCTCCATTCATAATATTACTCTTGGTATAACATCATCCAATATTACTTAGCATTACTCAACATCACTTAGCATCACAATAGGTTTTGTATTAGTTCACATACCTAGTGAGGTGGATTTATTCCTTTCTCTTCCTCTCTCTTACCCAGCTTTATATGTTCTTATTTTAGATATAACATATCTAGTAAGAACTAATCTATGCTTTTTTCTATTACAAATTCACACTTCATAGTGTTCTCTCTCTATGCACACCCAACATCATGAGCTTCACCCTTACAGGTAGGTTTAGGTATAGTTTCTCCTTTTCCTTTATCCTAATATTTCACTTTGCTACATCACTAGAATAAAGTGGAAGAAAATGTAGTCATATAAAAATTCAAAATTGGTGACTTTAGTGTGGCTTATTACGCCCAATCCATATATCTCTCTTTCTTTCTCTCCTAATCCTCTTAGGCTTATTTTTATTGATTCCTAGTCATCTGTAGCCTTCTAGAATTGATCCCAGCTGGTCTAGGACCCTCTTTTCATAACCAATCCACCCCTAAGTCCTATCTACCTAGGAAAATAACACCACCCTAATACTATAGCTCTAGTGACACTCTTATCTAATTTTGGCACTATTTTCCAAGCTTATTTCTGGCCCTAATGGTTAATTCCTTCCAGTTTCCCATCCTTATCCTTGTTAGCCTAATGCGAGCAAATTCAATCCATGACCAATAGATCCCTTTAGAATCCCATTAAAATATCATTTAGAGGGGGTTGACAAATATTATAAATCAAATAAGAATACAAGTAAGACTATTCAATCACATTTCCCTATTCTCTATATATAACAATCTAATATTATTTCTAGCTTATTCAAATCCTTACACCAGTCCCTAGTCATCTCAAGCACACCTAGTTTAGCATTTCCTTGAATTATCATATCACAATTTCACCAAGAAATTTTAAATGGAGAATTACATATGGATTTATCCATCTTCATAGTATTGGTATGTAGGCAACGTGCCCACATAAGGGGTGTGGATCCATGCCTAGTGAATTTTACACACACTAACCCCCTCTTGTTCAAAATTGGTCAAAATATAATGGAAGATAGGGTTTGTAGAGAAAATATAATCTATAGGGATCTCTACAAACTTTTAGTTTCCAAAACTTTAGAGATAGGGTCACACAGACCTACCAAACAAAACCCAAAAATCTCAGATCCTTAGGACAACAACACTAGATAAGGACTACAGTGTTGGTGCCACTCTTATCCACTTTTATCACTCCTATCCAATCAAAAAAAAATTCAAGATCTTATTTGTGACAATTTTATAGTATTTCATAATGAATATTAGATGTCGTCTTAGTTATATTAGCACATTTTAAGTTTATTTTTATTTTCTCCCTCTTAATACTATTTTTAGAAAATCTCTAATAACTAATAAATTTCATAAATTAATAGCTTATTTACCACATATTATTTACTAATTTATCATTTCCAACCCCTTTAAATAAATTAGGAATAAAACCATAATTATTCTTAAAATTGTTAAATCACAATGGTTTTATCCATGAATTCACCCTTCAATCTTAGTGCATCCTCCATTAGTTCATGGTTAGGGTTTAATGGTAGTTTAACACAAATGACACTAATAGCCTATGTTTGCCTTTTTATTTCATATTAAAAGGAATTAAAACCTTATAGGATCATTAATTAAGGTCTTATCCACCTAATTGAAGTATTCACTCCTCAATTTCATCTTCGCCAATCAAACTTTCTTCACCTTTCTACTTACAGGCCTATGTATACAGATTTAGGCCTTCTAGGCCTAATTAGGCTTATCAACCCATGTAAATATATTAAATAATATTAAAACCCATTTAATATAATATTATCATATTAAAATTAAGTTTGCATCGTTTAAACTTTAACCACTTCATTTTTTGAAACATCAATCATATTTTTCTTGCATTCTTCTAAACATGTATGTAGGTGTCTATACGCTGCTTGACTACAGTTTGGAGATAGACCTTCTCAAATTGTTATTTTTGTGGATGTTGAATGGATAATATAATGTATTATTATTAAATTCAACCTCTAAATTACTTATTATAATTATTTTCACACCAATACATGACCATGTTCCTCATTTTTGCTTGATAGGCTTAGATGTAGTCAATTAGGCCTCTTGGCTATAGGTCTCCAAAACAAACATTACACTAATAAAATTTCTCAACTTGATGCCTATAATTTTGAATAGAGTACTCTTATTTTATTTTATCATATATTTTTCTCCTCAAACCCTCAATCAACTAATCATAAATAATATTTCATTCCTACTGCCTATTAACAGGCTTATAGGTAGTTAGTTAGGCCAAAATCCATTATTTTATGTGTTTTCCCCTTTCTTAAACCTAATTTATTGATTATGAACTATTATATTAGGGTATAATATGTTTAATATTCTTCTATCTCACTGTAATAGGAATAGACCATCTGGATCTTCTCTTAAGATTCATAGTCCTCGTTTGGATTCACATAGTCTTACTTAGCCAACACATTCCTCTTGAGGCCTAGAACACCCTTACATTAAAGATTTTAATGGAACATGATTTTATATCACAATAATACCATTCAAAAAATATTTTTATCCATCCATGCCTCATTCATCTCTTTGATATTTCACATACATATCTCCTTCAAGCTCACTTTCTTGTTAATGGCTTGTAGGTGATGATTTGAGGTCTTTCTTGATAATTCAAGTGTTTCATGTGAATTTCATGGAAATAAAACTTATTCATACATTTTATGAGATCTTAAACACCCATGAGAATCATAAAAATAATTTATTTTTAAAATTTGAGATTAAATCATCCTACCCTATAGGTGATTGTACCTTATCATTGGAAGCATGCCATGACCCAAGAAGATTTATTTGTGTGATGAATGTAGGTTAGAGGATGGAAATTGAAGTGAGAAGATTTTAAATACCATGATATATCTCTCCATGAATTGAAAAACCTTTATTTATCTCTTCATGACCTGAATAGGGGTTATCTTGGACTATAACCTACAATAACTCTTTTAAAGGCATGATCTTATCACTCACTTCACTATTATAGCTCATTTTATGTTTGTAAATAGTCTAAGGAGTATTATATGATGATTTATGGGCTAAAAAAAGTTTATTAGAGGTCACTTGAAGTGAATAAACCTTCAAACTGATAAAATTCTACTTATAAGTTATCTTCTAAGACTGTAACTTACTCAAATGGAGGTTTTATTATTCCTGAGGATCAAACATGTAAAAAAAAGTAATAAAAAATGGTGTGAGTGATCTTATTGAGCCTTTAATGATATCATACAATCATTAGTTTCCATCAATGTTCCAAATAATGCCTTGAAAATGTCTAAATTTGAGATTGTGGGGTTTGAAGCCTCTTTTCTACCCCTTAACTTCGTAATTATTTTTCATAAAGTTAAGGGGATTAACCAAAAAACCAATGAAACAAATTGGAAGGGCATTAGGGTACCCTCCTATGACTAATATCTTTTATTCCAAATTTGTCTCTGCTCCATGAACTGAGTGCAATATGGTTGCCCTTTTCTTTCTAACAAGAAGATTGATGGAGAAATGGAATGGGTTTTTTCATAGTTTGGATATGTATCTCCACTTTTTGCATGGATTTGGGTCTGATAAGGCCATGGAGAAATTGAAGGATTTTTTACCTTGTCAACCATCATAAACCCTCTGCAAGAAACACTAAAAACATGTTTTTTTCAAGATTATGCATGTTATAACACTTAGAACTATTGGAGGTGGTAAACCAAGTGACTCTTCACCTTTTCTTGACCTGTACATATGTGAAAGAGAGTGATCAAATGTTTTTTAACCTTATTTTCCTAAAGTTCTTTCAAAAAATATTCATTTGTGCATTGGAGAATAATAAATGGTAGGTACAAAAGGACTTTCAATGTTAGAAATCAATTACATAAGACATTTGAAGGAGGTGTATGGTTAGGTACAACATGATGCCATCATATAGGTGTTAGATGACTCTAAAAAAACCATTTTACAAGGACAAAACTTTCATATTTTCTCATGACTAGCAAGTGTTAGTTTCAACATTGGAAATCATAATAAGACTAAAGTAGTATAATACCTTAATCTTGTCAAAATTACCTTAAACTCTCCAAATTGATTTGAAAAACAATGTGATCCACTTACTAGTTTTGATTTTTTGACCCATTTGACTATATTTAGACCATGTTTTCTCCTTGATGGGCACCACCTTGTCTTCTTGTGCATGCCTCCACATTGTATTGATTTCCCATTTACCCTAACTTTTTCAAAGTTAACTTAAACAATGCTAAACACAAAATGAGGACCATAAAGAATGATCACTTGATGAAAAGACTACATGACTTGACCTAGCTTCTAACTAGACCATCCTAAATGAACTTTTAAGTTTCTAAGGGAGATGCATTACCTATCAAATTAGATCATTAATGATCAACATAATACCTTAATAATGGCTATCAACAAAGTTAAGACCAAGTAAATCAAAGTTTTAAATGATCCTCATTTATGGTATCCAAATTTAGGATAACATATTTGGTGACCTCTTGGGATTGAATGCCTGCTATGAAATTTAGATAGGTTTCTTAGTCCATCTATTGGGCCATGGAGTCATCTTAGCTCAACATAGAGCATGACTTGAACTTGACACTTGACTGAAAACCTACAAAAAACAATTGAAAATTTTTATTGCCTTCCCCAACATAATAAGACAAAATCAAACACACCAAAGCAAGACACAAAACCAAAACGCTATGATAATAAGAAATTAGAGGAAAGATAAAATAAGAACTAATATTTACAACTAACCATTCAAAATTGATCCTCTTGGATCAAAAGGAAATTTTTTTAAATCACCTGTATGTGATGAACAAGAATGATGTGTAAGCTACTAATCAGACTTTGTTCTTTCTTGACCAGACCCTTATTTGAACACCACCTTCTTTGGCTTGCTCTAAAATGGATCTAAAACAACAAAAATTTCTATAACAAATACAAAATCATCTTGATCTTCAATTCTTACCTCATACAGTTTTCTATTCTTCACAATGTGCCTCCAAAGTGACCACGGTTTGATTCATAAAAGCAGCATCATTCTCAGCTTCATCTTCTATTGGATCTTCAAATTCCATCTCATGTTCATATTTAAGAGTTTCATATTCATCATACCTTTCTACACCATGTTATTGAACTTCTTGGTGGTGACTAGTAGGATTTGTTAGAGTTAAGAACTTTGTATTTTTCATCAACAACTTCCTCTTGTTTTTCTTGAGGTGCTAACCTACCAAGCTATTTAAATTATTTGAAAATGTCAAAATAAGACTAAAACATATCTTCAAGACCTCCTTGAAATTTTTCATGAGTCTCAAAAAGATAATTAACCATGGTGTTCTCTTCAATATCCTTCTCATGTATATCTTCATCATGCTCGTTGGCCAAGACAACAACTTTAGTACTCTCTTCATATACTATAGGTTTACTATCTAAACTAGAGAAAATAATTTATAGATATTTCCAAAATTCAACTTTGTTTTGGTCATTTGAAACTATGTCAAGTTAAATTTAAATATTTCCATTCTCTTGAGGGATAATAGGCTAGTTAAATGCTTTAAATTATTGAATATACTTATGACATGGTTGCAATCTATCTTCTTCAAGTTTTATCTTTCTCCCATGAGGTTCAAAAAGGATAATATCCAATGTGTCTTCAAGAATAATTACCTCATGTTCATCTACAACCTGATAAACTGATGTATAATGACCTTTCTCTTCATCAAGACTCAATCCATGAGAACTAAATTGGTATTCTTCTTCCTCCATGAAGAATGGAAGCTCATTATCCCATTCAAGGTTAAATTCATCATGTCTCTCTTATGTAAAACCTGATTTATCTTATTTTAGGAGGCTTCCAACTTATGCAACTTCATATTCATGTTCACCTTAATATTCTATAGGGGTCACATATTTTTCAAGCAAGTTTATCTCTTCAATGAAGCTAATAATGGTATAACTTCTACCATGCCTAATCAAAATTTTCTTCTTCACATTTCTCAATGGAATCAATTTGACAAGAGGTGGTTACCTTGTTAGTTTGATATCCTCCATCAATACCATATTTACCATCATCCTTGAAGACTTATTTTATTTCTTCTTGACAAAGAGGGGTGCTAAGAAATATCTCTTCATCATATACACTAAAGACACTCTCCTCATCACCTAGTTTTGATAAGATCTCCTTCACATACAAATTTCCATCTTATACTCTAAATATAACTAGTTATCCTTGAAAAAGGAGGGGGTGAGAGATAAAGATACTTCATTGGCTTAATTAAAACCTAATAGAGTGTCCTTTCAATTTAGTATTTTGGGAGTATTGGGTTTATTATGATATTTTTAAAGGGATGGAGAAGGGAATTGTGCTAAGGGTGTTGTATTCTTCTCCTTATACTCTTCAATTTATATATAAAACTTTGAGATGTCTTGAAATTTATAGATGTATACAACTTCATGTTGGAGTATAGGTGGAGAGATTGAATAATTTGAGAGATCTCTTGAATTGGCTTCCATACACTTCTCCTTTTCTTGAATTTTGATAGTCATGGGAAAACATTCTTTATCAAAAGTAGGCATGACATAATAATGATTCTTAGTATAATAATGTCTCTAAGATGGAATGGTATTAATCTCTTGAGGAAGAGTGAGTGAATATTACATTGGCATTGAAATATTTTGATATCATATTGCAACTTGGGTTGGGTTTGGAGCAAAATAAGGTTGAGTTGGAGTAGGATAAGGCATAAAAGGTTGAATTTATTTCATTATTTGCCTATCCTAAAGTACTAATATATTATCTAGACATTGAATCATAACTCTTATCTCCAACACTTTATCAATTGGTATATACTAATTTTCTCTCTCAATAGCTACCCATTTATTATTGACTAGTTGTAATAAACTTTTCTATTTTTGAATGATCTCACTTTGACTGGAAGGGAAAGGGACACTTAGGACAATATCCTTTTCTCTATCAATCTCCCTCATTTGAATTTCATATTCAAATAAAATTTATTTTAGGTATTGAGTAGGATTATCATAGCTTTGACAAGGTTGACTAGATGGACAAATAGGATGTCAAAGAGGTAGATTTGGATTGGGAAAGGGAATATAAGGTTTTTTATAACCTTGATGAGGTTGACATGATTTTGTTTGATATCCACTTGGGGTGAATCCATGAATGCCATCAATCATATATGGAGAATTTGAAGGCCTATAATATACATCTTAACCAAAATAATGATTAGGATACATAAAAAAATTTTGATTTTAGATTCGTAGGATACTTATACTAGTTTTATCTATTTGGAGTCATCTTTGATGCTTGTGTTATTTGCCTCTAAAGGTTGATATTTTTTAGAAAAACCTCAAGAAATCTTCAATATGATCTAATCCTAGTCCCATTAGGCATGCCAACATTATTATCATCAAAATTTTCACCCTTGAGGAGGTTTTTCAAGCCTCCTCACTTAATTGATAACATGGAGATACCTATAAGATGTGGGTGGACTAATTAGTGAGGTTAATATCTAGATAGGGATAACTCCCTTGATGCTATCACCATGAACTAATAATAAGCCTATTTATTGTAAGGGAAAAGGGTAAGAGGACTGAAATTAAAATAATCTAAGGGGGTGATGCACCAAATTGACACCCTTGATTTGACCATTGTACACTAAGAACATGAACTAGTCCTGAATCTGATCACATTAATTAACAAGGACCTTTAAGCATGTGTGTTTTAACATGGAGGTGATAAACAATGTATTAAATGTGAGGGATAATTAAGAGGTCTAATAAAGACACCAATGACTTAAATCCACTTCCAAACTATGAAAATATACCTCAAACTCACCATGTGACCTAGAAGAAGACAATCCATTTTCAAATAGGTAGGAGAGGACAAATATGAGAGAGTGAATACACTACTACCAGCATTCATCAATAATCACACTAGTAAACTATTTGAAAGCATATGATAATGTAACAATCAGATTCATACAACATTAAAATGGATATTAAAAGTGTTTAGTTGAGAAGGGATTCACCATACTTAGCCAAAGGATACATAATAAGTCATTCAAGGTAACATATATAGGAGAATTGAAGGAGAGAAAAGAGAGGTGTAAGGGGTAAATCCAATGACAAGTGTCACTTTATTCAAGTAATTTAAATTCAATAAGAGAGTCTAAGATAAGTTTTTTACATATATTTGGAATGTTTTTCTTTCTTGGAAATGAGCTTCTAGAGGAATGGCATAGAAAAAACTCTTCAACTTCTTGGATCTCATCAACCCATTTGAAACCGACCTCATGATTAGAGTTGAGGAATGACAAGTTTAATTTTCTCTTATAACTCATATTGAAATAATTTTTACCCTTTTTAAAACATTTTATGCTATTTTTTATTCAATTGATACCTTTCTTCACACCTATCTGTGGTAGAGATTTTTCTTCATTAGCCATATAGGCTTGTTAGTCCATTAGGTCTAATTTGATTGGTGTTATTTATTTGAATGGCCATAATACATACATAATAACATAATACAAGGTGTATGATCATTTATCAAACCCTTAAAATCATATTATGGTATGACCCATAGCTTTTAAGTGCTCAAACCATGCTTCTTTATCTCTCTTAGGTGCCTATATCACCTTTTCATAAGCATTTCTACACTAACTTTAGAAATTGGACCTATAAGAGAATTTTAACGAGTAATATAGTGTATTTTTGGGTTAGATAAGGTATATTACCTTCAATAAAAACCTACCCAATGGTTTTCATCAATTCATATGTCTAAAAACCTTATTTTGAGCCTAAAATCTTGTAAAAGTACAACATTAAATACATCCATATAGGTGAAGGTATATGAAAATTTTATGGTGAGGACCCTAATAGAGTTAATAAATATTTTAATGTGTTTTTTATGTTAATTAAATTTATTTATATCCATAAATTTGACTTTCCTTCCAATCGAGCTCTTACTAGGGTTTTAGGTGTTTAGTTTCTTAATGATGATGCATAAACCTATGGGCCATAACCTAAGAAAAATGATAGGAATTTAATATATATGACCCCATAAACATTTAAAAATTATTTTATATTCCCATTCATAATCTCCATATAATTCTAATCAATAAAAGATTACCATTTTTTGACTATTAGGCTTGCTTAAGAGCTTGAGAAGAGTGATCTTGCATATCAAGGTGTAAAAGTCATTTTTCTAGGATCTAAATTCCTAATTGGGGTATTTTAAACCTTATATGAGTTATTAAATTTTTTTTATCAATTAATTAACCCTATAACTTAGTGCATCCTCCATTAGATCATACTCGGGGTTTAATGGTAGTTTAACACAAATGACTCTAATAACACATGTTTGCCTTTTTATTTCCTCTTAAAAGGAATTAAAACATTGTAGAATCATAAATTAATTTATTATAAACCTCCTTAAATAATTAAATCATAAATTTCATCTTTATCATTCAAGCTTTCTTCACCTTTCTACCTACAGGCTTTTGTATTTAGATTTAGGCCTTCAAGGCCTAATTAGGCTTCTTGACCCCTGTAACTATTTTCAATCATATTAAAACAAATTTAATTCATATTATCATCTTTAAATTAATTTTATGAATAATTTACACTCTCAATATTTCATATTTTCAAAAACCAATCATATTTCTCTTGCATTCTTTTAAACATGTCTATAGGTGTATATAGGTTGCTTGACTGCAGTTTGGAGAGAAAAAATCTCACATTGGTTCTTTGGTGGATTTTAAATGGATAATATAATGTATAATTATTATATATACATTATAAATTAATTATTTTAATTATTTTTACACCACTACTTGACCATTTTCCTCATTTTTGCTTGATAGGTTTGTATACAGTCAATTAGGCCTCTTGGTTTTAGGTCACCAAAATAGACATTAGACTAATAAAATTTCTCAAATTAACATTTGTTTAGGTATTTTAATATTTTTGGTGTTGATTAATTGATTTTTTTAATGATTTAAAAATCAATATGGATGTCATTAATGTCAATGTCAAGAGTTGATGCCATGCATGGTGGAGTGGTATGAGACAAAGAAGTCTTATGACAAGAGAAAATTTAAAGGAAACCTATTATTTCTATGTTGAGAGATAATTTAAAGTAAAATTTTTAGTTATTATGAGGTTTATTTCATATCAAATTTAATATAATGATGCAAGGTAAGCTATTATTGAGTACTAGGTGTCTTGAGAAGCCTAACTAGTCCTGTGAGAAGGTATATGCATAAAGCATAGTGAAGATTGGTGAATTATGTTAGTAAAAGAATGGGAGAGTGTATAAAGTTTTCAAATCATGTGAAAGAGGAAAATATTCCTTCATAATAGTTCCAAATTCAAAATTTGAAGCTTAGTCTTTGCATTGAGAGACCCAGTGAGAAGACATAGGTCTAGTATTATGATGAGATGATCAATATGAGACTTGTGTGAATAAGGTTGGTAGTGTGTGATCATGGTATGAGGTTTTATGATATTATAATTATGTTTTGATAATAGTAAAATATATTTCAAGATGTGATCAAGGTCTAATGATGACTAGTAGTTCAAGGCCTAGTGTGTAAAGAGACCTAGTGTGGCCTAATGAGGGGTCAAGTTCAGTTTCCAAAGTGATAAAGCTCATAATATAATTTTTAGAGGTGATAAAATTTATGTCAAGTTTTTTACCAAGTTTTAGGTCAAATATTAAATTAAAAATCATTAAATTTGGTGTTGAGGTTTTCTATGTACACAAAATGAGGTGTTGCAAACCTGAGAAGGTTTTTCTTATGTTCGTTGACAAGTGAAACCTTTGCATGAGATATTGAGTATTTAATTGAAGTTGTGGAATGTTCCTATATTGAATTTAATATCATTGGTTTTTTATTTTAGGGTCAATCATTAATGAATGATTTCTAAGAATGAAAGGTAGTTTAAACCCTCCTACGACCCTCATTATGACCCCATATGGAATATCTTGTTGGAAATGAATTAGAATGGTTATGTTGACATATTTTAATGTTTTTAACATGTATATGACTCTCCCAAGTTTCTCCAAGTGACATTGGTCTATTAAAAGAGTGAATTGAAGCTAAAGGAAATCCCTTGTTTCTTGGATTTTTGATGTAGTAGGCAGGTTAACTAGTTCAAAGCATGCAAATGGTTGGAGGATGATGTGTGAGACTTGAATTTTGTGACCATGTAAGTTTATAATCAGGTTTATGATCTTAAATATGCTAAGATAGTTATGTAAGTTGACCTATCACTAAATAGGCCATAATGAGGAAAATAATGAGAAAACTAGACAAAAGTGAGAATGAGATTAGCTATGGGTTAAAATGGATCAGGGATGGATATAAATAAATGGGTTAATTTTTAAATTCCTATATCTCATATCCCCTCTGGTTATAATTTTTGGATATGCTCATATACAAGCAAAAAGTTGTTCTCAAAGTGACCTATCTAACACAGTGAGATCTGTGATGGATTGTAGTGGATTAGTGATGGGTTGCAATGGATTAAGTATGAATAAAAATGAATGGGGTCATTTTTAAATAAATATATATCATATAACCTATGGTTATAATTTTTGTATATATGCTCATAAACACTCAAAAAGTTGTTCTCAAAGTGACTTGTCTAACATAGTGAGGTCTATATAGGGTGAAGGCATGATATTGGTCTATAAGATCAATATTGATATTTAACCTTGTAATATACATTGAAATATATTTTAAGTATTATTAATGATAATATAAACCTATTTTAAGTTCATAAAAGTGTTCATATAGGTGTTCTAAGCCTTGATCTTCATGACTTGTTTTTGGAGCTACAGACACTTTTCTGTGTATGAGTGAGAATGATGTTAATGAGTATTTGCATTGAATTTAAGAATAAAATTCACATTAAGTTATTATATAGGTATAATATTTTAATTTTAATAAAAAAATAATGATAAATTCCTATGAAGGTGTGAAAATTCAAAGGTTATTGATTGGGTTTTTAAGGCTTGTGTGCAGTTTTTAGTGATCATATGAAGATGATCAATTTGAGATATTTTTCCCTATATTATGAAATATAATGGCATTTGTAAAGAAAATAAATGAATGGATACTATATACATGTGATTATTTTTTGTTTTATGTGTCAAATTTGAGTATATGCTTCATATTTGTAAGATAGACTTTTTGGTAGTAAGAAGGCCTAATGGTGAGTAGACCTAATTGTGTCGTTCATGAGGTGAAATGAGATAAATGGTGTTGGGGAAATAATATGAGATTATAAATGGTATAATTTAATTTTTTATTAAGTGGTTCATCCAGTTTTTTATGTTTAAGGTGTTCCAAGGAGGCTAAAGTGAAACGTGTGCTTTGAGAAGGCCTAATTACATTAGGTCTCTATTAGGCCTAATGATGGTTTTGGCCCTTAAGGGTAATAAAATACATATCTAAAGTTTTTTAACTTGTAAAACATGTTTTTTGATCTATTATTAGGGTTATCCAATTATTTAAAGGTTCTTGGCTGACCAATATGGGTAAGATCAAGAGTCAAATATAAAGATAAGGTCTAATAGCCCTAATTGACTAGTTAGAACATTGAGGACATAAGTGAATGACATGGAGTTTTAGAAACTAGGTAAAGGTATTTAAGACCATAATATAGGTTTTATGAATATTTCATGAATATATAACTATTTTTCTATAGGTGATGATCAAGATCACACGACCTAATTCTACCAAAGAAAGGGCAAGTTGAATGAGAAAGCCTAATAGGCTATTTGAGAGAGATATAAGAGAAAAAGAGGGTGGTATTCTTAATTTAAGTGAGAATAATGTGAACAAAGGTAATCATAAATTCATGGTGACTTATTTTTTTGAGCTACCTAGGGGTTCAGTGCCTCCTTTCGAGTTGGTGCTTGCTAAAGGACTAGTTGAGTTGGTGTTTGACTAGTGAGGGGTTGGTACTCCTTGTGGGGTTGGTGCCTCAATAAATATTTATTCACTACTTATATGAATATAGTAAAAGTTTTGTTTCAGTGTTTTTTATCGCCCGAGATTTTTTCTCATGTGTTCTTATGTTTTTGGCTTTTATATATGCTTGTTTATGCATTAGTTAATGTATGCATGTGAATGAATGTTTCATGGATGATAAGTGAAATTGAAGGATTATTTTAAGGAAATTAATTCACCTCCCCACTATCAGTATCTATAATTCCAATTTTTTTTTATTAGGTCAGATCCTTTGAAGGAGGCCTAATAGTCTAAATGATATCCTAAGCAAGCAAAGATGGCTAGTCAAGCACAAGGTGGGTTTTTTACAAGCAAGGATCTATTGTTTAATGGATGAAATTATGCCTTTTAGAGTTTAATAATGAGGAAATATTTTATTTATCAAGGTTATGACATTTGTAAATTAGTTTTGGATTGATATACTACTCCTCATATTCCTCTTATAGATGCAACAAATAAGAAGGCTAGTGACAACAATTCAAAAGTAATGAATGGTATTATGTGTGGCCTATCAGAGGCATTACTTGTGAATTTGATTCATTATATGTCTACTAAATAAATGTGGTAAATTTTTAATAATATTAATGAGGGAGAGTCCAAGGTTAATTTGGCTAATTTTCAAACCCATAAAAGATAATTTGAAAGCTAAGGATGAATGAAGATGAGACTATTATATCCTATTTATTGAGGGTTGATGAAGTGGTCAAAATCATAAGAGGCCTAGGTGAATATTTGAAAGAGTCTAATATTATTTAAAAGGTTTTAATATTAATAACTCCCAAATTTGATTCTAAAGTGTCTAATGTTGAGGAGATGCAAGATCTAGACAAGCTAGAGATGGATGGACTTCATGACACCTTAAAAGCCTATGAGATGAGGATAAGTGAAGGAATACATAAAAATAATGAAGATACATTCAAGGTAGAAAATAAGTCAAATAATAAGAATAAATAAGGTAATAAATTTAAATATCATGACGAATCTGATATTGATGATGATGAGTTAGTTATGTTTGAAAGAAAGCTGAAAATCGATTCACGTAACTACAAGGGTAAGCTACCATTTAAATGCTTTAATTGTGGAGATATTGGACACTTTGATAATAAGTTCCCTCATAATAATAATACAAATGATGATGAAGATCATGATGAAGGTCATCATGATGATAAAAATTCCTTTATGTACGATAAGATCAAGAAAATATTCAGAAGGTATGATGACAAGAAGAAAAATTTCAAGAATAAAAGAAGATTTTACACCAAGGAAGATTACAATTCATCTGATGAGAGTGAGAGAAGTGACTCTGAGAGTGACCATGAAGGTTATGGTATTGATTTTAATTAATTACTCTCCATGGCTAAGGAAGCAAGCTATTTAAATCAATAAGAGTCCATATGGATTAGAGGTGTTGTTGGTAATTTAAATGAAGAAGAAGATGAGGTGGACTTTGAGGTTGAGTTGATGAATACTCTATAATAACTAAATATGGTGAGGAAGAAGAAAAAGGTGAAAAGGTCTCTTATCAAATACTATGAGGAGAAAATCAACTTTTTAAAAGCTAGACTGAGTAATAACACCAAGGAATAAGAGGAAATAGTCAAACATGTGGAGACTCAAATTGAGATTGTGACTAAAATCCTAAAGGATAAAAAAGAATGTGAAATTTATGTAATTTAAGTGTATTCCTTGAGAGCTAGGTTGGGACAGGCATCAAGTAAGGTTAAGTCCTTTGTGAAGTTTGAAAAGAGTATTAATGATCTAGACAACATCTTGAGTAGTCAAAAGATTGATAATGAAAAAAAAGGGCTTGGTTTAAATAGAGATAAAAACAAGAACAATAATGAGATCAAGAAGGTCAATGGTTAATCAAGAAATGATTATGGTAATAGAATGAAGACTAATATTATCAAGTAACCTAATGGCATAAGGTATACTAATATTTTTAATGGATATTTTTATTCATGTAACCAATTTGGTCATAGAGTAAGGAATTGTAGAAGGCCCTCCAAGAATGAATATTAATGAAACTATGAAGAGAGTCACTAGTCAAGAAGTATGGATCATGGTGTGTGTCCATTAAGAGGAATAGTGTGTTTCAATTTTCAAAAAATTGGTCATATTCTAAAGTTATATAAGCATGGATTCTCAATTCATAACAAGAAAGTTGAGGCCCCTAGAGTAAAAGAAAGAAAATAAGATAGTGAGTGGAAACCCAAGGTATCTAAGGTTGATGATTAGTCTATAAGTTCAATAGGACTATTTTCCATGGTGGAGCATAGTCCAAATGCAAAGGAGTGCCAATAATTATCTCTATTAGCTCAGATTATGGATGGATTCAAGACCAATATACCAAGTCATAATGCTATTAAAACAAAAATTTAATAGGTCCAACCAAAAGGGGTATTCAAGCCTAAGAGGATCATGAAGGAATTTTAGTCTAGTAAGGACATCTATATTTGATAATATCATGAGTTTATGATATTTTAGTAGCTTATAGAAGAGGTGACTCCATTAGGATTCATGTACGCACTTAGTAAATGAGAATAATCATGAAGGATGCTTGGTATTAGGGGGAACTTTGTGTTCTTTATCAACATTTAGATCCAAGGTCCAATCAAGAGTCTGCTATAGGTGTGATCACAAGATATGGGTCATAAAGAATTTGTATGATGACTTGATCAAACCAAGTCACAGTCATGATAAGTGTCTAAATATATCATGGAGACAAGGAGAGCCAATTGTAATGTCCCTTACTTAGGGCCTCTCTTATCTGCACAAAAAACTGATACCAAAGACCAAAGCTCTGATACCACTGTGATGTCCCCTTCTAAACAGGGAAAATAGCAACACAAAAAATCTGAACCAAGATATAATAGCTGTTGAATAAATTCAGAAAGATCACAATAATATAGTCTCTTAATAACAAATACAGATTGCATCACTTGTCCTTCTAAATTATTACAATTGCAGTCCTCTAATATGCATATAAAATATGAAATACAGTCTTGAAAACCCTGGCTTTGCAAATCTGGTAGTGCAAATTGAGTTCTGGAAAGTTTCGGCCCTTCTGTGTCGACACACAGTCGCCGTCGTCGGTCGATATCTCACCGACGTCGGTCTCTGCAGATTTCTGCCGACGTCGGTCTTCAGTCGACCGATGTCGGTCACTGAAACCCTCTGTCTGCCGAGGTCGGTTCCTGCACTGGTCTGTACGAACCCGTACGGATTCTGTACGGCCGTAAATTAAGCACAACTTCCCTGTTTCCAACCCCTGATCTGAAGATATCTGTCACTAGCACAGTAGATCTCTAGCTGTATAATTTATTGAATCAAAACATAAAGCAATAAATACCTGGAATATCTGTGATAACTTCTGTGTGAAGTTATCTCTCAAACCTGAAATTCTGTGATAACTTCTGGATGAAGCTATCTCTCACTTTGGCAATAGATCAGCTGATATTTCACAGCCTCTTAATTGCACACACTGAAGAGGGAACGTTCTCCAATGCAGATGGAATCCTTGAACCCTAGGCTCAGTCTTCACAGAAGAAATTCTTCAATTTTCAATAATCAATAATCAATAGCATAATCAGCAATGGCCTCCATGAGAAACCCTTATACCCTCAAAAGATATGTTTGCCCTAATTAGGGTTTCTTAAATTAGAATTAGGGTTTCTAATTAAAAATAGGCTAAATAATTAATATTTGATTAAATCAATCAAATATTAATATCTCCCTCAATACATGTCGGATCCACGAACCGATCGAAGCTAGTGAATCAGGGAGTGATTCCGCACATAACCATACCATAATAAAGGCGCTCCGCTGCATATCAAATATCCCTAAAAAGTAGGAGCTCAGGCCAAATGTGTCTGAAATACCCTGAATGAAAATCAAATGAAGAAATCATGTGAATCAAAGTCGAGCCAAGCTCCATTATGACCCTCTATCCATCTTATTAGCCTACGAAGGTCGCATAATAGGCTAACCATGAACTCAGAACATGTCAATTGAAAAGGGGACATGACACCAATCATGCTCAAGATTAGGTCCAAGGATCAGATAGTTTCCAAGAATATGACCCTTTATCATTAATATCAAAGGGGTAGAAAATTCTAGTTTGGAAGAAAGGTCAGTTTGAAAAAGATCCAGCTTGGGGAGAGGTGAATGATCAACTTTATTTAAGTGTTTTCCATGAATTACAAAGGGGGATATTTTTGATTTATGTTCCTATTGTTGGTTTTGAGGCATTTATGTTGTCATTTATGTCAAAATCAATATGGATGTCATTAATGTCAATGTCAAGAGTTGAGGCCATGTACGGTGGAGTGGTATGAGATAAAGAAGTCTTATGAAAAGAGAAAATTTGAATGAAAACTATTATTTCTTTGTTGAGAGAGAATTTTAAGGAAACTTGGTAATTATTCTGAGGTTGATGGAATATCAAGGTCAAAATCATGATGCAAGGTAAGCTATTGTTGAGTACTAGGTGTCTTGAAAAGCCTAGTCTAGTCCTGTGAGAAGGTATATGCATAAATCATAGTGAATCCTAGTGAATTATGTCAATACAAGAATGAAAGAGTGTATAAATTTGTGTAATCGTGTGAAAGAGGCAAATAATCCTTTAAAAGTGTTCCAATCTCAATTTTTGAAGCTTAGTCTTTACATTGAGAGACCCAGTGAGAAGGCATAGGTCTGGTAGCATGAATAGATGAATAGTATGAGACTTGTGTGAAAAAGGTTGGAAATGTGTGAGAATGGTATGAGTTTTTATGATATTATAAATACATTTTGATAATATTACAAGAGGTTTTAAGGTGTGATCAAGGTCTAAGTATGAATAATAGTTCAAGGCCTAGTGTGAAAAGAGACCTAGTATGGCCTAATGAGGGATCAATTTTAGTTTCCAAAGTGCCAAAGATCATAATATATTTTTCATATATGTGAAATTTTTTTTCTAATTTTTTACCAAATTTTAGGTCAAATCCTGAAGGAGAAAGCATGTAATTTGGTGTTGAGGTTTTCTATGTGCATAGAATAAGGTGTTGCAAAACCAAGAAGGTTTTTATTATGCTCGTTGGCATGTGAAACCTTTTCATGAGATACTGATATATTCATATAAGTTTTTAAAGGTTCCTATCTTTAATTTACTAGCATTGGTTTTGGATTTGAGGGTCAATCCTTTATGAATGATTGCTAAGAATGGAAGGCAGTCTAAACCCTCTTAAAACCCTCATTATGACCTGATATGGAAGATCTTATTATAAATAGATAAGAATGGTTTGGTTGACCTGTTTTTATGTTTTTAATATGTACAAAAATCTCCTAGGTTTCTCTAGGTAACATTGGTCTATCAGAAGAGTGAATGTAAGCTACAAGAAACACCTTATTTCTTGGATTTTTGATGTAGTAGGTAGGTTTGACTAGGTCAAATCATGAAAATGATTGGAGGATGATGTATGAGACTTTTATTTTGTGACCATGTAATTTTAATATCATGTTTTAGACCTTAAATATGCTAAACTATTCATGGAAGTTGACTTGTTGCTAAATAGGCCTAATGAGGAAAATAGTGAGAAAACTAGGTAGAAGTGAGAATGAGATTAAGGATGGGTCATAATGGATTAGATATGGATCCAAATGCATAGGGTAATTTTTAGGAACTATATCAAATATAAACTCTGATTATAATTTTTTTATATGATCATATACAAGAAAAATGTTGTTCTCAAAGTGACCTATCTAACACAGTGAGGTATGTATAGGGTGAAGGCATGAGATTGGTATATAAGACCAACATTTATATTTAAAATTGTAATATATCTATTAAAATATGTTATAAGTATGATTAAGGATCATATAAACCTATTTTAATTTAATAAAAGTGTTCACACAAGTGTTCTAAGTGTTGATATTCATGACTATGTTTTTGGAGCTACAGGCAATTTTCTGTGTATGAGTGAGAATGATGTTACTGAGTCTTTTTAGATAGATTTGAATAATCCAATGCATATGAATTTTTTATATAGTTATCATAGTTTAATTTTAATATATTTTTATTCATGATAAATTCCTATAAATGTGTGAAAAGTCAAAGGTTCTTGACTAGGTTCTTAATGCATATGTGTAGTTCTTAGTGAGTATATTAAGATGATTAGTTTGAAGTTTATGCCATGTATTATGAAATATAATGGAATTGGTGATGAAAATAAATTAATTGAGGTTATATCCATGTGATTTTTTTTTCTGGTTTATATGGCAAAGTTGAGTATATACTTCAGATTTGCAATATAAATTTTTTGGCAGTAAGAATGCCTAATGGCGAATAGACATAATTATGTGGTTCAAGGAGTGAAATGAGATAAATGGTGTTGGGGACCTAATGTGAGATTATTATGGGTATAATTTAAGTTTTTATGAATTTTTTCATCCATTTTTTTAGGTTTAAGGTGTTCCAAGGATGTCAAAGTGAAATGTGTGCTTTGAGAAGGCCTAATTACATTAGGTCTCTGTTAGGTCTAATGGTGATTTGGGCCCTTAAGGGTAATGACCAACCTATGTAATGGTTGTTTCAATTGTAAAACATGTTTTTTGATAAATTAAAATGGATATAAAATTATTTAAATGTTATTTTCTAACCAATATGGGTAAGATAAAGAGTCAAGTTTAATTAGAAGGTCTAATAGGCCCAATTGACTAGTTAGAATATTGAGGACATGAGTGAATGATATAGAGTTTTGGAAACCAGGTAGAGGGGTTGAAGACAATTAAAGAGATGTGATTAATATTTCATGAAGATATAACTATGTTTATATAGGTTATGAGAAAAGTTAGATGACCTAATTCTACCAAGGAAAGGGCTAGTTTAGTGAGAAGGCCTAATAGGCTATTTGAGAGAGATAAAAGAGTGAGAAGAGAAAAAGAGGGTGGTCATCTTTATTTAAGTGATAAAAAGGTGAAAAATGATATTATATGTTCAAGGTTATTGATTTTGTGTTAAGTTACCTAGGGTTTTGGTACCTCCTTTTAAGTTGGTGCTTGTTAAAGGACTAGTTGAGTTAGTGCTTGACTAGTGAGGGGTTGGTGCTCCTTGTGGGGTTGGTGCCTCACTAAATATTGATTCAATAGTTATAGGACTATATTAAAAGTTTTGTTTCAATGGTTTTAATTCCCAAATAGGGTTTACAACATACCTCCTATGTTCTCATGTTTTTTACTTTTATAGATGCTTGTTTATGCATTAGTTAATGTATGTATGTGAATGAATGTTTCATGGATGATAAGTGAAATTAAAGGGTTATTTTAAGGCAACTGATTCACCCTTCCCTATAGGTATATGTACATATAAAAACCTTTTTAATTTTTAATATCTTAATATCATTTTATTTTGGCCTATATTTGTCTCCTTACATCCTCAAGCAACTGATCACAAATAATCTTTCATTCCTACTCCTATTGATAGGCTTATAGGTAGTTAATTAATCCAAAACCCTTTATTTTTCTATGTTTCACCCTTTATTAATCATAATTTAATGATTATTACCTATTATATTATGGTAAAATAAGTATAATATCCTTATCTCTCACTATAATAGGCTAAGACCATGTGGAGCATTCTCTTAAGACTCTCATAGTCCTCTTTTGGATTCACACAATCTTACTTAGCCAACATAGTGCTCCTGAGGCCTAGATAACCCTTAAATTAAATATATTAATGGAAAAATATTTTATACCAAAATAATAGCCTTGAAAAAATATTTTGATCCATCCATGACTTCTTTATCTCTTTGATCAATCACATACATATCGCCTTTAAGCTCACTTTCTTGGTAATTCCTATAGGTGATGATTTGAGGTCTTTCTTGATAAAAAAATATGTTTCATGTGACTTACATGGAAATATAACTTATTAAAACATTTTATGAGGTATTAAACACCCCATGAGACTCATCAAACTATTTTATTTTTCAAATTTGAGTTTAAATAATCCTACCCTACATGCATACCTATAGGTGAATGTACCTTGTCATTGGAAGCATGCCATGGCTCAAAAGGTATGATTTGTATGATGAATGTAGGTTTTAGGATGGAAATGGAAGTTATAATATTGATAATAACATGATATATATCTACATAAATTTAAAAACCTTGTTTATCTCTTCATGACCTCAATAGGGGCTATCTTGGACTGTTGCCTACAATAACTCTTTTAAAGGCATGATCTTCTCTCTCACTTCAATGTTCCATCTCATTTTATGTTTGGAAATAGTTTTTTAAGGTTTATATGATGATTAATGTGATAAAATAATTTTATTATAGGTCACTTTAAGTGAATAAACCTTTAAAATAAAAATATGTTATTTGTAGTTTCTCTTCCAAGACTTCAACTTACTGATGTTGTCATTGATGTCAAAAGTTTTTATGAAAGGTGTTCATGAGGTAATTTAATAATGTTATTATTTTATGCCATAATTTATAGGTATTAAAATATATTAGGATCATGTAAAAATTATGAGAAGGGTATAAGATCATAAATAAGTGTTTTAATGTCAGTTATCAATTTTCAAGAACTTGGTAATCTTAGTCATGACACTGGTCATTGCATGAAGAGATCTTGTGAGAAGATATGAGTCTGGTATCATAGTGATATGGATGAAAAAAGGAATAAAAAGGTGTATTATTTTTTTTTTTAATTAATATTAGGCAATAGAGCACTCATGAGAGTCTCAGAGTGAACCTACAGGGGTAGGACCTATAGACTTGTTGTGCAACTAGACAACCTCTAGACCCTGCTTGGCCTAATGAGGTAACATGATCTATTTTCAAGGAATATGAAGCATTTTTTACATTTTTTGAGAATTTGAGATGTTTTTTGATCATATAATTGAGGTGGAGAGTGTATTAAAAGAGGATTGAAGGTTATTTTCAAGGCCTAATGTGGTTTACAGGTCAAGGTCCAAGCAAACAAAGAGAGAGATGGTGGCCAAATGAGATATGAGATTTAGATTTCATGATAATAATGATAAATTTATAATTAATAGTGGTGTGATAGGTTTTACCAGATGTTTTGACCAAGTCTAAGGTTAAATTTTGTAATAAGTTTTAAGGTTTCTCGAGTGTATAGAATGAAGGGTTCTCAACTCGAGAAGGACTTTAAAGTGTTCATTGGGACATGTAACCTATACATGGGAATTTTAGATGTTGAGGATAGATGGGTAAGGGTCATAGATAATATCTCTAGGCATTATTTTTGGAAATGAGGGGCAATACTTTGTGAATAATTATTAACACTAGCAATAGTGTTTACCCTCTCTAAAACCCTAACAATGACCCATTGTGAAAGATATTGTTTTAAAGTGATAAAAATGGATTGTTTTGGATATTTTATCTATTATATCATGAATTAAACTCTCTCAATAATCTCTAAGTGTGATTGGCTTGTCAGGTGAGTGAGTGGACCCTATAAGAAAGGTCTTATTTCTTGAAGATTTGTTAGAGTTCTCACAGTTGACCAATTCAAAGTTAATAAATAGATGAAGGAAAAATATTTAGACATTTATTTTATGTCCATGGTGTTTTATAAGTATTTTATATCCATTAGGTGTGATAAACTAGTCATACAAGTTGACATATCACTAACATGCCTAATGGTGCAAATAGTGAGAAAACTAGGTAGAAGTGAGAAGGTGATTAGGGATGTGTTATCATGGATTAAGGATAAATAAAAGTGCATGGATATGTTTTTGAATATATTTAATAAATTTTCATATTTTATATAATATTTTAATATGATTTTATATATCAAAAATTTTCTCTCAAGTTGACTTGTCTAGCTCAGTGAGGTCTGTGTATAGTGAGGTAATGAGATTGGTCTACAAGACCAATATTGCTATTAGAGATTGTGATATATTTGTTGGAGTTTATTATAAGTATTTTTTAATATCATATTCATGCATTTTAATTTATTTATTAATTTATTTTATGTGATATAATTTCATGTTTCCATGACTATGTTTTGAGGCTAGTTGGTAGTTTTGAGTGGGCTCTTTACAGAGAAGGATTTGAGTCATTTTCCCATGTATTATGAAGTATAAAACACATGGTGAATATATTAAGATCATTTATATTATTTATGTGTGATTTTTTTCCATATTTTTTTGTCAAAATTATTTTTTATTCAAATTTTCAAGATAAATTTTCTAGGTATGCATAGGCCTATTTGAATAGTGTTTTGAGAAGAGGTTCAAGTAGTGGTTAGACCTAAAAGGTGTTTTAGACCTAAAGTGAAGTTGGATAACGTATATTTGATATAAATATGATATTTTAATACCATTTTGGAATTTTAAGAGTGTTTTAAGGATTTGAAAGGGTAACATGTGCTAATGAAGGCCTAATTGAATTAGGTCTCCTTAAGGCCTAAAAGGGGTTTTGGTCCTATATGATATGACCAACCTATTGTAATGTTTGATTAATTTTTATGGAATGAATTAAGGCATATTTTATTTAAAATATAATTTTTCAAGTGTGTATGTCTGACCAAGAGGCGTATGTACAAGATCTTAGTATAAGAATAAGGCCTAATATGCCTAATTGGCTAGTTATCATGTATGAGGTTTAAAGCAGAAGACATAATATTTTTAAGAGATAAAGGAGGTATTATATACCATAATTACGGTTTAAATAAACTATAATGAATATATAATATGGGTACTGTAGATTACTATCAAGGTCAAATGACCTAATCTATCTTGAAGAGACCTACTTGAGCGAAGTAGGCTAGAGACTAGTTTGAGAAGGATAGAAGTGTATGAAGAACTGAAGAAGGAGATATTCATCTATTTTGTGAGAAATAAATGGTTTTTAATGTGATTAAATGTTTTATCTATTTGATGTGGTGCTAATTCATCTAGGGGTTGGTTTCTCCTTGCATGTGGGCACTTGCTCAAGCCTAGTCAAGTTGGTGCTTGGTTGGTTGGGGTTAGTACTCTAGGTGAAGTTGGTGCTTCACTAAATATTGATAGGATAGTATTAAATTTACATAATCAATGTTTTTTATTCCCATTGAGGGTTTTACACTTAAATAAGTGTTTTATGTGTTATGCTCATATCACATACTGATGGCTCTTAATGTGTTGCTAGTTCATTATATTATTTTGATAGTTCATGAATGATAAAGTATAGTTTTAAAATTTTTGAAGAATAATTCACCCCTCCCTCTAAATAATTTTGATTCCAATAATTGGTATCAGATCCTTGTCTTTTGAGGCAAGTCTAACAACTTGAAGGTGATCCCAAGAAGTACAAGAATGTCTTGTAATCAATAATAAAATGACAACATGTATGATTAAGAAGTATACTATTATAGTGAAGAAGGAAAATCTGAATTAGACCTTGAATCTAAGATTATAAGTACCCTTGATGATTTAAAATATAAAAAGAATACTATCAAATATCTTAGGATTAATTTAGAAGAGGTCAACACAAGGTTTAAGTCAAAGGAAGTTGAGTATGACTAGTTGAAGATAGAGCTATATTCCTTAAAGGTTGAGCATGAACAACTCATAGAAAAATTGAGAAAGTTTGAGAGATATCATGATAAGTCAAAAAAATTTAAGATTACTAAGATGAAAATATCAATTAGGCAACCCAATGCTATAAATGATAAGTCATCATGGAACCATGGTAAGTACAAAAATGTTGTTTGCTACATCTATCACAATATAAGACACATTGAAAGATTATGATCTAATATATTTAGAAGGTACACAAGATTAAACAAGATATATTAAGATTATATAATGCATAATAAGGATCAAACATTGGTATGGGATTCAAAGCAAGATAGGATAGATAATATTAATCTCAAGAAACAAGATGTATTATTTTCCAAGGAGGAACACAAGACCAAAGAGGACTCTATACTAGCTCAAAATGCCTTTAAATTCAATATTTAGGCATGAAATGGTATATAAATAGTGTTTACTCAAGTCACATGACAAGAGATAGAAACAAGTTCATCTCATTAAATAAGAATGTTGTAGGAACAATGAGGTTTGGAGATAACACAACTGCCAATATAATTGGTAAGGGTATCTTGAGTTTGGATAATGAAAAGACCAAGACACAAAATGTGTTTTATGTTTAAGGTTTGAAACATGAAATTATTAGTGTGATTAAAATGTGTAATCAAAGACATATACTAACTGATGTAGAGTAATGATTAAACTTGTCTTCACTCTTCTTTTGGTCTTGATGCAATATCCATTACCTTGAGTCAATGACCTATAGGTTCAACTTTTATGAAATAAATATTATATTATATTGAATATTTTGGTGGATTATAATGTCTTAATAAAGTTTATTAGGGTCTCATAGGACCTGTTAATCCATGGGTAACATCCCACACCACTTTCTATAAGACTTACACAACTCTACTTGCACACGACTTAGTCTTTATAGCCTTTTTTTAGGATTTTCACTATGTACAGTCCTGTATGGACCTCTATTTGAAAAAAAATACCCTCTACAGATAAATTTTTACCTATTCTTTCACTTTACCAGGTCTTAGTCCTTAACTCAAGGTTTGGACCACTCTTTAAACCCCTTTTATGCCATTGTTTAGGACTATTAGGCTTATTTAAGCCCTAGTCACTCACAAGTGTTGATTACCATACTATCCCATATAGAACCAAGTCCAAATAACCATGATATCTTCAATAATATTTAGGGATATTAAAATACAAAGTCTTGACAAATTTCACTAATGGAATTACTTTTAATTCATGTTTTTATAAGAAACCCTATAATAGGTTAATAGTGGACTGTTAGGACATGAGAGCATGTAATTAGGAATTACTCAAACTATACATAGATTCATAGGTATATGAAATCTAAATTACATCTATCTAATCTTACTCTTTTATCTGAAATGTTAAGTTTCCTCAACCATTTTTTTCATGCATAGTCTTTATACACAGGGTCTGCAAGGGTTCTTTCGAGAGTCTAAGATCTCAACAGGGGTTTCATGCTTCTCATAGGTTGATATAGATTCATAATGATTCAATTTTATTTTTTTAAAAACTTTTGATGATTCACCACACTCTTTTGTTTCACGTTTTGACAACTTTATTGTCTTTTTTATGTATACCAACATAGACTACAGGGTCTGTGGGCTCTGTCATGACAAAATAGGTTTCAACAACCAATTTTTTAACTTTGTTTAAGATTAATGGGATAAGTTAAAAACTTGCACACATATTAAAAAAAATATAAAGAAAACTCACCTTATCCTAGTCCTAAAGTATCAACTCTATAGTCTCTACTCACATTCCATCCAAGTTCTTGTTACCTCTATAGAAATAGTCACCTATTACAATGCACATTAGTGCTTTCTTGCAGATTTTGTTTTGGTTCCAAAGGAAGGTATAAAATATTAATTTTTTTTTAATAGGTTTAAAGACATGTATTATTTTATTATAACACTTATCAGGTCCTTTCTTTCCTGATTGAAACTTGTTCCATATACCCTGTATACACCATGTTTGTATATGCACTCCCTACAAGTCTATATCATGCTTCAAGATAAATTACCATAGAAAAAAAGTCCAAAAAAAATTTAAAATCATTAAAAAAATGCATAATATTCTTACCAATTTCATTACATAGATTAGAGGCAACACATTTTAGAGACTTCCTTCTCAAATGCTTTGATAACAATAACTTTTCCAATACATAGAGCACAATATTATCACATAATTCCTTACAAACATAAAATTCATTATTTAAAAGGATAATAAAATACATTCCTATATCTACCTATAATATATTACCAAGTTAAACCTACTGAAATTGACTCTTATCACTCCTAAAAGGATGCATAACTACTTCTTGGCTCCTTTTCCTCAGAGAGGTCTTTTTTTTACCTTGTATTGTCTTGATTTTTACATAATATAAAGTGTTTGGAACCATGAAAATAGACTAAACAACATTTTATGGATCTTATATAATGTCAAAACCCCCTATACATGTTTTATAACATCTTACCACATTCAAAAACATATAAAAGTCCTTAAAAAGGCTTGACAAGGTTCAAATTTTCCAAAAGGAGTTTTTGGCAGGAAAAGTCAAAATTCAAATTCTATTCATCTTGTGACTATCTATAATTCAAATTAAGACTATTTAAAACCTATAGTTCCTATTAGACACTTAATAGACTACATTAAGACAAAAATTAGTTAACTTTGGTGTCCTTATAGGATGCCCTTGCAACATACTACCAAGCTAGAAAATGTTTGCCACAGGTGTTTGTTGATATAATTGGTGTATAATCCTAACTAAGTGCAATGAACCTACTTATATAAGGTATCTAGTTCTAATTTCCTCTCATAGAGTTGAACATGTTCTTTGGCCCCACAATTAAGCCTTATTTGGTTCATCTTCTTGAATAGTATACCTACACATGAAACAAAATTGTTAAGAGAAACATAGTTGTTGTTAAATTCTTCTTGCCTTGTAGGTGTATACCACTCTTACACCTCTAAAAACTGATCCAAATTCTTATTGTTTATAATATTAACCTCTGATTCAAATAATTAGTCTTATTTATTTATCAATATTTCTTGTTTTGTCTACTTCAACTCATGTACAACATTTTCTTGATTCTTGCTTGCTACATGTTTGTATAAACTCTTGGTTTACTATTGTTCATCACCATTATGACTACCATATATCCCATACATATATAAGGCCTTCATTCTCATTTTCAATATTTGATTTATTTGATTTTTCATTCTTATAAGATTGTCTTATGAGTCACTTAACTATCCTTCATGGGCCTACTGCATATTTCCCAACTCATTGACATTCCTTTCTTGTTTAAGACTCTCTCTCAAGTATTTGAGTTTGTCTACCATTATTTATTTAGATACCATAGTCACCTTAGGCTATTCATTATTCTATGTCTTATCTTTTTCCTTGA